>CM077156.1:189879937-190281848 GCA_039583875.1 Platanthera guangdongensis | reverse complement strand
CAATGTGTTTGGCGGCGTTTTCAGAGATTTTGAGATCCGATCGACCGATGACAATGCAGAGTTCTCACACAATGAGAATGAACTTCGAAATCTTGAAGGCAATTCGACATCTTTTATTTTTTTTTATTTTCCCTGCGAGGCAACAACCCCCTTCGACTGCGGAAGTCTTTCCATCCGGTTGTGGAGCGACTGAATGTGCTCACGAGGATCTCGATCTCTCGCCTTTGTCTTTTTTTGTTTTCCATCTCTCTAAATCCTGTCCATTGATACTCCATGCGGCAAACGTGACCTCGCACCCGGAGAGATTTCGAATGGAGTCCGGTCAAAATAACGCTCCTCTTGGACTTCCTCCAGATTTTTTTTTATTACAAACGAATAAAGAAAGAAACATATATAACTTGCAAATAGAGAAAATAACGATTGTTTATTAATGCGAAGAAAATCTTACTATATTCTCTTGTGTGCTGAACATGAACTGAATTCTTTAATTTTTGTGGCTGCCAATATCCATCGGGCTGCCAATATCCATCGGGCTGCCAATAGCCATATTTTAGGCTGACATTATCTTTGAGCTGCCAATAACCATATAAGTGCTGTCAATATAAACACTCTATTTTTATTCATAAATTTTTTAAATTGTATAATTTATTTTAATTTGTGTGTTTTTTTTAAAAGAATGCGTTGTTAATTGCGCCTGACTGAATCTGTTTTGCGGTGTTCGGTCATCGGATTACTAATTTTCCGAAAATGATGAACATGTTCCACCCACGATCCGGGCGGCCCAATCAAGTTGCCCGGTGGGGTGGCAACAGAGGCAGTGCAGTAATTAGAAGTGGCCGCGGCGGTAGAAGGTGGCGGAGGGCCGCTAACGTGCGCGCGCTCTGCCAGCATGCTCATGGGCGTGCGAGGCAGACCACCAACGAGTGTGCCTGATGCTAGTGCAGCTAGGGCCGCACGTGCGCGCGAGGCCTGTTGCGAGCGCTTGTGAGCTTGGTCCTTCGGGGCATAGACACGCACTACTCCACTTGTCCCCTTTGGGTTGGTTTTAGAGTACTCCAAGTGAGCACGGCCGTGCGCGCTGCTCACTCGGCTGGGTTGACTTGCTTGAGTGTTTTGATCCCGTTGATGTGAAGGATTTGGTGGGAAACCCCATCAAGACTTATAATCATTGATCAAACTCATGTGATCATATGTTGCCCCTTGGTGTTTCATGTTAAAATATTATGTTCATAGCTTCATGCTCATTTGACAACACAATTTCTTAAAATTAATTATGTTTACAATTTTGATTATATTCTTTCAATTATTAATCAATTTCATTTGATCTACTCATTTTGTAGAGTTGCAATTTCATTGCATTTATAGGGGCATCATATGTTTGTTTTACTTCATAGAAATTTCCTTCTCTAACTCTTTTTTTTAATAATGTTGAGCTTCTAACAAATTTAATTTGAGTATTTTCTTCAGTTATCATGTCGTATTTTGTTAATGATTTTTTTATTAAAAATGATATTATCTTATGATAAAATTTTAATTTTGATTATTATTTTACAAGTATTGAGTGTTAGATATTTTTCGATTCTGTTTTAAAGTTTTTTTAATAAATAAATTCACACAAGCCCTTTAAGCTATGCAGGCTCTTTGGCCACTGTGGTGGTACGGTTATCCGTGCTTGAGTTACACCGTCATATTTAAGAATCACTTAGCAAATATCATCTCTTTGAACATAAAATTAAATGAAGTTCATTAGGTGGGCTTTAATGAATGACAATTTAACCTCATATCCACGATTGCCACCACCGCTCCAAACGGAGCCATAGTCTATCAACAAAGGGCATATTTGGTTCATCTGGCGGGTGTATCCGATGGGTCGAAATGATGCTTTGGACCGAGGGGGAGAGGTGGGGTCGAAACGCAGCTGATCGGAGCTTTTCCTCCTTGCTGCGGGTGCCAATGGAGCAAACGCCGCCGACAACCGTTTGCTTACATGTCGTCTGACGGCATTTGCTCCAAATGAAGGCGGCGAAACGCCGAACCGAACGAAGCCTAAGAGCATGGGGATGGAGCCTCATCATAGCCACAATTAGGTATGGAGATGAATCAATGGTACCTGGCTGTTTCATCGAGAAGAAGTCCTTCATAGGGGGTAGAGTCCGACAGGAGGACTGCAATTAGGGTTAGGCAAAGCCCCGTGACTATTTGTCCGGAGCATAGGGGTGGAGCCCGGTCAGAGTCACGGCTGTGGCTTTGTGTCACGCCCCCAAATGTAAATAATTTTTGGCTAAGGGTATCGTTTCCAGAGAAAGGAACGCTAGTAGCCTGATCGTCGTTGGATTAATCCTGTTCGCCGTCCAATCAAAGTGTTTACTCGTTTTTTTTAAATGTTTTTTTCGCCTTTATTGCTGATGGTTATATCCGTTATGTATCGATCATTTTTTTTATGAGCGCTGTTATTCACACCGCAGTTTTGGCTATTCGCACCGCATTTTCTTCTAGTTTTTTGTGCCTTTTGGAAATACGCCTTGTACATGCATTTTTAGGAAACGTGTTCAACACAAAAGTTGTAGATATCGACGAGATCTATAACTTTTGTGTTGAACACTTTTCCTAAAAATGCATGTACAAAGCGTACTTGGAAATACATTCATGTTTCACGCTTTTTAGAAATACATTTTGTACATATATTTTTAGGAAAAGTGTTAAACACGAAAGTTGTAGATATCGTCGAGATCTACAACTTTCGTGTTGAACACTTTTCCTAAAAATGTATGTACAAAACGTATTTTCAAAAGACACAAAAAATTAGGAAAAAGTGCGGTGCGAATAGCCAAAACTGCGGTGCGGATAGCAGCGCCCTTTTTTTTTCGCTGCTAAAACTAAAAACGTTACCCGTATGAGAAAATTTTGGGCGCTGCTAACCGCACCGCAGTTTTGGCTATTCGCATCGCACTTTCTCCTAATGTTTCGTGTCTTTTGAAATACGCTTTGTACATGCATTTTTAGGAAAAGTGTTCAGCACGAAAGTTGTAGATCTCGACGATATCTACAACTTTCGTGTTGAACACTTTTCCTTAAAATGTATGTACAAAGTGTATTTCCAAAAGCCGTGAAACCTAGATGTATTTCCCAAGTACGCCATGTACATGCATTTTTAGGAAAAGTGTTCAACACGAAAGTTGTATATCTCGTCGAGATCTACAACTTTCGTGCTGAACACTTTTCCTAAAAATGCATATACAAGGTGTATTTCCAAAAGACATAAAAAATTAGGAAAAAGTGCTGTGCGAATAGCCAAAACTGCGGTGCGGATAGCAGCGCCCAAAATTTTCCCCAAATATCACGCCCGTCGAATATCGCCCCGCCAAATATCGGGATTCCTCCGGAAAATGTCACCTCCCCGGGCCGTGCACTTTCACCAGCGCGTGCATTAAAGTTGCATGTATAACAATAAAAATAAAAAAAATTTAATTACGATAATTATTTTTATATTCCCCTCCAATTTTGAAGGAAAGCATCAGACCAACAATAATCCAGAGAGCTTGATTGCACACTTTGCGAGGAAGACGAGACCGTCGGGGAAGTTTTAACGCCCAGATGCCGGAGAAGACAAGGGGCCACGCTATGGAGGTGGCGTCGGGGCCACACTTCAGCGGCCTTCGCCTCGATTCCCTCCGCATCTCTTCCCCGTCCGCCCCCTCCTCGCCATCCTCAGCTAAGGCCGCCGTCGCCGGAGCGATCGGCAGCGATTCATCGCCGGAGGACCCTAAGCAGCCCTTTGTTATCGGTACGCCCGTACTCCTAACCCCTGCACGATTTGTTGACTTCTTCTCATTGCTCGAGGACAATGGGTTTAATGACAGGGGTTTCGGGCGGGTCGGCTTCCGGGAAAACTACTGTGTGCGATATGATTATCCAGCAGCTTCATGATCAGCGGGTTGTTCTTGTCTATCAGGTAAATGATTAACCTAGCATTTCGATTGTTGCTGCTAGGATCATTATTGCTGACCACTTTTCCTTTAGTGATCTGATCATCTCTTATCATCTTTTAGAAACACAATTAAATGACATTTGAATATTAAAGTTAGTTCCCTTGCCTCAATGTCTACATTTCTGTTTTAGATTGGTTGCCTACTAGCATGATGGTGGAGCAAGTGGTCTGGAGTAATTAATATTAGGCCTATTATGTGGTTAGTTTGACTCATAATTATTTTTTTGCATGCTTGCAAAGCCAAATGAGCTTGATAAAGAGTAATGCTAGAATATAGTGTGCGCTCGTGTGGCTCAAACTAGAGGAAGCTTTGAGATTTGTTGGTTACTGCAGAGAAAATGGAATACGAAGCAAAACAATTTTTATTACTATATATATATCTCTATAAATACAAGTATTGTACTCTCTCTCTCTCACACACACACACACACATATATATTATAAGGGAGAAGTGATATCTTAACTCCAAACTAAGATGTGAGACTAATCTATACATGAGAGGAATCTCTAATCGGCCAAGTAAGTGTGCCTTTACATTGGGCTTATTTATAGTTCTTTTATACTCCCCGCAAGCTGTAGATACAAGTTGTAGGCGCCAAAATTTGAAACGAACAACTGGTATATGGGGCACAATAAAGTCTTTGTAAGGATATCGGAGATTTGCTCGGCAGCAAGTATATGTCGCAGATCAAGTTTACAAAGTTGAACTTTTCCCAGATGAAATGACAATCGAATTTGATAGTTTTGGTACGTTTATGAAAACTGGATTCTCGGCGATATGAATGACAACTTGACTATCGTACTAGAGGATGACCGGAGAGAGGAGCTTGACCCCAAGATCAATAAGAAGACTGTCTAGTTATGTGAGTTCAAAAATATCAAACATCATCGAACGATACTCAACCTTTGCAGAGGAATGTGTCACTACTGTCTGCTTTTTGCTCTGCCAAATGACTAAGTGTCATCCAAAATATATTTAATAACCACTCACCGACCGACGATCATTGAGGGAGCCGACATAATCTGCATCAGAATATGCAATTAATGATAGGGACGAGGCGTGCTTATACACATGCCCTTGTCCCGGAGAATTCTTTAGATACCATTTGATTCTCTCGATAACTTGGAAGTGGGATATCCGAGGAGCATGCATGAAGCGGCTGACCACACCAACAACAATTGATATATTGGGCCGTGTGATAGTTAGATAGATAAGCTTGCCAGCAAGACCACAATGGTATTTCAGATTAGGGAGAAGCAGATCATAGTCCGATGCGTGAGCACAAAGTTTGTGGTTGATATCCATAGGTATGCTAACATGCTTGTAACCCGAGCAGCCTGTATCGCGTAAAAGATCGAGTTAGTACTTCCTTTAAGACAAAATGAGTCCATTGGGTCGACGAGTTATCTCAATACCCAAGAAGTATTAGAGATGACTCAAATCTTTGTTCTGAAAGTGTGAGGTCAAGTGCTTCTTGATCATAGATATACCATTCAGATCATCTTCCATGATGCGAATATATCAACTTACACAAGAAGTATTACCGCTCCCACCGAGCGGCGACAAATAAATAAGGAGGAGTTTGCCGAGTTCCGAGTGAAGCTAAAGACCCGAACGACCCGAGTCAACTTGTCAAACCAAGCCTGAGGTAACTGTTTGAAGCCATAAATATATTTCTTCAGGTGGCAAACACGATACTCCCCCGTTATTTCATCACCGGGAGGTTGCTACATGTAGATAGTCTCTGCTAGATCGCGATTAATGAATGCATTCTTGATATTAAGTTGATGCAACTGCTAATGACAATAGACGTCCAAGGATATCAATACCCGTACCATATTCAGCTTAGCGACTGAAAAGAACATTTCTTATTGGTCAAGACCGTATTGTTGAGTGAAACCACGAGTCACAATATAAACTTTGAGACACTCAACTATCCCATCAGGACTGTGCTTAATAGTGAAGACCCATTTCCAACCCACACGAGATTGACCAGCAGGAAGGGGGACAAGGTCCCATGTTTGTTTAGCACAGAAGAGGCCATTTGATTATCCATTGCGGCCCGCCACCCCGGATAGTGGAGAACCTCCTGACAGAAGAGGGGGTGGAAATATAAGATAATGAATCCACAAACCTGTGAAGGTCTGAAGATAAGCGGTGAAAGGAGACATAGTGAGATAAAGGGCGAGCTATGAAGGGGGTGATATTGTGGAAGAGAGTCGTAGTTGGTGCAACTGTTCATGGAGCGTCATCAGTAAGGGGTAGCTTTCCCATGACATTGGATTAGAAACAACGATGAGTGTAGATGTTGAGAGGAGGAGGATATGGGGGAGGAGATGGTGGTTGTAGCACAAGTTATGGAGAGTTGGTGATGAGGACACTGAGACACGAGATAACATGTGGTACGGTATCAAGAGGAGTGGAATGATTGATCCTCGAGGAAGGTGACATCAGATAAAGTAGCATTTTTTGATTGATAGGAGAGTAACACACATTGCATTTTTGTGTGTGAGAATATCCAACAAATGTATATTTGGTAGTGCGTGAGGTCAGTTTGTTCATAGGAGGATCAAAATGATGGACAAAACAAACATTGCCAAAGACACAAAGAGTCAAGGGAAAAGGAGGGGTACTGAAGAAAATAGGATGTAAAATTGTGCCGTAAAGTTGAGGATGGATGATGACATGCAATTAATTAAATAATATGCAGCGGGGATTGCAAAGTGCTAATAGAGCTTGGAAACTTGCATTCCAAACATAAAGGAGCGGGCAACCTCAAGGAGGTGACAGTTCTTGCGTTCGGCCATGCCATTTTGTTTGTTGTGTATAAGCACGTGAGGTTTGATGGATAATCCCCAACATATTACAAGTTAAAGAAATTCATGATTTGTATATTCACGCGCAATATTGGTTCGAAGGATTTTAATTGGCCTCAAAAATTGAGTCTGAGTTTCAGCGTTGAATGAGCAAAAGACACATAGTAATTCAGAGCAATCACACGGTAAATATAACAATGTCATGCAAGGGTGACCATCAAAAAAGTAAAAAAGTAACGATATCCGGACAAACTAATAGTTTTATAAGAACCCCTAATGTTCGAATGAATAAAATCAAAGGGAGCAGAACTCTTACTTCAATGGGGGGAGAAAGTAAAGAACTGATGTTTCCCGTAGATACTTGTTTCACTTGTAAATTCAGAAAAAGAAACATCCAAAAAAGCCTTCCGCAGGATAGGAAGAGGAGCATGATCAATACGTAGATGTCAATCAATAGAAGTGAGAGGAGATGATGGAAACAATGGCTTCGAAAATTCCTAAATCTAGTAATAAGCGTAGCCGGACACAAAGTAAATTACGAAGAGCGTACCAACACAAAGAAAAGAAAAACAAAAAAAGAACAAACGGTGAGGGATGATTAGGGCGAGCGCATGCTACTCGTGGATGAGCCAATCTTGCTGAAATTTATCATAATAAACGCTAGTAAAGAAGATTGAGGGAAGGGAAAAGGAGAGATCTCACCGAGGGCTTTCCCGCAATAGCTTTGTCGATCCTTCACGGTCCGGTCACAGCTGGTAAGGGAGTGGTTGATGGAGGAGGCCGCGGTTGGCTGGAGGAGGGTTATTTGATGGAGGGTAATAACTGGATGGGTAGCTGGATGGTGGAGGTAAGTTGTTGGGTGGAGGTAATAGGCCGATGGACTGCTGGATGGGTAGCTGGGTGGTGGAGGTAAGTCGTTGGATGGAGGTAATAGGCCGATGGACTGCTGGATGGATGGAGTAGGTTGTTGGGTGGAGAGTAGTAGCTGGCGGGAAAGTTGGATGAGTGGCGGTAATAGGCGGGATGGTGGAAGGAATCCGGGAAGTTGTTGGAGGGCTGTCAGCGTGGCTGGCGTGGGCGGGAGGCGGAGGTTCAGAGCTCGGGAAGTAGCGGGGAGGAGATCGACTGGAGTGCGGTTGTCGGACGTCGCGGAGGAGACCGGCGCGGAAGGCTAGCTGAAGACGCGCGGCGGAAGGAGCTTGGCGGAGGATTCGGGACGCGATGCGGCTGAAGCTTAGCGGCGGATTTCACCGAGAGAGAATAACTCAATCTCTCGGTATTATCCAGCCTGCTAGGGTTTCACATATATGGCTATATATATAAGCCTCTCTCCTTTCCCTTAAATAAACAAGAAAATAAATTCAGCAAGATTATTTTATGCGAAACAAATAGCAACACGACTCGCCCGCACATTTCACACCGGACCGATCCACTCAGGGTCACGTGAGGTGGCCAGTCTCACGCGCCGGGTCACAATACAGGAAATTTAAACAACACCGTCTATGACAGGAAATAAATAAACGACAATGCCAGAAAATAACTGCGATAACATCTAAAGTAAATAAATACGAGACGGCCCTAACGTGCCGGCGACAGGATCACATCAGTTCCCCCGGGGTTGAGAGAACTCGACTCCGGCGAGACGGAGTGAATGACCGCAACGGAGAGGTCTGGGCGTCGACGCTGAAGCTCTCGGGCGCTGATCCAACTGCTGTCCAAGATGTTCCTTCCCTTCCAAGTAACCAAGTAGCGTTGGTAAGCTCCTGCACGAGTCTGGAACTCCCGCACGTCAAGTACCTGATCGATCTCCTCCGTGGTAGGCGTGAAGGCCGGGTGAAAACTCGCGGTCGCCCCGGGCTCCAAGGTGGGTGGTGGCACAGGCGCGGTAGGTGGGGTTCCATGGAAAAGGCACAGGTCCGCCACATTGAAAATCAGTGATGTGCCAAATTCCAAGGGTAGATCAACAAGGTAGACATTCTCTCCCAACCGCTTCCTTACCTGAAAAGGACCGAAACGACGCTGTCGGAGCTTGTGGTAAGTCCCAATGGGAAATCTTTCCCTTCTAAAGTGTACCAGCACCCAATCTCCTTCCGAAAAAGACAAATCGCGCCGATGGTTGTCGGCGCTAACCTTGTATTCTTCGGATGTCACCTGCAGCTTATTATGAATAACGTCATGCAAAGATTTTAAGTGCTCAACCCAAGTAGTAGCATCAAAAGAGGTGCGCTCGTAGGAAGGTAAAGAGTGACGGTCAAGGTAATGGGGAATAGGAAAGCCATAAACAATCTCAAAAGGGGACTTGTTGGTGGAACGATTTACGGTGCTGTTGTATGCAAATTCGGCTTGGGCTAACGCTAAGTCCCACTGCTTGGGTTGCTCTCCGGCTAAGCATCTTAATAAATTACCCAGACTTCGATTGACCACCTCAGTCTGCCCATCGGACTGGGGGTGGTACGCGCTACTAAAATTTAATTTTGTGCCCAATTTTTGCCATAACGTTTTCCAAAAATAGCCCATGAATCGCGTGTCCCTATCGGAGGTGAAAGTGCGCGGTACCCCATGGAGTCGAACCACCTCTCGAAAAAAGAGATGGGCGACGTGCGCCGCATCGGAGATTTTCCTGCACGGGATAAAATGAGCCATCTTGGAGAATCTATCAACTACTACGAAGACGGAGTCACTCCCTCGCGCCGCAGTAGGGAGACCACTAACAAAATCCATGGAGACTTCATCCCATGGCCGTTCAGGAATCGATAGGGGAGTGTACAGGCCAGTGTTCTGGGACTGTCCCTTATAGAACTGGCACGTGTGGCAGGTGCGAACGTGGCGGATAACATCCTGCCTCATGCGAGGCCAATAATAACGTGATGTCGCCAGATCTAGCATCTTGGCCTGTCCGACATGTCCTCCTAGTCCGGACGAATGCAACTCGGCGAGCAAGGTCTCACGTAAAGGGCCCTGACAGATACATAGTCTGGTGCCTCTAAATAAGTACCCCTCGCACAGGCAGAAATGTCCTGTCGGGTCTGCCCCATGAGGCTGGCACTCTGCCCACACAATACTGAAATCGGGATCTGTGGCGTACAGCTCCTTCTGGGAATCTAAGTCTGTCAACCGGAGGTGTAGAGATCCTAAAAGATGTGCCCGTCGGCTAAGGGCATCAGCGACTCGATTGGTGACTCCTGGTTTATGTCGGATGTGAAAGGTGTACTCCTGCAGAAAGGCGGCCCATTTGGCGTGTCGCCAGACCTCCTTCTGGGAGTTCAGGTAACGCAACGCCTCATGATCCGTATTCAGCACGAACTCGCGCTGGATCAAGTAATGTCGCCAGTGTCGGAGGGCCTGTACGATGGCGAAAAACTCAAGATCGTAGGTCGAATATCTTGTTTTTGCATCGTTCAGCTTCTCACTATAAAATGCTACAGGTCGGCCCTCTTGACTCAGTACGGCCCCGACACCCACATGTGAAGCGTCACAATCTACTTCGAAGATCTTGTCAAAATCGGGTAAGGCCAGAACAGGGGCACTAGACATTTTCGCCTTCATAAGGAGGAATGCCTGCTCCGCCTCGGCCGTCCATACGAATTGCCCCTTGCGGAGGCAATCTGTGATGGGAGCGATGTGGGTGCTGAAGTTGCGTACAAAGCGACGATAGAACGAGGCTAGGCCATGAAACCCACGTGCCTCGGTGAAGTTCCTGGGGGTGGGCCAGGATTCAATCGCATGGATCTTTTCCGGGTCCACCTTGATGCCCTCAGAAGAGATGATATAACCCAAAAAGGTGAGACTACTAGTGAGAAAGGTGCATTTTTTTAAATTGATGATCAAACGGTGGTCTCTTAAGATCTGCAGGACCTGCCGAAGGTGTGTAAGGTGCAGAGCGCGGTCGAGGCTGTAGATAAGGATGTCGTCAAAGTAAACAACAACGCAAGTTCCCATCAGGGGTCTAAGGACTTGGGTCATCAACCTCATAAAGGTGCTCGGAGCGTTGGACAAACCAAAAGGCATGACCAACCACTCATACAGTCCCTCCCTTGTCTTGAAAGCCGTCTTCCATTCATCTCCGGGTCGGATCCGGATCTGATGGTAGCCACTCCGGAGGTCAATCTTCGAGAAAATCTTTGCCCCACTCAGCATGTCGAGCATGTCGTCTAATCGGGGAATCAGGAATCGATACTTGACTGTAATCTTGTTGATAGCGCGGCTGTCAACACACATACGCCAAGTACCGTCCTTTTTGGGAACAAGTAGGGCAGGGACGGCGCAGGGACTGAGGCTTTCCCTAACGTGTCCCCTCTGGAGAAGCTCGGATACCTGTCTCCTGAGCTCCTCGTGCTCTCTCGGGCTCATACGATAATGTGGTAGATGGGGCAGGCTAGCTCCTGGGACTAAATCGATGCAGTGCTGGATATCCCTCAGCGGTGGGAGCTGGTCGGGTAACTCATCCGGGGTGAGGTCGTCAAACTCGGTGATCAGGGGTCGAACGGCCGCAGGTATCTCGACAGAGGTAATAGGGGACTCCAGGCCGACTAATACATAGGCGACGGTCCCCTCTCGCATCTCATAACTAAACTGTCGCTCTGTCAAAAGCATGCGGACGGACAGATACGCCATGGTGGTGAGCGTGGTCGTGGGATTAGGAACTCCGGCTGGAGTAGCCACCGGGGGTGTGATTCGCTGTGGGACAAGACCGTTCTTCTGGGGAAGAAGAACTGTCTTGCGCCCACGATGGTCGAAGGAATAAGATTTCTTTCGACCGTCATGGATGGTGCTTCGGTCATACTGCCACGGACGCCCCAAGAGAATGTGGCACACATCGAGGGGTGCTACATCACACCACACCGAGTCAGAATAGGACGGCCCAATGGTGAATGTCACGAGGCATCGATGTGATATGACCATCGTGGTGCCACTAGTCACCCAGGACAACTCATAGGGGCGCTCCAGTTTCTGAACCTGGAGATTTAACTTTTCTACCATGCGTTGGGAGACGAAATTCTCCATGCTCCCGCTATCAATGACAATAGAGCAGTAATGCTCCTGGAGGCGAGCAGTGGTGCGAAAGATACTGTGCCTTACCCAGGCGTCATCGGTGGGGGCTCTCGGAGCAAGCAAGCTATGCTGCAAAACACAAATCAACTGATCTGGCTGCTCGCCCTCTACCTCACACTCTTCCCCAAGGGGGTCCTCGGTATCCCTGACCAAGTCGCTCTCCCAGATTCCATACTCGGGATCTCGTCCATCGTCAACCTCAATAACTGCGGTAAACTGGCGTCTCGGACATTCAGATGACTTATGTCCAGGCTCCATGCACTTATAACATCGAAACACAGGCCTGGAGGTGACGGTCTCCTTCCCCTTCAAGGAAATCGAAGAGGGACCCACAGGGGCAGGAGCTGGTAGCGTGGGTCTAACCGTAGAAGGTAGCCCCGGGGTAGGCGACGTGTTCGTCCTAGTGGTCGAGGTCGACGACGAGGAATAATGCGCCCTGTCCGTAGATTTCTGACCGGATGTCCTCCTCTGGAGGGCCTCCACTCGGCGTGCTCGACTAGAGACCTCCCCCAGGTCCCTGAAATCATGTAATTCTAACTGGTCCCGTATCGCGTACCGTAGCCCATTCAGATAACGGGCCACGATCATGTGGTCTTCTTCCTTTAGATCTAACCGTGACTGGAGGACCAAGAATTCGTTGGTGTATTCGTCAATGGTTTGCTTATCTTGTCGTAGGTTATGATACCTACGGTACAATGTCTGCAAAAAATCGGCAGGGACGTACCTCCTTTTGAGTTGAGTTTTGAACTCAACCCAGGTGGTGATAGGTGGTTGCCCCATTGTGTATCGCATCCTCTCAACTTGCCCCCACCATGTGAGTGCTGGGCCCTTCAGTCTCAGGGTGGCATACTCCACCTGTTGGTGGGCCGGAATGCGTTTCCAACTGAGGAATCGCTCTAACCGTTCACACCAATCGAGGCAAATTTCCGGTTCGAGTGTGCCCTCGAAATCCCCAACATCAAGTTTGATACCGGTATCCCACCTAGGGAGATTCCTATTGTCTTGATATGCTTGTTGGGGTTCCGGTGGTGGAGGTGCATGTGGTTCGATCGGCGGAGTAGGGGGTTGTGCTGGAGGACCCTCTAAGTGGTGATGAGCCTCTAAGTGGTTGACTGACGTGCGCAATCCTAACATGACTTGATTTGTGTCTCTCACCGATAGCGTAAGTGTCGTGACAGCAGCCATAAGTTCCTCCATATGCTTGCCCATATCCCCCAAAGTTCCTTCTAGGCGCTCCACGCGAGACTCCATGGGCAAATTTTGAAAACATTAAGATTTGGAACTTTAGAAGCGCAAATCACTCGGCTATCCCACAGTAGAAGTGAGATATCGCAGCAGCCACACCAAATTGATGGAAACAATGGCTTCGAAAATTCCTAAATCTAGTAATAAGCGTAGCCGGGCACAAAGAAAATTACGAAGAGCGTACCAACACAAAGAAAAGAAAAACAAAAAAAGAACAAACGGTGAGGGATGATTAGGGCGAGCGCATGCTACTCGTGGATGAGCCAATCTTGCTGAAATTTATCATAATAAACGCTAGTAAAGAAGATTGAGGGAAGGGAAAAGGAGAGATCTCACCGAGAGCTTTCCCGCAATAGCTTTGTCGATCCTTCACGGTCCGGTCACAGCTGGTAAGGGAGTGGTTGATGGAGGAGGCCGCGGTTGGCTGGAGGAGGGTTATTTGGTGGAGGGTAATAACTGGATGGGTAGCTGGATGGTGGAGGTAAGTTGTTGGGTGGAGGTAATAGGCCGATGGACTGCTGGATGGGTAGCTGGGTGGTGGAGGTAAGTCGTTGGATGGAGGTAATAGGCCGATGGACTGCTGGATGGATGGAGTAGGTTGTTGGATGGAGAGTAGTAGCTGGCGGGAAAGTTGGATGAGTGGCGGTAATAGGCGGGATGGTGGAAGGAATCCGAGAAGTTGTTGGAGGGCTGTCGGCGTGGCTGGCGTGGGCGGGAGGCGGAGGTTCAGAGCTCGGGAAGTAGCGGGGAGGAGATCGACTGGAGTGCGGTTGTCGGACGTCGCAGAGGAGACCGGCGCGGAAGGCTAGCTGAAGACGCGCGGCGGAAGGAGCTTGGCGGACGAAGCTTGGCGGAGGATTCGGGACGCGATGCGGCTGAAGCTTAGCGGCGGATTTCACCGAGAGAGAATAACTCAATCTCTCGGTATTATCCAGCCTGCTAGGGTTTCACATATATGGCTATATATATAAGCCTCTCTCCTTTCCCTTAAATAAACAAGAAAATAAATTCAGCAAGATTATTTTATGCGAAACAAATAGCAACACGACTCGCCCGCACATTCCACACCGGACCGATCCACTCAGGGTCACGTGAGGTGGTCAGTCTCACGCGCCGGGTCACAATACAGGAAATTTAAACAACACCGTCTATGACAGGAAATAAATAAACGACAATGCCAGAAAATAACTGCGATAACATCTAAAGTAAATAAATACGAGACGGCCCTAACGTGCCGGCGACAGGATCACATCAGGAGAGAACCATGGTGGGAAGGTCCATTTGGCAACTGTCCTCTATCAATGATTCTCCGCGTCCATCGATCCTGCACTATAAAGGAAGAAGAGGAAAAGATGATGGAGCAATCATGATCATGAGTTAAACGACTAACAAAAAGGATATTAAATTGAGAGCACAGAACAGGAAGTACAAAACACATAGATAGACAGAGTGAGAGACACATCTCCTTATCCACAGACTAGAGTTGTTTCTCCATTAAAAACAATGATAAACTTGAGACAAGCAGTGTCCTTGTACTGTGAAGGTTTCTACCGAGTAATGTGATTTGTGGTCTTGGAGACCATTATCTAGGAGGGACTATATGAAAAACATGATATACCTTCGTTGGAGATAGAGGCTACACAGCCAAAAATCTTGGTAACCATCCCTCGCAAATGCTGAAGTTCCTCCTGCAAGGTGTCAATGTCACAGCGGGAGGTCTGTCGAGTATCCACCGCCGGAAAGGTGTGGGGAGGAGGGTTCAGTGATTGTTGTTGGAACACATATTTTTGGGCAACCTCATATGATTGATTGGCCATAATAGGTAGACATGCGAGGGTGTGGCACCTTGGATCGATTCTAGACATCGCGCCCACCACCCCGAGAATCATTGTGACCTCCACGTTGCCTAGGATATGGAAGGCGAGCTTCAATATAGTGTTGGAGTAGGCCGGCGCGGAAGGTAGGGAGGCATTGGTGGGCAGAGTCACTTTCAAAATCATGAAACAAACATCTGAAAGAGATGAAATAGTGGGAGAGGATAATTTTCATCTGCTCCCATTGTGTAGCGAAATCCGAGGTCAGAGGCTGGTGTTGAATCCAAGCCTCAATAAGAGCCTTGCGTCGTGCCACAAACGATGCTAGGTCACTGCCCATGCCTAATTCGACGCTTTGGAGGTCCCTAATTAGATCGAATAGATGTTAGAGGGTATCCTTTACGGAATATAGAGACTGGAGTTTATCCCGCATGGCCTTGACAGTCTCGTGGTGCTTAACCATGTGATATGACTCACTCTCCGTGGAATTCAGAATTCAGGACTGAACTTGGCCATCATCCCAAAGCCATTGCTCGCTGGGCTCAATAGGCGGGTCACGAGTCAGTCAATGAAGCAAACCCTTAGTTTGGAGGACTCGACTCACCGAGTGGACCCACTCAACAAAATTTATCTTCCTATTAAGGGATGTAATGGTAATTCGTCGGGGCGAAAGTGTCCGGAATGGTGGATGAGGCGGATGCAACATTCGTCCCTATGTGATTAGTGAGCATCGGAAGGAGTCGACGAGCTCAGACAACATGTAAGGGCAAGTCAGGAGGTCAACGAGTGCCTGAAGAAGGGTCCATCGATTTCTTCGCTTAGGGATGTACGAGTATGGAAGTTAGTATAGACGAAGTCCTGCAAGAAGAAAATGGAAGACGAGGAAAAATAAACCAGCGAGCTTTGGAAATAGGTGGTTCGGAGAGCTCGGGCAGTATGGCTCCATCGAGCAATGGGAGCAGGGGCCAACAAGAGCTGGAAGTAGGGAGCAACGATTTTTGTATGCAGGGATTCAATAAGCCCAAGCGATATGCAAACTTAAGTCGGGAGGTCGGCAAGCACTAGAATGAGGAGGGTCACGAGTAGTAGAAGCAGAGAGATAACAAACTCTGAAAGCAAGCGTGCCTGCGAGCACTTGAAGCACAAGTGTTTGTGAGTCGTTAGGGGACAAAAATCGGCAAGCCCAGTGAGCTTGGAAGGATGGAGGGGCGACAAGTTTAGCACCAGATGATGATTGGGAAGTGAGTCCTGCATCAGGCGGGGCTCCATAAAAGGCGGTGAGGATCTAGTTATTTTTGGACCAAGCCCATAGACGGAAAGGGGTGAGCTTGAAGAGGCGTTCAGAGAGACCTACAAAGAAGCTAGCGGAAGCCGCATGAAGCAAAAAATGAGCTCAATCGGCTAGAGAATTACATCAGGACTTGTGCGGCTTTGATACCATGTAGAGAAAGCGGAATACGAAGCAGAATATTGTTTATTACTTCATATATCATTTTAAATACAAGTATTTGTACACATATATAGGAGGGAGTGATATCTTAACTCCAAATCAAGACATGAGACTAATCTATATATGAGAGGAATCTCTAATGGGTCAAGAAAGTGGGCCTTTATGCTTATTTATAGTTCTTAACCATTACTATCTTTTATACTGGTTTAGTGTAATTGATTTAGTGATTTACTTATGCAATAAGCTATAAGTGATTGTTAAGTAGGAAAAAAACCAAATGCGAACGACTTGGGAAGGGGAAAAATGTAGTTCCAATGAACAAAAGATTCAACTTTAAGTATTGATGGCCAGTGAACTAATAAAGCAAAATTCACACTGCATTTGGTAAGATAGATGGTAATAGCTGCTACTGTCATTGAAGTGTTATATTAGAACTCGCTATGCTTGTGCATATTTCACATTTTGGTAACACTGCTATGTATAGATAAGTGTGGATATGACATAAACATAATACATTTTAAGTTTTGAAAACACATGATACAAAAACAGGTGAACAAATATTCAGATATTACAAACTTCTAATTAAGTAATAAAAATAATATGGGTCAATCACCATTTTTACTTCAAACCACATATGAGAAGTCATAGTTTTCATATTAATGCTCACGTATTATATGTATGCTAACATTTTACCTACAAGATTCAAAGAAGCATTAGATATTTCTTTTAGTCATACTACAAAATTGCATGCCAATGTCATGTTCGACATGATATGTTAAAATGTGAACGTCCAAACATCCAACTAGACATTATGACCATCTATATGATTGTAAGTGTGGAAGATTTGACATAGCCCATGTAAAGAAGCCCATGTATAGGCCCATTGTTGGCATGTAGTTTAGTCTTACATCCTGGGTTGTAATTTAGTTACCACTCCTCATTTCTATATAATGTGTATAAATCCTTGTATTGAAGAGTTAAGTTACGAAGAAGAAATAAACTCTTTTCTTTTTGGATTCTGGATTTCTACATAATATCAGAGCCACACAATCCCAGTCAGAGGACTCTCCGTTTGACCATTTCTCTGTTTTGATACCCCCCTCCTATCCAGGGTACTCACATGTCCTTGTTACCTCTTGACAACGCCCTGTCAGCCCGCCTCTTTTATAGGCACTCTGGACCCCCGTGATCTCGCCGCTCGACTGCCCAAGTTCTCGCAGCTCCTTTGCTTTAGAACTGGAACGACTTTGCAACCACCTTTGCTTGGGCACGACCTCATAACTCCTCTGCATCCGATCTCGCCGATCACGCTCTCGTGGCTCCTCAATTTGAAATCTGGAATGATCTCGCAGCGCCTCTGCTCCTTAGACTCTTGAGAACGATATTGCGGCATGGTATCGCCACTCGATTCTTTTTCTCTCACAACTCCTCTGCCGAAGACAATTCTACTCGATCTCCTAGCTTCTCTGCTTGAGATCTGGAGTGACCTCGTAATCTCCTTTGCTTGAGCACTGTCTCACAACTCCTCTGCAGCCGATCTCTCCAGTCGCACTCTCGTGGCTCCTCTGCTTGAGTTCTGGAACGATCTCATAGTTCCTCTGCTCCTTAGTCCTTCTTGGCTGACCCACTGCTCCTCTGCGTTCCCTCCAAGTGCTCGTTACAACTCTCTCTCTCTCTCTCGACATTTACCCCCCGAGCTCGCTGAACCTCTCTATTGCTTGCTTGAGCTCGCCGCCCCCTGTGTTCTCCTGAGCTCGCCACACCTTTTTCTTGCCCATTTACTCCAGTGCTCGCGGGTCCTCTATTTCCTCTCCTAACAATGTCTCATCACACAAGAACAAATGCTTCGTCCGCTACCACCACCTCCCTACACTTGCTCCAACCCCTTTCCCGACGTCTGGATGAACTCCACATTACTACTATCTCCCTCACTGGGAATAAAAACTTTGTTGAATGAGTATACTCTATGTGCCGCATCCTCCAGAACAAAGGTCTCCTTCATCATGTCACTCGTGATACCTCTTGTGAGCCTACCTAGCAATGGCTCCGAGATGATGGATGCGTACAATCCTGGATCTTTAACTTTATGGACAGTGAGTCATATCGTATGACTACACACTACGAGACCGTTGAAGACCTTGTACTATGGGCATGACAATCTTCATCTGTTTGATATCTTTCTGGATCGCTAGACCGTTGACTCTGGGTTTGACGGTGATCTGACATCCTTTGTGGCTCAATACATGACACTCATCGAGGCTTGGGTTCAACACCAGCCTCTGACATTGGATCTTGCTTCCCAACATGTTTAGAAGGAAGCGGTTGACATCACTCTCATGATGGTGCGGCTACCACCTCATCTACACAATGCCCATAAGAACATTTTATCCTCTCTCACTATTCCGTCCCTCTCCGATGTGTGCTCCATAATCTTAAAGGTGACTCCGCCCGTTGATATCCCCATGCATCCCTCTTATGCCCACCTCCAACATTCTCCTGACACTCGTCCTCCTCCTGAGCACCGTGAAGGTCGTCATGGATCTCGGGGCAGTGGACACGATGGACGCCATCGTTCCAAGGGGAAGAACACTTGCCTATGTACTTATTGTGTGCGGATGAATCATGTTGAGTCCACCTGCTATCGCAAACATCGGTTCCCGATGCATCCCTCCACCTCTCAGCACCATGTTTCTCCTGCGGTGGATGGTCATCCCACGTCTCGCTCTGACATTGACAGCCTGCACGACGAACTATAACTTCTTCGGGGGCTGGTTACTCGGATATCCGACTCCGTTGCTTCTATCTCCAATGAAGGTATATTATATTTTTCCTATAGCCCCTCTTGGATAGTGGACTCTGGGGTGACAAATTATATTACCCGGCAGAGGCCTTCTCAGTATACGAGCTCTGCTTGTCCGAAGTTTATCACAGTGACCAATTGTGACACCACCCCGGTCTGCAGCTCTGGCGATGTGCCCCTCACTCCGTTCTATGCTTTATGTTGATGTCTCTTCAATCTTCTTTTTGTTAGTCATCTTACTAATGCTCATGAATGTTTCATTACCTTTTTCTCTTCTTGGGAAGTGTCATCGGCGATTGGGCTCGCTGGAGGAGGTGTCGGCGAAGACCGGGGAAGAATTGGGAGGCAACGGCGAGGCTCGTCGATCCCAAGCAGCCAAGCAGGAAAGAGAGAGTGATTGGATAAGTCAAAAACATAGAGTTTCTCCGTTTTGACTTTTCTTTCCATGCTACTGTTTTAGGAGGGGCTGGTTCTCATATAAAGCAGTTGTTCTCTTAGTTTTTAATGCGGGGTTTGAAGAGAATATTGAGGTATGAATGCGAGGAGGTTTAATAGAATAAAGTGGTATAATGTGGCCTCTAGATTTCAAATTAATTGATTGGGGCTTTAATAAAATGGCTCTTGGTATTTTCTCACCATAATAGTTCATAAAACAAACTTTAATTTTAGATTTTTTAACAATATAAAATACTTAAGTTTATAATTCGTTGCTTGCCTTAACTAACATTAGTCCTAATTTGCTAGATCTTTTCATTCATGGTCTTATTGGTCGGTGTTAAGATTACAATATTTTCTCGGGAGGAATCCGACAAGCGAGGGGGGCCGACGGTGGGGAGCGAGAAGAAGGGAGGAAGGATAAAGAGGAAACTTAGGGAGCAACCCTAATAACTTGCATACATCCCAGGATATCCTACATCTAAAACTCCTCCCCCTTATATGGATGAGGAAGGGAACCATACAAGGAAAATAAAATTTATTAAGTAATTAAGTAATCTCATTAATATTAAAAGATTAATATTAATTAAATTTATTAACACAAATTAATTACAAGAAACAATCACGGCGGTTTCCAAATGCGCGCTCCATAAATTATGACGAGGGGGTCCACTTGAGAAAATGTACCCGTGAGCATGGCGGCTTCTATATGCGCTCTCATGACTCCTGCAAGGTGGTGTGCTCAGGAAAATGCAACATCGTAACAATATACCTCCCTTGAAAATTGATCTTGTCTCCAAGGTCAAGATTACCAGATTTGTCAGGGTCTTCAACAATAGGAGGGACGTATAATTTGCGGCAACTGAGTGGAAAATGTATGATAAAATGGGGTACGGTTAGAGTGAAATGAAGGGTAGAAGGGGGTGATAGCTAGTGAGGATGTAAAAAGAGGGGGTATGGGTGTAAGAAAAATAATTAGAGGGGATATGATGGGGGGGGGGGTGAAAGAAGATGAGGTTTGTCTTTTAGCGGGGTCAACCATGGGTGTAAACAAATGTGATAAGAGGAGAAAGTAGAATTGGAAAATAAAATAAGAGGAGGTTTGTCATTTATTGGGTATAGCCATTGGTGTAAAATGATGTGATAAGAGGGGAAAGTAGAATTGAAAAATAAAATAAGAGGAGGTTTGTCTTTTAGTGGGGTGTTAGGGGACTAGAGATGGCATGAGATTGATATAAAAGAATGATGGGTGGCTATAGCTAGGAGAGTTTGCTTCACTTTTGGGTTTTGTTTTTGGGAAGAGTAAAAGAGTAAAGAAAGAGGAAAAAAGTTGATGTGACAACACAAGGGGGAAGGAAAGAAAATTTTGGCAGCTAGCAACATTTTGGAATTTTGGTATTTGATTAAGAAAGGAAGAGGGTGAGGCTTGTGGGGCCGGCTTAGAAATGCTGGGTGGAAGATGCCAAGTGGGCTTGTGCCAAAAAAAATAAATAAACCAAAAAAGGCAGCCCGTGGGGTACATATGGTAAGAAAAAGGCTAAAACAGTTGGGAGGGGGTTGCTTTATGTGGGGCCGAGAACAGGGAGGCTGGCGTGGGAAATATGATAAGAAATCTTCCAGCGGGCGCGTGGCTCGATGGTTGGGAGACACGAGCCCCCGCGTGAAATGTTAGGCGGGGAGGTGAGAGCTGCATCGATGCTAGCGGAAAGAGAAAAGGATAGCGCATTTGTGGCCGTCCAGGATAGCGACGACACGCCATGGTGTTCGTCGACAGGTAGAGAGGGGAGTGGCCGCAACGGTCTCGGAGGGAGCATTTGTGGTGCTGGCGACGATGGGAAAGCCCGACAGAGCTCTGGAAGTTCAACAACAAGTTCTGGGAGGTCATGCGGCCTGACCGCGGAGGGCGCAGGGGGCTCGGTGGAGTGGGTTGCGAATGGAGGGGCTCGTCCATGCCTGTCGACAGGAAGGGTAGATGACCCCGGTGATTGCGGCAACACGATAGTAGCTGTGGTTGGGGCGACGCCGAGATCTCGTACTTCAAGGCTGACAGTGGAACTAGTAACCAGACACAGAGAGAGCAGCGAACCCTGTGGGGAAAACGCTGCCGCCTGTCCGTCTAGCGCGAGGAGTCGATCGATTTTGGCATCGATAGAACACAACGAGGCGAGGAGGTCGGAGAGTTCTTCTGTTTGCCGATCGAGGCGCGCACAGAGTGCGGGGGCGGTGAAGCCCATGGCCGGAAAGGCTCAAGACCGGAGGACGACGGACGAAAAACGACGCACCGACGACAAAAGCTGCTGGCGGTGAGGCAGGTCAGACCAATTGTTAAAATTCCAATATTTTCTCGGGAGGAATCCGACAAGAGAGGGGGGGGGGTGGTGAGCGAGAAGAAGGGAGGAAGGATAAAAAGGAAACTTAGGGAGCAACCCTAATAACTCGCATACATCCTAGGATACCCCACATCTAAAACTCCTCCCCCTTATATGGATGAGGGGGGGGGACCATACAAGGAAAATAAAATTCAGTAAGTAATTAATTAATCTCATTAATATTAAAAGATTATTATTAATTAAATTAATTAACACAAATTAATTACACGAAGCAATCATGACGGTTTCCAAATGCGCGCTCCATAAATTATGACGAGGGGGGTTTACTTGAGTGAATATGCCCGTTAGCATGGTGGCTTCCATATGCGCTCCCACGACTCCCGCAATGTGGTGTGCTCAGGAAAATGCAACATCGTAACCGTCGGTCACACCAGTAAGTTGTACGATCATGCGCGAGTAGCGTGCGCGATACAAAACTCATTGGCTAATAATAAGTCTGAAAAATAGAAGACAAACATGGGTGAAAAACAAAACATATAGATGCATGAACGTGTGCGCTACACAAATGAAAATGTTATAAATAAAAAAAAATAAAGACGCAATCTTAGGTTGCATCAGAAACCACAGGAGAGTCCCTTGTCTGTAGCTTAAGAAGTCTCTTTATGACCTCGAGCTCTCGGGCTTGGTTTGATAAATTTAATAGAGTTGTTCATGATGTTGGCTTCACTCAAAGCTCGACGGACTTCTCCCTGTTTACTCGTCACCGCGTAGCAGATACTGTGATACTTCTGGTATATGTTGATATTCTCATCACGGGGGATAATCTGAACAATATCTCTATGATCTAGAAGCATTTGACCTCACATTTTTCAAACCAAAGATTTGGACAACCTCCGATATTTCTTGGGCGTCGAGGTAGCTCGTCGATCCGATGGACTCGTCCTGTTTCAACGGTAGTACTGTCTAGACATTCACGATGCAGACTACTCAGGATGCAAACCTGCAAACACACTAATGGATGTCAACCACGTGCTCTGCGCTCATACATCCAACTCAGATTTACTTTTCCCTAATACAGAGTACTATCATCGCCTGCTTGACAAGGTTATCTATTTAACTGTCACACTACCCGATATATCCTTTGTTGTTGGGGTGGTCTGTCGATTCATGCATGCTCCTCGGATGTCCCACCTCCAGGCCGTCGAGTGAATTTTTTGGTATCTGAAGAATGCCATATGACAAGGGCTTGGGTGTAAGCCCTCATCTTCTTTTATCCTTGGTCTTCTACTCTGATGCAAACTATGCCGGTTATCTTGATGATCATAGGTCTACGAGTGCTTACTGCACATATTTTGAAGGACACCTAGTCACCTGACAAAATAAGAAGCGAACTGTGGTGGCACGCTCGTCTGCAAAAATTCAGTACCATTCAATGACATCTGTTGTTTCTAAACTCATGTGGGTGGAAAGTCTTCTCATTGCTCTTCGTGTAAAATTCCCATTTCCAGCGGTTCTCTGTTGCGATAGTCAGGATGCTATTCATATCGCCGAGAATCCCGTTTTTCATGAACGTACCAAACATATCGAAGTTGATTGTCATTTCATTAGTGAAAAGGTTCCGCTATGCAGACTTGATTTATGGCATGTATTCGTTGCTGAGCAGATTTTTGATTTTCTCACTATGCCACTAAGGCCTTACTATGCTCACTATACTGGCGGTTCGTTTTCAAACTGGTACCTACAATCTGGATGCTCCAAGCTTGCCGGGGAGTGTAGAAGATTTGACGTAGCCCATGTAAAGGCCCGTTGTTGGCATGTAGTTTAGTCCCACATCTTGAGTTGTGGTCTGGTTGCTACTCTTCCTATATAATGTGTACAAATCCTTGTATGAGTTAAAAAGAAGAAATAAACTCTTCCCTTTTTGTATTCTGGATTTCTGCGGTCAGTATAGATGCTCGATAAACTACTTATGCTACTATTGCAAGTACCACAATTTATAATTCATGAAGTAACTAATATAGTTGATTTGAATTTCGAAGATGTTGGCGAGCAGTTACACAACTCTGAATCAAATATGTACTTGGAAGTATTCAATATGTTCGGAGTATAAACATGAATCTGTGCATATTTGTTTTGAAATAGAAAGAGTGAGTTGCCGTACATGCCTTATTGAAATCTAACAATGGAACTTCATATTTTCAGCAATTTACATGTTCTGAAAATGCACAATTCTTACCGTTTTAATTAAAATTTTCCCCTTACATTCAGTTCTACTTGAAACATGTAGGATTCATTTTACCGAGGTCTAACTGCAGAGGAAGCTGAACATGCCAATGACTATAACTTTGATCATCCTGGTAATTTTATATTTAAATATATTGGCTTTAATATTGCGTGGTTGCTAGGGAAGAGAAAAGGATGAAGATTGTTCAAAATCAAATACACAAAATGAAATGGATATAATACCTAATTATGAAAAGACTTGGTTTGATTATATTTCTTTGAAAAATGGATCACCTACAAATATTGTCGATTTTATCTTTTGTTCCTCATTTTTTGTATGCTTAGATACCTAAGTTCATTCAATAACCTAGAAGTTCCTTGGACTTCGACCACCGGACTTCTAGTCTTTGTAGATAAACTTCTTATATTTCAAAATTATTTTAAATTCTTGCTCTGCTCAACTCTTTAACTTCTGTAACAAGTGTTACTGCATGTAGAATATTAGGCGACCGAAGAACGGTAAAGCAAGAAAAAAAAGGGCAGCCTAGTGCTCAAAGCATCCCCGCACAGTGAGGGTCTGAGGAAAGGTCCCACCACAGGGGTGAAATGTAGACAAACCTTACCCTGCATTTTTGCAAGAGGCAGCTTCTAGGACTTGAACAGTAAAGCAAAGAAGCAAAAATATAAGATGTAGATGTTTTTATTGGGGATCGCAGAGCAATCCTTTACTCGAAAAAATATTAATCGTCAAACTAGTTGACAAAAGTTATCCTCGGGATCACATCAAGCTGTCACTTTGCTCAGTTGTCGAGAATTGTGAAACTGAGCTCCAACTCTTCCACAAGATCAATCCAAGTATCCAACCACACATACATTGCAATTCTCTAAAATTTTTCTATCCACTTCCAGGGAATATTTTTGTGCATGCATGTTATGAAATGTAAACTTACAGAGATGGTTTTTGTAATTTCAAAAGATAGCGAGGTGCAACCTGTAAAGTTAGTTCCATGGGGTATTTCTGTGCATGTATGCTAATGAAATGTAAACTTACATGGGAGGTCCTGGTAAAAGGCTATATATTGATCTCATAATCACATCAAGAAACTAGTGGAGAGTTCCGACATAAAAGGATTTCTAGAGAATTGCACTTGATATTATCTTTCCAAATACATCTTGTAATCAAAATGTAATCGATCAATTTAATTTTGGAATACAATTATGTATATTACTCAGACGTGTCAATAAACTGTCGCGAATATACGCCAACAACAAGCACCATATTTCATTAATTCTCATTTATTTAACTAGTCATGTAAAAGAATGTGTTTTGAAGCTTTCTACAAGGAAATGTGAAAACATCTGCCAATGCTAATCCCCTTGAACCCACTCTTTTCTTGATATCTTTAATAGAACTTGTTTTTACCTTTTTCTTTCATCAGTTCACAATTTGCAGTATTTCAGAATGTTTTAGGGGAGCATAGTTGCTTAATTTTCTTGTTTTCAGTTAAAAAAATTCATGTGATTCTACATAACATTTATATTTATCTGTTTATGTAGATGCCTTTGACACAGATCAACTCATCGAGTGCATGGGCAGCCTCAAAAGTGGACAATCTGTCAACATTCCCATATACGACTTTAAGAACCATCGACGTTGCTGTGAAAGTTTCCGAAAGGCATGCTTAAACTGAATTTATATATCCTTATTTACCTTTAGCAGTTTTGGTTCTTTTTTGTTTTTCTGTTCAAAGAGATCGCTTGCATGGGAATACTCTGCAATTACTTTTCAAAGAGTCTCAAAATTGCTCCCATAAGCTTCCTGCCTTTCTGGTGACGGTTTCAAGCAACAGTTGGCATCAGGCTCGTCAATGTTCTTTTTCATTCATGAAGTGGAATTTCTGCATATATTTGTTTCTATTGTACTTTTTTCGACACAGTAAATCACTAAAGCTTTAGAAATGAAATTAAAAATTTATCAAGAATATCTTGGAGATCAATATGATGCAGGACATCTTAGAGTCTAGAGTTTCCTAATACAAAACTACGATAAAATGCAGACATCGAGGAAGTAATAGGTAAGTGTGTTAGAAAACAAATGGGTTCTTTGTTAATGGATTCACCCACCACAGCTACTCATCTGCTATGACTGCTGAATTAACAGCCTTAAGAGCTGGCACCTTACTTTGCATAAATCTTAACAGCAGCAACATTTCCATTATTGTGGACTATATAGTTCATTTTTAAATCACCAATAGGAAATTTGTAGATTGGATTGCAAATTCTGGAGCTCCTAGATAATTTCAACTACTCCAGCAACCAATTCTGAGAGCGGTAAAGTTGGCAGATGCTTATGCCGTTATGCTCAATGGGTGTATAATAGGAAAAATCAAATGCGGGTTTAACTATCTCCATCTTCCTAAATTTATTAGGATCCATTAGTTTGGACGAAATTGGACCTTGAAATTGGAATTGAAGGTTCAATTCCAATTTGGTTGTTCGTTTGCGTGCTCGAAGGGCAGGATTGAAATTCAAAATGAATTTCATGGAACTCATTGTGCTGAAATCAATTCTTTCCGATCTATATAAGAATTAGATAATTTTGGTCACGGTTCGCATGCGCGAAATTTATATAAGTTTTACACATTAATAAATGATGTTTTCTAAATTTATATCTTCAATATGTTCTTGATGCCCGGTTAATATTCTTATGATTTGCTGAGTGGTTAATATTCTTATGATTTGCTGAGTGGTTAATATTCTTATGATTTGCTGAGTGGTTAATATTCTTATGATTTGTTGAGTGGTTAATATTCTTATGATTTGCTGAGTTCGCTTTAGTTCATCAAAAATATTGATTGAAGCAACCTCTGGTGGCAGCCGCCTCATCAAAAAAAATGAACATCATTAGATCATTCTAAAAATTTTAGGGAAGACTTTTCTAATCGTTCAAAGATTGTTAGTTGTTAGATAATATAGGGAAAAATGATGTAAATGCCCATTTATAGGCCCATTTCTCTTTTCTCCTTTAGTCCCACATCCTTTGTATAGATTCTTTCTCCTTCTCTTCCCCTATATATTTGTATTCTCTCTTGTATTTTATACATGAAGAAGTATCTACAAGGTTTGCCTATTGTTTTCTACATGATATCAGAGGGACTCGGTCTCTCCTTGCGGCTAGCACTCTGCTAACCGCCCGGTCTTCCCTTCCCGCGCAAGGCGCGGTCTGGTTTTCTCCTAACCGACCGATCTTCTCCTCTCGTCCAAGGCGCGGCCTTGTTTGTTTTCTACCTGCTACCTGCGGCTAGAAAATTCTACTCGCTTCTCTTCCCCTCCATTCTCGTGGCCTCCACCTCTGCTTCCTTCTCCTTTTTATAGGATTCTATCTAGCAAGTGGGGCCTTCTCCCACTTCCTTCTCCCGCGCTGTTTCTTCCCTACCCGCGCGGTTTATTCTCTACCCGCTGCGAGCTTCCCTTTTTTAGCTCGCGGTCTCCCGCTGCTTCTCTACTCGCGCGGTTTCTTGCTTCTCTCCCCCGCGGTTTCTTGCTGCTTCTCTACTCGCGCGACCTAACTGCTCCGGGCTTAGCATCTTCGTCGCGGCTTCTTGCTGCTGGTGTCTTATCGTCGAGACCGTGCGGCCTCTCTAGTTCGCTTCTCACGCCGACTTCAACTTTCTACCCGCTCCGTCTCTCTGGTCGCAACATCTTCTGCTCTTGCCGCTGCCAGAGTACCGTGCGGCCTCTCCAGTTCGCTTCTCACGCCGACTTCATCTTTCTACCCGCTCCGTCTCTCTAGTCGCAGCATCTTCTGCTATTGCCGCTGCCAGAGTATTGTGCGGTCTTCTCACGCGGCTTGCCTGCCGCCCTATCCCGCTCGCTGTCTGGTCGCCTGTTCTATCCGTGCGGGCTCTCTCTATCCGCTGCTCTTCTTCCCGCCGGTCTACTCTTCTACCCGCTGGTGTGTTGACACCAAGATCGCGCGGCTTCCCTTCTTCGCTCTGCTTTCTTTATGTTGCGGTTTGTCTCTTCTCGAGCGGCTTGTTCTCGCCGTTGCGGCTTGTTCTCGCCGCTGCTTCTTCTCGCTCCATTGCCTCCTTCTCGCGCGTCTGCTCTGTCTCGCATGATTTGTTCTCGCCGCTGTTGCTTGTTCTCGCCGCGGATTGTTCTCGTCGCGGCTTGTTCTCACGCGGCTGCATATTCTCGCTGATCAGGATTATGGCTTCTGCCTCCACCACTACTAATGATATTGCTGTGTTGCGTGCTCAACTCCATCAGCTTCAAGAGGTGGTTTGTCGCTCCTCTGGCTCTGTGGCCTCGGTCTTCCATGAAGGTATATCCTGCCTCTCACACAGCTCTCACTGGATTGTGAACTCGAGTGCTGCAAATCATCTCTCTCTGCAACAGCCGCCCAAATACTTAGATATTGCTTACCCCCAGCACATCACCGTGGCCAATGGTGACAGGATCCCAGTTTCTGACGCTGCTCATTTGCCTTTTACTCATCTCTCCGTATCCTCGGTTCTTCATGTTCCGAGTTATCCTTTTAATCTCTTTTCTATTAGCCGTCTTACATAAGACCTTGATTGCTGTGTTACTTTCTCACGCTCTTCCTTTATGGTGCATGATCGACTAATGTAGAAGATACTTGGTAGAGAGCGACTGTCTAACGGGCTATATCTTCTTGATGTTCCTCCCACTGCTCTCACTATTTTCTCCACCACTGACTAACATCGTCGTCTTGGGCATGCCCCTCTTCCTATTCTCAAGAAAGCTCTTCCTACTGTCTCTCTTCAAGAGTTCTTTTGTGAATCATGTATTTTCGGCAAACAACACCGTGTATCTTTTTCTCCTTCCTGTACCTGGAGCGATGCTCCTTTATCCTTAGTCCACTCTGATGTTTGGGGGCCCTATAAGATTCCTAGTATTTTTGGGTATCAATACTTTGTTACCTTTATTGATGATTACTCACGAGTAACCTGGTTGTATTTAATTCGTGATTGTACCGAACTCCCAATCACGTTCCGTACATTTCTTACGGAAACTCGCACTCAGTTCTCTACCTGTGTCAAAACTCTTCGTACAGACAATGCTCTAGAATATACTAGTCACACCTTCTCCAATCTATGCGTTGAGTTCGGTATTATACATCAGACTACATATGCCTACACCCCTCAACAAAATGGCATCGCGGAAAGAAAAAATCGCCACCTCCTTGATATGACTCGATCTCTTATGATCCAAATGCAGGTTCCTCCCCTCTATTGGAACTTTGCAGTCTCTACCGTGTGCCACCTCATCAACCGCATGCCTTCGTCTGTCCTCGACTTTGTTACACCCGTTACTCTCCTTTACCCATCCACGAATCTATTCTCTCTCACACCTCGTGTTTTTGGGTGTACTTGTTATGTCCACCATCTTGGTCCTTCCAATGACAAGCTCGCCCCTCGTGCTATCAAAGCTATGTTTGTTGGGTATTCCCGCACTCAGAAGGGGTATGTTTGCTTTAATCCTATCACTGGAAAGGTGGTTGTGTATGCCGATGTCTCCTTTCATGAAGACCAGCCATATCACGACAGTCCTTCTGATCCCCTTCTTCCTCCGCCGCTACCTCGCCCCATCATTCCCGTAACGTCTCCGCTTCCACCACTTCTCCCTACTCCTCTGCTTCCGATTCCTACACCATCAATAACGTCTCCTCTGCTTCCGATTCCTACTCCTCTGCTTCCGATTCCTACACCACCTGCTCCCTCCACACCCGCCCCCTCCAAACCTCTTATCATTGAAGTTTACACTCGTCGTCCTCCTTGAACAGTTGCCCAGCAACAACTTCCCTCTACCAGTGTGATCTCGCGGCCTGTTGATCCAGCCTCCTCCTCGACGGCCCATCCTTTGGCCAATTATGTGTCTCTACATCGGCTCTCTCCACCTCTTCTTACCTTTACTCTCTCTCTCTCTCTCTCCTCTATCTCTATACCTAACTCTGTGCAGGAATACCTCCAGCATCCGGCGTGGCGTGCCGCCATGGATGACGAAATGACTGCTCTATGGGGTAACCACACTTGGGATCTTGTGTCTCCTCCTGACCACAGTTATGTTAGTTGCCAGTGGATCTTTACAATCAAACATGCCGCGGATGAGACAGTTGATCGCTTAAAGACTCAACTTGTGGCACGAGGTTTTACTCAACAGTACAAACTTGATTATGAGGAAACATTCTCCCCAGTCGCGAAATTAAATACGGTTCGAGTCTTGTTCTCCTTAGTTGTTCATCGCCACTGGCCCGTCCACCAGCTGGATGTCAAGAATGCCTTTTTGAATGACGACTTTTTTGAAACTGTCTATATGCAACAACTGCCCGGATTTGAGAACACGGGGGAGTCTTGTGTCTGTTTATTTCGCAAATCCATTTATGGTCTCAAACAGTCTCCACGAGTGTGGTTTGGCAAATTCGGCAAGGTTGTTTGTGATGTTGGCTTCAAACAAAGCTCGACAGATTCCTCTCTCTTCACTCGTCACCAATCAACGGGGACTATAATACTTCTGGTTTATGTGGACGACATTCTGATCATTGGTGATGATTCCGCTGGGATACAACATGTTAAGCAACATTTAAATTCTATCTTTCAAATCAAAGATCTGGGAAATCTTTGATATTTTCTTGGTCTAGAGGTAGCACGACGATCTGATGACCTTGTCTTATCCCAGCGTAAGTATTGCATTGACCATCTGAAAGATGCTGGTCTCTCGGGTTGCAAACCGGCGGAAACCCCGATGGAAGTCGACCATAAGTTGTGTGCTCAGAGATCTGATGCTGACTCTCTACTTCCAAATCCAGAATACTTTCGTCGTCTTGTGGGAAAAATGATATACCTAACCGTTACGAGACCAGATATATCAATTGCGGTTGGAGTGGTTAGTCGGTTTATGCATACTCCATGGGTTTCTCACCTTCAGGCAGTGGAACGGATTATCAGATATCTGAAGACTGCTCTTGGGCAAGGACTTGTCTACAAGCCATATTCCACAAGTGGTTACTAGCATAGTGCCCCTGAGTGTGCCTTTAGACTCAGTGACAGAAGCTTCATATTCAGTATGATGGCTTGCAAGATGAGGATCCTAACACACACTTGGCCGGATTCCTGGAGATATGTGACACATTCAAGATCAATGGTGTTTCCAACGATGCCATTCGATTGAGATTGTTTCCATTTTCTTTAAGGCATAAGGCGAAGCAGTGGTTGAACTCACTACCTAGAGGGTCGATTACTACTTGGGACATGATGGTTGAAAAGTTTCTGATGAAGTATTTCCCACCGGCAAAGACTGCGAAATTAAGGAATGACATTTCTACGTTTATTCAAATGGAATCTGAATCGTTGTACGACACATGGGAACGATTCAAAGATCTTTTGAGGAGATGTCCCCACCATGCTCTACCTTCATGGCTTCAGATTCATACCTTCTACAATGGTCTAAATCCGGCCACTAAACAAATGATTGATGCGGCTAGTGGAGGCACTTTGAACAACAAGACACCTGAAGCGGCTCAGCAGTTGATTGAAGATATGACTATGAATAATTACCAATGGACTATCGTAAGATAAAAGCATAGCGAGCCCGCAGGAATTTATGATTGCTGTGCTTTAGACAGTGCTCTTTTCTTACTGTCATGCCCTTTTCTTTTGCTTATAGCAGTTTGTTGCCGGGTTGGTAGCCCCTTTTTATTTGCTCATAAATCTAATGCTCTATTTACCTTTTTGATTATTTTCTTGCTGATGTAACGACTGTCATCGCACGGTACTCAGCCTCAGCAGACCAGCGAGCAACCACCGTCTGCTTCTTACTCCGCCATGTGATAAGATTTCCTTCAAAGTAAGTACAAAAACCAGTGGTTGAACGTCGATCATCTAATGAGCCCACATAGTCCGCATCAGAGTATGCAATAAGAGAAAGGGAGGAAGATGAACGTGAAGTATGCATAAACCGACTAGAAAGTCTTTTAATGGATTTGAGAGTTAAATTATCCTCACCATCGACGTTGTTGTGTGACAGTCAAGCTGCAATACACATTGCAAAAAATCCTGTGTTTCATGAGAGGACTAAACATATTGAGGTTGATTGTCACTTCGTTCGAGAAAAGGTTCAATCAAAGGAGCTAAGGCTTGAACATGTTCCTGCCTCTGGGCAAGTTGCTGATGTCCTTACCAAGCCATTGCCTCGCAAGTTGTATTACCAGTTCTTGTCCAAGCTTGGTGCCTACGACTTGTACGCTCCAGCTTGCAGGGGAGTATTAGATAATATAGGGAAAAATGATATAAGGCCCATTTATAGGCCCATTTCACTTTTCTCCTTTAGTCCCACATCCTTTGTATAGATTCTTTCTCCTTCTCTTCCCCTATATATTTGTATTCTCTCTTGTATTTTATACATGAAGAAGTATCAACAAGGTTTGCCTATTGTTTTCTACATTAGTGATGATAATCTGTCGATGCAATCTACGAATCTCCGAAAAATACTGCCGAATTACAATTGTTGGAAAACTCGAAAGTTGCGGGATCGTCATAAAAATTGTAATAAATATTATTCTTTTCATTCCAACATTATTGGCGGTGACGGTTCGTCGATCCAACGATCAGATCTCCGGAAATCTCCATAGGACCATTAATGTTAAAAAATGAAAATCGTCGGATCATCACCAAATTTTAAGAAAAACTTCTTATCTTTTCAAGACTATTCGTAGTGATAGTTCATCAATCTGATTGTCGTAGTTGTTGAAATCTTTGTTAGAGCACTGCCACCGGAAAACTAAAAGTTGCCGAATTGTTTTAAATTTTTGGGAAAGTATCTTCTCATCGTTACATGACTTCTTGTGATAACGTCTCATTTATTTAATACCTAATCTCCAGTAATTACCGTTGAAATAGTAGAATTAATGAATTCCATTGCCTAATCGAACGACATAATTGGAATTCAAACTAATTCTATTTTTGAAAGAATTGGAATTGATCTCAATTTTTGAAATCAATTTCAATTTCGTCTGAATGAATGAGCCCTTAGGGATACTAACCAGAATAATAACGTTCTTTACATTATAATTGACACAGAGTAGGTTATTAATGTGGAGGCTCTAAGTTGCTTCCCTAAGTTCTTTACATTATAATTGACACAGAGTAGGTTATTAATGTGGAGGCTCTAAGTTGCTTCCCTAAGTGGAATGTAATGTGACTCTCAAAAGTCCTATTTTAAATGCAGATGCAAGTGAGGCAGACTGATTAAAATAACAATAATTAATTGATTAAGATAAAACCTATTCAGTGGCAGATTACAAAAAATGAATTAAGACTTAAGAAGCGCACATTAATTCACAAGCAATTGAAGCGTAAATAATTCAAGTATGCAACGAATAAATTCTACATGTCAGACAACCTCATGGAAGAAAAGACGTCAATCACATCCAATAAATATAGTCCAAACATATGAAATGAATGCAAACACCAAACTATGACTTACACGTGTAGGTGGCAGCACAATGTGACAGTGGAGATCCATGGACTGCTGGCTCCCTCTAGAGTCGAATGTTGCTAGTAGAGGGTCAAGGGGGCTCGAGTAGGGATGGTGGCTAAGAGGGAGTCGTCCAAAATGGTTTGAGAATGAAGGGGAACTGGAAGGTGTAGGCTAAATGGGAAGGTGACTAGGCTGCGATTTTAGGGGTAGAAGAACCGAGAGGTGTCAGTGGAAGGTGGCGAGGATGTGGCTCGCATCAACATGAGATGAAGTGGATGTGGCTGGCGTCAGGGTGGAGACTAGAGAGGGGAATTGGAGATTTGGTGACTGGGAGTGAAGACGATGAGGGAGGGCCGCAGAAGAAGAAGGGGGTACCGGATTACAAGAAGTGATGGGAGTCGACTACATGGGAAAATGATGTCGTGGTCTTGTGGGAGTAGGCGAGGGAAGAGAACAATAGATCGACGAGGAAGGGAGGACTGAGAACAGAGAAGCCTTGGAGACGCACCAAGGGACCTCTCAGAGTCGCACCGGGAAGGGGAGACCAACGATTCCAAATTTGTGAACTAAAAGCTGGATATCTCCAAACTGCCTCTTGCATGTGAATATAAAAGGGATAACTACTAGGGCACCTAGATCAGACTTCTCATAATGTCCAAACTGATCGGGTGTTAAATATAACTCAAAAATAAAGGAAACCGTCTTGGAACGAACATCCAGACACATTGCTGGCCTCAGATCGTTTAGACGGGCAACAGATCACCACCTCATGTGAGAATAAACACGTATGGGTCGATCTTTATCAACTCCCCCGACTTGAATGTATTCATCTCTGGTGAATGGTAATGATCATACTCTCAACATAGCCTAGGGCAAGTCGCTCGAACTCTGTTCGGGAGATCCAAGTATCATTTGAAGTCGAACGACCGCTCCAATGAACAAAATACCTCAGTGTACCTCGCCGTACTATATTACTAAAATCATGGTCAACTATCTGAACTATGCCCTCTGCTATCATTAGTGCCTCCGAGCAAAAAATCTCTGTCTGGCAACTGAGCTGGTGGTACCGTCAGTGGCACAAGGTGTCCCTCATGGTGAGACTCATCAGACTGAGTCTGGGGTGGAGTAGGAGGAAGTAAGGGATGTTGTAATTCATGCGTGGGAGTGGAGAAAGGATCCACATATGTACGCTCATCGTAGTATGAAGTCTGGTCTGTAAATTGAATACACGATTTATCCTCATATTTTGAGGGATTCCATTCTCATTTGCATTCACACCGATCCTTCGTATGACTGTATAAGGAACCATTCATCGAACACTTAGTTTGTGTTATTGTTCCTTAAGGAACCTATTAGATCGTATGTGAATCATCACTTGCTCTTCAATTTCGAAAATCTGATCCCTCCTGTGTTGATCTGCTTAGGTTTTATGGTAATAATTACTCATTGCAATTTTCTTTCGGCCTGACTCATGAAATGTGTGCAAATGGTAAATGAAAGACTTTACAAACTCACTAAGCCGAGCTTCTAAAGGGATTTGGACCAGGTCAATGGGTTTTCTATGTTCATTGATGTGAAATGGACTCAGACCCGTTGTTTTATTATTTGAACTATTATATGCAAACTCAGTTGTGGGTAGAACAGAATCCCAGGTAGAAGGACTGTCCCCAAGTAAATATCGCAGAAGGGTTCCTAAGCTATGGTTGACAACTTTTGTTTATCTATCCGTCAGTGGGTGATAGGCAGTGGAAAACTCCAGTGACGTACTAGTTTTCTTCCACATCATTTTCCAAATATAGTTCACAAATCGAACATCACGGTTAGAATCTGTATAAGTGGATAACACATGACACTTGAACGACTCTCTAAAGAATAAAGCCGCCCAATGAGACACATCAACGATTTCTAGACATGGAATGAAGTTGGCCATTTTAGAAAAACGGTCTACCACAACAAAGATAAAGTCAACCTTCCTCACGGTGCGAGGGAGCCCGAGTATGAAATCTAGGGTTGTAATGGTTCGGTTCGGTTTGTAAGCAAAACCGCAAACCGAACCACCCCTATGTGGTTCCAAAAATTTGGAACCGAACCGAACCGCTCGAGCATTGAAACCGAACCGAACCAAATCGTGGTATGGTTTGGTTCGGTTTTGGTGGTTTAAATAATGTGATAAAGCCTAAAGATTTATAGATAGAGATCAGAGATGGTGCAATAAATGAGGCTCAACCACCCAACATGAAAGTGCTTCCTGAACACAATTCCTATCACATAACCATTTCAGGACTCCAAAATCAAATGAATGAAAATGAAATATTCATCAGCATTGTTTGTTTGGAGAAAAATTTAGATTAGAGAAATATGTAGACTAGAGATAAATGACAACTTAAATGCTTAATCAAAACAAAAAACTTAAAAAATATAAGAGAAATATCTGTTGGGTCGCTGACAGCAAGAGGTTCGAATCTGGAAGAGCCAAACAACAATGGCCAATGGGGCAAGAACTGGAATTTGGAAAGGGGAAATCAGAGAGCACCAAACATGGAAAGGGATGAACAATAATATGAGTCAATTTTGATCAAATTAAGAGAAATAGGAAGTTAGGATCTCAGAGATTCAGAGAAATTGGAAACCAACTCGCCGGAATTAGAGAATGTTGATTGTTCAAAGATGCTTCTGGAATCCTCGAAACAGGGAAGAAGAAGATGGAGAAGATGCCTATCAGAAGACGGAAACGGGATGCGGGAAGACTGCGACTGCAGCTATCACTCAGTCTCCTTGCGCCTCTGCCCTAATTTCTGAATGAAACACTTCACACGGGATCTGAGATCGAAACGACGAAGGTGGAGAAGTAAGAATGGTGCGCGGTACTCGGAACATCGGAAGAGAGACACGCAGTTAGTGGGGTAGGGCAAATCGCGACTCGCAACGGAGAAGCAACCAACAGAAATGAGTTCTATATCGTCAGGTGAAATCCGCGAAAAATCACGTCCGGGTGTGTTGGGTTCGCCCATGGGTTTAATCATTAATGAAATATAATTAACTGTTTGTCGCAATAGTAAAAACCATGAAGCTTATGGTTTAACATTTTAACGTATGGTTTAATGAAAATATGAAATGTAATTAACTGTTGTATGATTAACCGTATGATTTAATGGAATTTAATTAATAAATTAAATATTTTTATACACAACGGTTCAGTTTGGTTCGACTCGGTTCGGTTTGCCACACAAAACCATAAACCGAACCGAACTGTATTGTTTTTCTAAAATCAAAACCGTAACCGAACCGCGGCCTACTGAAACCGAACCAAACCGTGGTTTGGTTTGGTTTGGTTCGGTTGGTTTTGGCTTACAGGCCTAATGAAATCCATGCTAATTCGGTTCACCGTCTCTATGAGATAGGAAGCAGACCAGTGTACTGACATGACCCCTTCGCGGTCTGACAGACCCAATAATGTCTAACGATCCGTGCAACATCCTTCTTCAGCCTAAGTCGGAAGAAACAATCCTCAACCAACGCAATTGTCTTGTCTCGATTGAAATGTTCAGCGCTTCCGCTCGCATATAACTCCTAGATAAGGAAATCTCGGCGGGACATTTGCGATACGCAAAGGCCCCGAGGCTTGAGCCTAAGAATAAATAATTATCAAAGATCACGTAATCCTCATGAGACTCAGGAGGGTCTCTCATCATGGAGTCATGTATGTCGCCAAAATCCGGGCATTCCGGGTAGTCGTAAACTAAACGCCCGAAGCCCTCAATTTGTGTGCTCATAGTACGCTGACTTGTTCTCAACACCCGCTCAATGCTTGAGAATGTAGTGATAGGTTTGCATAAATTCTACCCATTTTGAATGGCGATGGCCTAAATTTTTCCGCGATTCAAGGTATCACAGGGTCTGATGGTTAGTATTAGTCGAATTCTTTATGCAAGAGATACTGACGCCGATGGAGAATTGCTTCACGATAACATAAAACTCAGGATTGTAATTCGAATACTTTTATCAGGCATAACTACTTCTCACTGAAAGAAACAACCGAATTACCCTCCTGACTAATTACTCCATCAATACCAACTCCCGGTGCATCACAAGACACCTCAAATGCGTTAGAGAAACTTGGGAGGCGCAGAACGGAGGTGGGTGATAACTACTCCTTAATTTCTCCGAATGCTCAAGTGGACGCCTTCGTACATACAAAATAACCTTTATAGAGGCAACTCATAAAGGGGTGTCATAATATAACGAAACCTCTGACAAACCTCTTATATAATGTGGCAAGTATGTGAAAACTACGGACCTCATAGATATTTGTAGGAATTGGCCACTTGCGAATAGATTTGACCTTGTCAGGGTCAACAAATATGCTGAAAGAAGACATGATATATCCTAGAAAGTAGACTGGCATAGACAAAAATGGACATTTCTTCATATTGATATATAGATGCTCCTTCCGAAGGAGGTCGAACACTAAGTGAATATGGTGTAGGTGCTCAATGATGTCCTGACTATATATCAATATATCGTCAAAGTATACGAACAAGAATTTGCCCATATAAAGTCGTAAGATCCGCGCCATCACTCTCATAAATGTACTGAGAGCATTTGATGATCTGAATGACATAACTAAACACTTTTATAATCCATCCTTCGTCTTGATGGACGTCTTTCACTCATCTCTCTCTAACTCTAATCCGATGGTACCCACTACTCAAGTCAATCTTCGAAAAGATCTGGACACCAACCATCACATTTAAGAGATCATCAAGGTGGGGTATCAGAAAACGGTATATCACCGTGATCTTATTGATAGATCGACTATCAACGCACATGCGTCAGCTCCCATCCTTCTTTTTGGGTAAGAAGGACAAGTACTGCACAAGGGCTCAAACTCTCACAGATGAAGTTCTTTTGAAGAAGATCATCGACCTGCCGCTTCAGCTCGGCATGCGCTGTCGGGTTCATGTGATAATGTGTTGATTGGTCAACGATGCTCAGGGGACTAAATCAATGGCGTGTTGTATGTCTCTCATGGGATGGAGCTCATCGGGGAGTTCCTTGGGTATGATATTTGAATAATCGTTCAATAAGGAACGAACGTCCGGATCAGTAATCACAATATCAGTAGGGATTTCAGTAGCCAAGGTAGTTGCATACATAAGCCCAGTGTCCAAACTCGGACACTCCCAGGCAAAAAGCCACCCTTGCTCAGTATGTGTAATGTCCTCGATGATCCCACATTAACCGAATAAACATCTAGTGATGTTAATGGACACTTTCATAGACTTAAAAGTTAAATGTTGGAACCACTTTTCTAACTCTGACCTACTCTTATGCAGTTCTGTTATTAATCTGAGTTAATTTGGGCTAGACCCATTTCATTTCTATGTTCTCTCTTTATGGGTGCGGGTTATCTCCTTGCTATTTTTTGTATGCCTCATTTCTTCATATATTTAAAAATTATCCAGTACTGTAGGGGGTCATTGATGCAGTGGTAAGGTCGTCACGAGGTGGACGCACTAAATGTAATCCAATATGTAATGACACAAAATGAAGTGTCGTGCAAGTGCAAGAGAGGTCCGCTAAAATTGCAGCATATAATTAATTATTATAACGAAACGACATAGGCTTTTGCGGTTGCAAATAATTAATTTATGGAGACGCAAATATTGATTCTAATTTTGACTGAGGCGCAAATATTTCAAGCGATCACAGAAGTTGTCCCGCAAGTTTAACGATGAACGAACTACTAGCACATTGAATAAACACTCACACAGTACACGTTTTGCTAAGATAAACCACAATTTGCATATGTAGGCGGCGACGGTGGCGGTTGTTGACGAGCATCCAAACTTATGACGATGTTGGGGGGCTGATCTGAAGTGGGTCCACGACAGGAGGGATTAGTCGGGCTGTGGTGTAGTGCTTAGGTGATAGTGAGAAGGTTGGATGGAAGCGGGGGCCACAAATTTGAAGGGGAAAGGTCACAGGCTCGGGCGGAGTAGGCGCAGACGGAGTGGGCTTCTGGCGGGAAGGTTTGTGGGGGAAGGATGGGGGGTTCACTGTGTCCGGTAGTGAGGTGGGGAAGGAGGAGTGGCGGAGGCGGGAGTTGGGCTCGGTGTGGGAAGATGACCGGCCTCAGGTGTGGGCTTGGAATGGGGAAGTGGGAAGCGGTGGAGGCGGGAGTTGCCGTTTAGGGGTTTGCGGGCTTGCTGTGGCCGGACGGGAAGAGGGAGGGGGAGGAGGATAAGAGGCGTAGGCGCAAGGGGAGATGAAGGTGGTGGTGGAGGGGCTTACCGAAGGGGAAGATGGAGGAGAAGCTTGCCGGCGTCGCACCGGGAACAACGGGAAGGAGTCGCACCTTCAGGGACCGAGCGGTTCCAGGAATTTTCTTCCAAAACCATCGATGCCTCTTCCCCAAACCGCTGGGTATAAATAACCCCAAACAAGAACCGCCGTCCACAGTGAACCGGTGCCTGCATAATACAACTCAAATAAAACCACCCAGATCAGATGGCTAGGAATTTTTGGGCCGATCGAAGGTTTAATACATCTCAGAACAAAAAAACATAAAATACAAAAGAGAGTCGAGACGATCATCCGGACGCGACTACGGGCACTGATCGCCCGTCCGGGTAGTGGATCACCGCCTCTTGCGGGCATATACACGCGTCGGTCGTGGCGCGCCGTCAACTCCCCCCGGCTTAAAGGCACTCAACTTCGATGATTGTTGGTGGCTGTACTCGCTGAGCAGCCGTGGGGCAAGTCTCTGAAGCCCCTTCAAGGAAATCCAAGTAGCATCGTGCAAGGGCCGACCGCTCCAACAGACAAGATAACGGAGGGTATCTCGCCCGTCCGCGGCGTAGAAGTCGTGACCGACGATCTGAGGCACATCGTCTGTAGAAGCAGGTTGTACCAAAGTATCTCCGTCTGGCACTGATGTATCTCCGTCTGACAATGATGCGTCTCCGTTTGGCAATGATTTGTCTCCGTCTGGCAAGGATGTCGGTGGAACTGTCGGTGGTGTAACTCGATCTGCATGTCGCGACGCCGCTAGTGGCAGCAAAGAGTTACCGATGGAGGTAACAGGAGGAGAAGGCTCAGGTGGTGGGGCAATGACAGATGAAGGCTCGGGTAGAGGTGTGGTGAGTGAGTCCACGTACACATGCTCCTCGTAGTAAGGAGTCAAATCCTCTACGTTGAATACTCGGCTAATGCCCATACCATGAGGGATGTCTATCTCGTATGCATTCGTACCAATTCGCCGCACAACTGTATAGGGACCTATTCTGCGTGCGCTTAATTTTTTTGCTGGTCCTTGTGGGACCCTCTCAGATCGAATGCGAATTAATACATGCTCTCCTGCCTCAAAGATTTGTTCCCGCCTGTGCTGATCTGCTTGTTCCTTATAATAATCATCACTAGCTGCAATCTTCTTACGGACTGACTCGTGTAGAGCGTGCACATGCTGAATGAAAGACTCGGCTGACTCACTAGGTCTGGACCCTAGGGGAATATCCACCAAATCAATTGGTTTTCTTGGCTCTTACCCTAATATGATATGAAATGGACTCAAGTCCGTGGTCCTATTGACTGAGCTATTGTATGCAAATTCGGCTATGGGAAGAGCAGAATCCCAGGTCATCGGACTATCTCCAACAAGGCAACGAAGAAGAGTTCCAAGACTACGGTTAACCACTTCAGTTTGTCTATCCGTCTACGGGTGGTAGGCGGAGGAAAACTTTTGGGTTGTACCCGTCTTTTTCCGTAAAGTTTTCCAGAAATAGCTCATGAATTGCACGTCACGATCAGAGAGTATGGAGGTGGGGAGACCATGATACTTAAATACTTCTTTAAAGAATAACGCTGCTACGTGGGAAGCGTCAGCGATCTTTCGACAAGGAATGAAATGTGACATTTTGGAGAAACGATCAACTACAACAAATATGGAATCGAGCTTCCTCAGAGTGCGAGGGAGCCCGAGGACAAAATCCATACTAATATCAGACCAGGGTCTCTCAGGGACGGGAAGTGGAGTGTATAGCCCGTGGGCTGGCGAGATCCCTTTGCCGTCTGACAAACTCTACAATGCCTCACCATTCTGGTGACATCTTTCTTTAGGCCGGGCCAAAAGAAACGGTTCTCAACCAACACAATCGTCTTATCTCTTCCAAAGTGCCCCGCAGCTCCGTCTGCGTGTAACTCCCAGATAAGGAAATCTCGGAGGGATGACTGAGGAATGCAGATGCGAGAACCCATAAATAAATACCCATCAGATATCGAATAACCCACTCGAAGGTCGGGCGAGTCCTTCAATAGCGCGAAATAGATATTCCCAAATTCAGGACACTCTGGGTAAGTATGAACTAGCTGCTCAAACCCCACTACTCGGATGCTCATGGTGTGGAGGATGCTAACTCGGCGACTCAATGCGTCTGCCGGTTTGTTCTCAACGCCTGCTCGGTGCTTAAGAATATAATGGAACTCTTGCATATACTCCACTCACTTGGCATGACGGTGACCCAATTTCTTCTGGGAATCAAGGTATCTCAAGGCCTGATGGTCTGAATATAAAATGAACTCCTTGTGCTTGAGATAATGTCGCTAGTATCGCAGTGCCTGCACAATGACATAGAACTCCCGATCATAGTTTGAATATTTTTGTCGGGCTTCGTTCAACTTCTCGCTAAAGTAGGCTACAGGGTGGCCTTCCTGACTGAGAATTGCGCCGATACCAACTCCCGACGCATCACAAACAAGCTCAAAGGGTTTGGAGAAATCTGGTAAGCGTAAAATGGGGGCAGTAGATAGTTTCTCCTTGATCTCCTCAAAAGCTCGAGTGGCAGCCATTGTCCAAACGAAATCACCCTTACGAAGACAGCTTGTAATGGGGGTCATGACCGAACTGAAGGCTCGGTTAAACCTCCTATAAAAGGTGGCAAATCCATGGAAGCTACGAGACTCATGAATGTTCGTAGGGATCGACCATTCTCGAATCGCCCTGAACTTGTCAGGGTCGACAGAAATACCAGATGCCGATACAACGTAACCCAAGAAATGAACAGACGTGGATAGGAACAAACACTTCTTCAAGTTGATGTACAGATGCTCCTTTCGGAGGAGATCGAACACCAGTTGAATGTGACGTAAATGCTCGGTGCGACTCTGGCTGTATATCAAAATATCATCGAAATATACGACCAAGAATTTGCCCATATAAGGTTGCAGAACCTGAGTCATCACCCTCATGAATGTACTGGGTGCGTTCGATAATCCGAAGGGCATCACCATCCACTCGTACAAGCCGTCCTTCGTCTTAAAGGCTGTCTTCCACTCACCCCTCTCTCTAACTCTAATCTGGTGGTACCCACTGCGAAGGTCGATCTTTGAAAAGATCTGAGCACTAGTCATCGAATCCAGGAGGTCATCGAGGAGGGAAATCGAAAAACGATATTTCACCGTGATCTTATTTGTGACACGACTATCAATGCACATGCGTCAGCTACCGTCCTTCTTCGGAGTCAGAAGGGCTGGCACGGCGCACGGGCTCAGACTCTCTCGTATAAACCCTTTTTGCAAAAGCTCATCAACTTGCCGCTTTAGTTCGGCATGCTCAGCTGAGTTTAAACGATAGTGTGGCAGATTGGGCAAAGATGCCCCGGGGATCAAATCAATCGCATGCTGGATGTCCCTCAGTGGGGGAAGCTCATCAGGGAGCTCCTCAGACATAATATCTATAAAGTCATCCATCAACTGCCGAACATCCAGGTCAGTAATCTCGGCCTCGCTAGGGGTCTCGACCGCCAACGTGGCTGCTACCATATACATGATCCCAGTCTCTAAGCTCTCTCTCAGGAAATCACCCCTTCTCAAAATGTGCAGTGGTCTCGACGATCCCGCGCTAACTGACGAGTCAACCTTACCCTTGGGAGGATACATGGGCTTAGTCGGGATAAGGGTAATCTTTCAACCCTTGTCGAAGAATACGCACGTGTTGGAACGACCATAACACGTGGCGTCACGATCGTAAAGCCATGGTCTCCCTAGAAGAATGCGAGCGACATCCATAGGGATAAAGTCGCACCAAACCTGGTCCTCAGTAGACGCTAATCAGATCGACACCAAACACCGCTGTGCAACTTGAATGGTGGACTTGTCCTCCCATAGGACACGATATGGATGAGGATGGAGCTCAGCAGTAAGCTGCATCCTCTCCAACCCTTTCCTAGAAATAATATTTACGCAGCTACCACTATCGATGGCGAGCTTGCAGGGTCCTCCTGCGCTCGGGAAATAAGTGAAAAAGATAGTGGTGCGTCGCCAATCCTCCTTAGCACGAGGGGTGTGGAGGATGCGACGGAGGACTCCTACTTCTAACGATCTCTCACCATCGCTCTCCCATCCATCCTCAACAACAACCGTAACCTCCTCAGTGGCGACGCCCTCAGCCTCAGCGTTGGGCTCGCCAGAATCCTCAATCAACAAGTTCCTGGTAGGGCATTGTGCTGCAAAGTGCCCCCTGCCGGAATAACGATAACATTGGACGCCCCCAGGCTTGGGGCCTCCAGGCACAATAGCTTTCCCCGTCGCATCTGTGGGAGTGCGAGGGGTGGCAGAAGTCGTGGCAGGGACGGGCTTCCTAAATGTGGAAGCATTGGGTATATTGGAAGCTTGTCTCGGGCCGGCTGAGCGCAAATACTGCTCGTATTCGAGGGCAAGCTGAAATACCTGCTCAACCGACTCCATCCTATGGGGGATTAGTTCCCTTCGGATGTCTGATCTAAGACCCGCGCGAAAGCGCGAGGCAGTGGCAATGGGCTCCTCCATAATGTCGCTACAAACTACAAGTTCGTCGAATCGAGACATGTAATCAGCAACAGAAAGAGTACCCTGACGTAGCGCGTACAATTGATCTAACAACTGATCTCGATAGGAAGCAGTAAGATACTTATCCTGTAAGCGCTGCTTCATCTCATCCCATCGGGTAATGGGGTTGTAGCTGTCACGCTCCAAAGATCTCTCCAGACTCGACCAATATATCTTTGCTTGGCCAATTAGTTTCATCTTCGCGAACCGTACTTGCCTCTCGTCGCTCATCTCGAATCGGTCAAAGTAGTGGTCCATGTCCATGAGCCAATCACTAAACGCCTTCGGGTCCAAATGACCATCGAAGGTGGGAGCATCAATACGGATTTGCCGGGTGATGTCAACCTCCTTTGGAGTCATTCCTCGACGAGGCTCACAGAAGTCACCGTATTCGTCATCATCGTCATAGTCATATCGGGGTCTATCTCTACGATGAGGTGGTGGAGGACGTGGTTCATCCAAAGGACGATCTCGTCGAAACTCGTAACCACGACGATAATTTGCTCTTGGTGGGGGTGGGAGATCTCGGCGAGGGCCGTCTTTACCACATCTCCCGGGAGGGGGTATGGCATCTCAAAGGTCCTTGAGAGGTTCCTTATTAGGTATATGCTTCGTTTGATCTCTTGGTGTCTCTAACTGGTCTACTCTCGTGCTAACCCTCGCGATATCACCTCTAAGTGTGTCGAATTGGACGCCCATTTGATCAAATCGATCGAGGACAAGCCTTTGAAATTCCGCGGGCGTCATGTCCGTCTGAGAGCTAGCGGTCCTATCGTCGGGGTGATTTTGACTCGACATGGACTGACGATAATCCCTACTACTACGTAACATGCAATGACCCTAACCTAGCCTCTGATACCAATTTGATGCAGTGGTAAGGTCATCACGAGGTGGACGAGTAAATGTAATCCAATATGCAATGACGCAAAATGAAGTGTCATGCAAGTGCAAGAGAGGTCCGCTAAAATTGCTGCATATAATTAATTATTATAACGAAACGACAGAGGCTTTTGCGGTTGTAAATAATTAATTTATGGAGACGCAAATATTGATTTTTATTTTGACTGAGGCGCAAATATTTCAAGCGATAACAGAAGTTGCCCCGCAAGTTTAACGGTGAACGAACTACTAGCACATTGAATAAACACTCACACAGTACAAGTTTTGCTAAGATAAACAACAATAGCAGGACAAGAACTTTACCACAATTTGCATATGCAGGCGGCGGCGATGGCGGTTGTTGACGAGCATCTAAAGCTATGGCGATGTTGGGGGGCTGATCTGAAGTGAGTCCACGACAGGAGGGATTGGTCGGGCTGTGGTGTAGTGCTTAGGTGATAGTAAGAAGGTTGGATGGAAGCGAGGGCCACAGATTTGAAGGGGAAAGGTCGCAGGCTCGGGCGGAGTAGGCGCATGCGGAGTGGGCTTCTGGCGGGAAGGTTTGTGGGGGAAGGATGGGGGTTTCACTGTGTCCGGCAGTGAGGTGGGGAAGGAGGAGTGGCGGAGGCACGGCTGGACTGGTGCAGGAAGATGACTGGCTTCAGGTGTGGGCTCGGAATGTGGAAGTGGGAAGCGGTGGAGGCGGGAGTTGCGGTTTATGGGTTTGCGGGCTTGCTGTGGCCGGACGGGAAGAGGGAGGGGGAGGATAAGAGGCGTAGGCGAAGGGGAGATGAAGGTGGTGGTGGAGGGGCTTACCAGAGGGGAAGATGGAGGAGAAGCTTGCCGGCGTCGCACCGGGAACAGTGGGAAGGAGTCGCACCTTCAGGGACCGAGCGGTTCCAGGAATTTTCTTCCAAAACCATCGATGCCTCTTCCCCAAACTGCCGGGTATAAATAACCCAAAACTAGAACCACCGCCTACAGTGAACCGGTGCCTTCATAATACAACTCAAATAAAACCATCCCGATCGGATGACTAGGATTGTTTGGGCCGATTGAGGGTTAAATACATCTCAAAACAAAAAAACATAAAATACAAAAGAGACCCGAGACGATCATCCAGACGCGACTACGGGCTCCGATAGTCCGTCCGGGCTGCGGATCCCCGCCTCTTGCGGGCATATATGCGCGTCGATCATGACGCGCTGTCAGTCATGGTCCTCTCCCTATCTGTCTATCCTTAAAAAATTGAAGACCTCACAACACATAAACATCACTTCACAAACCCGTAATTCATCAAATATTTGTTATTTGTGATAAAAACTAATAAAATATAGAAATTCATTGCAAATGATAATTTAATAATTGTATATGTAGAAATAACGTATGAAAAAAATTAAAAGCTTTGAAATGCACATATTTGATAGGTCATCACGGCACAACGGAAATCTTGATTGCATCAAACTAAAAAAAAATTATTTGTGCATTTACAAATAACAAAAGATAAAAAAACAATTGAAGTAGAACTGCAGAAGATACGGGGTCACCAATTTGGTAGAACCTTGCCTTTCAATTTTTAAGGAAATAACTTCCCCTGAAAAAAAGATATAACGAGTCCCACATCCAACTAAGCATGTTGAAAAAGTAAAATTTTACATTTAGTTATTTCCATTTCTCCTGTCTCACTAATTTTTGAATTGAAAATCCAGAGAAACAGTTATTTTGGAAATATAACAACTAAGTCATTTGTTGTTGTCATGGAGAAGGCTATATACACATTGTTGGTTTTGCTGTTGATTGCATATGGAGTTCAAGCCCTGGGTTCGAAGGGAGACACTGTGAACATATAGAAACCATATATGTGTAACCATTTATTTGAAAGAGCATAGATGGCGTAGATATTAGGATACATATTATATGTGACGCAAGGTAGGGATGTACGGATATGTGAATGAACATGTAGACAATGCAAACTCTAGGGCGCAGTGCCGGGTAAATAAATCTAACAAACTAGGATTATTTATGCATGCAGGGTTTGATCCAACAATGTTTTGCAAATAAAATAAAGGCATATAACATTAGCAATTAACACAAGTTATATGTAATACAGCAAAATCGATTCTTCTCTGATTGGAGTGCTTTAATCAAATGTGTAATTAGACTAAGCGCTGGAAATCAATGAGTAAACACAGAACGAAACACCCAAGAAACACAAACATCCATAATCATATCAATATTCGATCCATACAACAATGATGAAAAAAAGGAAACCAAATAAAACTCACGAATATATGGGCCGTAGGCAAAGGAGATGGAGATCCGATGATTGTGGAGACACAGTGGCTTTCTGGAGGATGAACACGGCCGTATGGAGGATTGGTGGGGCTGTTTTGGGGTACTCGTGGTTGGATTTGGCGGTCTAGGGATTAAGAGGTAAGGGGCGGTTAGTTGGGGGTTGAGTGGGGCTAGGGAAGGGCTGGACGGGTTTGTGGATGGAAGGGACAAAAATTTTCGAAGGATGGAAGGACCTGGTAGTGGTTCAGTTTAGGCTAGGGTAACCAGGGGATGGATAGCCTAGGGTTGGAGGTGCTTTGGAAGGTGTCGGTTGGGTGGAGTGAGGGGATTTGCATTGGCTGGACAGAAGGACATAGAGAGCAACTGCTGCATGGAGGAGTTTGGAGGCGGCTTGCTTCTTAGTTTTAGGGTTAGGAGGGGATTTAGAGTGGGTGGACAGCAGAATAGAGGAAGCAGCTGTTGCAGGAATGAGTTTGGATGTGGCTGGCTGCTTGGTTTTAGGGTTAGGAGGGGATTTGGTGGCTGTGTGGATGTGGCAGCTGCAGGATAACAGTGGAGGGGCAGAACAATGAGAAACATGGAGAAAATGACAAGAAACAATATTACATAGGATTCAGCCGCTAGGGTTACGAAGTCGGTACTGCGGATTGGGGAAGAAGCTCTCCAAAATCTGCGATAATCTCCTAACCCGCCCCCACAATTGTTTAAATAAGTAAACACTCATGGGGAAATCATCTTGAACGGCTTAGATGACGCGTTTATGATGGTTGTCCAATCTCCTAATGTAAAAATGCAAAACAAAACAAAATACTTAAGAATATGTAAACATTACTCTGAACGCGAAGCCGGACTCAGTTCGCTCGTTGGGTGATGTCAAATATGACATGTGAGAAATCAATCCCCGAATGGACTCAAAAACTTGTGCTCCAAAAGTCTCACAGATCTCTATCAGTATGTAGAAGAAGTTCATGTTTTATTTCACAATTGAGAGGGTTGCGATTAGTTTGGCAAGAATCTTTGGTGGTTCACCTGTGTGGGAGGAAGGCTATTTGTTTGGCAAGAATCTTTGGTGGTTCCCGTGTGGGAGGAAGGCTATTGACGGACATGACATGCCTAGAGCATGACTAGGGAAAAACTATGAAGATCAAGCTCTATCCTGAGTTTTCCCCGATGGTGCCACTAAAAGTACTATGTATCCTTCTATCATTAAATTGAAACTCTTGCTAGAGATCGACATTAGTTTTGCTATAAAGCGGGATAAAAGTAGTATTGTATTTTTTTGGCTGCACACCAACAATCCAGCGACACCAAATAAAATGTTAAATAGATCACCAACTACAGAAGTCATAAAAAATTGAGATATTAAAACCAAATATGAAATTAAAATAAAATTCACGACATCTAGTGTGGAGGGTTTTAGTATAAAATTGAAGTTGTGTGACAGCATCATGGTTGATTTAAAGGTGGTTAGGGGAGGATGGTACTTGAATACAGGCCAACAACATTGGAGTTTGCAACGAATTGATGGTTGAGAGATAAAATGATAACATTAAAATGTAGAGGTCATAGGTAGCAAGGTCAAAAGGTGGCCGAGAAGCAAAATGGCTATGAGGAGGTGTAGAGGTTGGCAGTAACGTTATGTCACTATGGTCGGCACCGAGATCAAATGATTAAGGATGATGTAGGGAGGAGACTATGGTACAAACCTCACTTCTATGATGGTTTGCGGCTAGGTCGATGAATAGATCATCAACGATGTTCGAAATAGATGTGGATTTGTTCGTTGGCTAAACAACTTGATCATGTAGTTGATTTCAAAAATTGCTAAACTAATATTGTTCCTTAAGTGCATGTTTCATATCAGCCAATGTAGATTTTGTTGTAGTAACAATGTCTCCCAAACTTGGAGCATGTCCCATTAAATTTGTTTAACCAATTAAACTCTTTGTGAATCAATTATATTGTAACTTTCAAGGAAATCTTCTAAGTATCTATAAATTCCTTAAGTTATACATTGCATGAATGTTGGAATGTAACTTTGATCCTGATAGTAATTATTTGAAGCTGTCTTTTACTATAGGCTAATTAATTTTGTTTAGGTTGCATCTTTGATTGTGATTGTTAGGAGATCCATATATTATTTACTATGTCTAAGAAACATTATGTTGCAACTTAAGTTTTGATACCAAATCGGATGCTAAATGTTTTAGGGTATAGGGTTTCCAAAGGCAAGATTATGTTGAATTTAACACAATCACTCCACATTTAGCAGTTTGTTATTTGAGATAAGAAAAAAAGGTTATCCATCTTAAATGATAGTTTAATAGTTGTCTAAATAAAAATAATGCCTTGAAAATTTTGGAGCGTGAAAATCCTACCATTAACTGGAAAAGACTTCACAATAGAACTATCAATTGTATTAAACTCAATGAATTACATTTACGTGTCCAAACCAATAACAAAAACTAGAGAGCAAAATAAATATAAGATAAGAGATCACCGATTTACTAGAATCATTCCTCTCGCATGAAGATAATTTTCCCCTAAAAAATAGGTTAGAAGGGATTACACATCCATCAAAGTATTTATTGGAAATATATAAACCTGAAATTTAGTTTGGATATGTCTAGTTCTTGGTACTCATAAAATTGCAAATCCAAAGAAACAATCTCAGAATGGAGACTACGGAGTCAATGACTGTTGCTGACATAGAGACGGTACTACCGGCGCCGGTGAGTTAGTTGTTTGTGTGGATATGCAGTGCTGGAATTTGGAGGCAGAGTGAGATATTAGGGGCTCGCGGCCTATCTTTTGAAAGGACACAGGACACCGACTACACGTGACAAAAGCTCTTCCACAATTGAGATGGTCGTAATGGGGATGCTTGCTAACTGTGATCTGCAGCTGGCTCATGCAAATGGGTTGGAGTCTGGTTCCACATCAAATACAAGGCTAACAACAATTTTGATGCATGAGAATTTCATTGTATTCCAATCTTACAGCTCCTTGTTCGTTGGTGGACAATATAATGGTATTTCTCTGCATAAAATTCTGAAATTTCAATTGTATATGTCCATGATTTCTTTCAATTGCTTGATAAGTTTAGTCATATTTCATCTGATTGCGGCATTCCAAAATTAATTTTTTATACTAGTAGTTTAGATGCTTGATGCATTTTGTCACATCTTTGTGTGAAGGATCGAGCTACCACACGGGATGCGAGTGCGACACATGAAGGAGACATGGAGGAGAGAGCAAGTTGTTTTCCCCAAGATCCTTGATTTCGACCTATGATGGGGTCGTGGGAGTCTTGCTGCGGCCGCCGAAGCAGGAGTGTCGATGAGAGAGAGCGGAAGTTGGTGGCGGAGAGAGGAGGGAGTCCAAAAACCTCAAGATGCCTAAAAAGTTGAATTCTATTAAGAATATCCATTTCCAACATGAACCCGAGTTTAAATAGGAGTCCAAACATAAATAAAGTGTGGAAATAAATGCGGAAATAGTTACTTTACTGTTACAAGTTCTAAATAAATAAATAAAGCTCATGTATTTAGGCTCATGAGGCCTCTCGCCTCTTTAGCTTCTATTTTAGTACCACATCTTGAATTGAGCTGAGCTCTTTCTCCCTCTCTCTATAAAAGGAGACTCATTGTACAATGTATCTAGTGATATATTTTATGGGAATAATAAATATTGGCCCATTTTATTCTTTATTTCCACATGGTATCAGAGTTAGGTTCTCACTACTTATTGACATTTTGCGGTCTCCACTGTCTGCTATTTCATCAATCACATGCCCCCCGTGCTTAACTTCGCTGCACCCTTTTCTATCTTGTTTCCTGAGAAATATCCCTTCCCTCTGATCCCTGGGTCTTCGGCTGGATCTGTGTTGTCCACCATCTGGGCCTCACTATTGACAAACCGACTCCTCAAGCTTCTTGGTATATGTTTGTCGGGTATTCGCACACTCATAAGGTTGTTTGCTACTCTCCTTTAACTCGAAAGCTGGTTACCTCTGCCGATGTCACCTTTCTGGAGCACCAGTCCTTTCACCTACCTTCCACTTCGGAGGAGTCGCCACCTGCTCTCCCATGTCCCGTTGTTCATACCGAATTTTCCCTCCCCACTCCTACCAACTCCCTCCACTACCTCTGCTCCTCTTCGTGTCTACAGTCCCCGTCCTCCTCGCTTCGGTGCTCTGCAATAGCCTCAGTATACTTTTGATGCTCTGCGGCCTACCGATTCTACACTATCATCTCTCTAATTATGTTTCTCTATATCGTCTTTCCTCTGATGTGCGTAGGTTTGCGACCTCTCTCTCTTCTATTTCCACTCTCTCTTCTGTGCAAGAAGCCCTTCAGCATCTGGGGTGGCATATGACAATGGATGAGGAAATGACTGCACTTTGAGCTAACCACACTTGGGACCTTGCCCCTCTTCATCCTAATCAACATACAATGAGCTACAAATGGGTATTCACTGTGAAACATCATCCGGATGAGACTGTTGACCGCCTCAAGTTCCGTCTTTTGTTGGAGGTTTTACTTGACAACACGACCTTATTTTGACAAGACCTTTTCTCGGGTGGCTAAACTTAACACTGTTCATTTCCTACTCTCACTTGTCGTTCATCGTAATTGGCCACTCCATCAGCTTGCCATTAAAACGCCTTCCTTCACAACGATCTTGTGGAGGCTATGTACATGCAACAATCTCCTTGTTATACAACCACAGGAGAGTCCCTTGTCTGTCATCTGAAGAAATCTCTCTTTGGCCTCAAACAATCTTCACGGGCTTTGTTTGAGAAATTTACTCGAGTGGTTAGTGAGTTTGGCTTCACCCGAAGCATGATAGACTTCTCCCTATTTATTCGACAACGTTCATCTGACATAGTGATTCTTCTAGTCTACGTGGATGACATCCTTGTTACTGGTGATGATATTCCCGACATCACCCAAATAAAGCAACATCATGCCTTTCACTTTCAAACTAAGGATTTGGGACAACTCCTATATTTCTTGGGAATTGAGATAGCCCGACGATCTGATGGTCTTGTCTTGTCTTAACTGAAGTGTTGTCTCGATGCAGGCTACTCTGGATGTAAGCCCGTGGATACATCTATGGATGCAAATCATTAGCTTCGTGCTCATGGTTCGGACTCGGATCAACTTCTCCCTTATTCAGAGTATTATCGCCGCCTTTTGTCCAACTAATCTATCTTATTGTCACGCGACCCGACATTCCTTTGCGGTCGGTGTGGTCAAGCGCTTCATGCATAGCCCTCGGGTCTCTCATATTCAGGTCATTGAGCGTATTCTTCGATACTTGAAGAATGCTCCGGGACAAGGGTTGGTGTGCATGCCTTCTGCTTTTCTGTCCCTCATTGCATATTGTGATGTTGATTACGTTGAGTCCCTGGACGATTGTCGGTCCACGTGCGGCTACTGCACATATTTTGGCGAGAACTTAGTTACTTGGCGAAGCCAAAAGCAGACTGTGGTTTCTCGGTCTTCTGCTGAAGAAGAGTATCGCTCCATGGTTTTCGCCACCTCAGAACTTACATGGCTAGAAATTCTCCTCACTGATTTAGGCTTCATTTGTTTTAGCGGTGACGGGTCGATCCGGCGGATCGAAACGGAGAGTTCGAACCGGAGGGGAGAGTTGGCTGCTCCAAACGGAGCTTTTTGGGCCGTTTCTCAAGGCGGGTGGGTGGAAACGGAGCAAACACCGCCGGCGGTTCATTTGTTTACCCTCCTTCCGGCGGCGTTTGCCCAAAACGAAGTTGCGAAACGCCCAAACAAATAGAGCCTTAGGTGTCAAACTTCCATCACCGTCTGTTTTCTTTTGCAATAGTCAAGCTACCATTCACATCGCCGAGAACCCTTTGTTTCATGAGCGTACAAAACACATTGTAGTTGATTGTCATTTTGTCAAGGAAAAGGTTCAACATTGGAAATTGATTCTACGACATGTGCGGGGTGCTGATCAAATCTTCGATATTCTCACTAAGGTCACATCAGGAATTTCTCTCCATGTTTGACGTCTACAACTTGTATGCTCCAGCTTGTGGGGGAGTGCTACAAATTCTAAATAAATAAAGCCCATGTGTTTAGGCCCATAAGGCCTCTCTCCTCTTAAGCTCCGCTTATAGTCCCATATCTTGAGTTTTACTTGCTCTCTATCCCCCTCTCTATAAAATGAGACTCATTGTACAATGTATCTAGTGATATATTTTATGAGAATAATAAATATTGATCCATTTTATTCTCTATTTCCATAGTTACCAAAATGCGAAAATAGTAGTGTTTACAAAAATGTGAAAACATAAATAGAATGCAATAATTATAAAATCTTGGTGTCGTCGCTCCCCTCCCTTCACACCCTCATCCCTATGTGTGCCCAATGAAAGTGTTTGTGACATTTGGAATGCTTTTCTTCAATTTACTTTAACATCTTATTTTCACTAAGGTCTAAATTATTATGTGAACTGGCGGTGCGTAGTTTGTTTTCCTCTTGTTAATGCTGAGAAGTTTTTAACTATTTCTCCTATTGATCTTAATTGTTTGACCGATACTTTCCATCTGCATATACTTTTTCTGATGGTGTTAGATATATTTGCTTATCTTACCTTTTGCTAGGTGAATGCGTCAGATGTTATTATTTTGGAGGGGATTCTAGTTTTCCATGATCCACGTGTTCGTAACTTGATGGACATGAAGATATTTGTTGATACAGGTTAGTTGTTTTATGGCCATTCCACATTCTTTGCCAAATGGAGTATATCTATAAATGAACAGTCTATCATAGTTTCAAAATAGTTTGTTGATATTAAATCAAGAAAAACTACTATGAAATACTCCCAAATATATCAAGCTGTCTCTTGGAATGAGAGGTGCTACAAGCCTACAACCTTGTGAAACTTAAAAGGCTTTACCTGAACTGAACCGGCTTACTCTCTATGACTATGTATAGCATGAGTTCTTTCACTCATTTACTTGGTTGGTATTATTTGCCACCGCCCACCAGTAAGCCTGAAGAGACAAAATTATCTTTTTTGCTAGTTGCTTATATATGAAGTTTATAAATATACACACACACACACACATATATGTATATATATACTTATATGTATATATATCTTATATATTATAAAACAATATGCATATTTGGAGAACACCAAACTTTTGATTTGAACCATTGGATCAAATCTGATCACCCATCCATGAGAGAGAAATAGAGAAAAAAGAGGAGAGAGGGGGAGAGTAATTAATATTTTTAAAAATAAAGAAATAGAGGGGGAGAGAGGGGGTGCTGGAAGAATAGGGGGAGAGATCGAGAGAGAAAGAGAGAGTGGGAGGGAAGAGGGAGAAAAAGAGGGGAGATAAATTAATTTTTTTAGGTAAGAATGTGCGTTGTTTTATAAAAAAAGAGAAATATTAATTCATATTTTTTTACGGTCATTTTAAGTACTCATATGTATATGTTTTGAATAAAAGTAAAGGTGCGGGCATAGCCCGCTCATAGGCGAGCGCAACCTGCTCAAATGCGGGCGCAGCCCGCAAATAGTCAGCAAGCACGGGCGAAGCCCGTGCGAAGGCGGGTGAAGCCCGCCTGTATGCGGCCGAAGGCCGCCCGAGAGCATCGAGCACGGGCGTAGCCCGTGCGAAAATGCTCGTGTCTATATATGTATATATTGATATATTATCTCCCTCATTCCAACTTATGTTGCACTGATAGATGCTGATCTTAGGCTTGCTAGAAGAATCAGGCGAGATACAGTTGAAAGAGGTCGAGATCTTAACTCGGTGCTCGAACAAGTATGCAACTTCTGTTTCACTTGTTGGATCTTGTAAGATAAGATTGCACTTCGCTTAAATTTGCTGGTGGTACCCTGTTTGGAGGTCTGATGTAGTTGTAAATATATAACTCTTTCAATTTAGCAACTGACATCTTAATGATATGACACAAATATGCATGAATGATTTTTTTTGGAAGGTACTGCCAGTGTAAAGGAGAAATGAAATTGTATTAATTTATCGTAACTCCTACCAATACATATACATGGGATATGAGACACAGGAGTTACAAGAAGTGTCTTTACTATTATCTACTTCATTACTTTGCTATTAATATTACGTCTAATAATTCATGACTTGATATTCACTTCAACTCCCCACTCAAGTCTGAACGAAAAATGTCAAGCATCCGCAACTTGAGTATATCATCAGTTAATGCCACACTACTAGACTTTTGGTGAAGATGTACACCAGCTGGTCTTTGGAATGATCAAAGAGAGCAGCATCATTCCCTTTGTTCATGTGATCTTTAATAAAATGTATGTCAACTTCAACATGCTTGGTTTTATAATGTTGAACCAAGTTGTAAGCTATGTTGATGGAAACTTTGTTATCACAATATAATGAGAGATTTAGGTTCAAGGATCCCAAGGTCCTGATAATAATTGTTAACTAGAATCCTTAACAGAGGCCTTGAGACTTGACTTGGTATTTTGCATTCGCACTAAATATGGCCATCAAATTTTGCTTCTTGCTCTTCCGGGTCACCAAGTTACCTGCAACAAAAGGTATAATAGCTGGCGGTGAATTTTCTAACATCTTGAATTCTTGCCTATTCATTTTATGTTAAGACTTCGAGGTTTAAGCGGTTGTTCTTGAAGAATAATAGTCCACGGCCTGGAGACTTCTTAATCTCAGAACACGATGGCCCTCCTCTTGGTGATGAACTCTTGGAGCATGCATACTTCTGCTCAAAATACCGATAACATACGTAATATCAGAACGTGTGCGTGCTAGGTATATAACTCTTTCAACTGATCTTTGATAGCTTGACACATCAATCCTATCACCGTCGCTGTCATCATCGATCTTGTGATTTTCCTCAATAGGAGTGTTCATTGGAGCGCAACCAAGTATCCATATTTCCTTCAGAAAAGATCTAGAATATATATTTCGTTGAGAGATGAAGATGCCCTTATTGGATCTAGCAACTTCAATTCCAAGAAAATATCTCAGCTTCTCCAAATCTTTGACCTCAAATTCCTTGGATAACTGATATTTAAGAGCGCAGTCTCCACAATTTTATCTCATGTAACTACAATGTCATGCACGTAAACAATGAGAAAACAGAGTTTTTACCTTTTTTACAAATATAGTGTGATCAGGCATTCCCTGCTTATAGCCAAATTAAAACATGACCTTGTGAAATCTTTCAAACCTCTTAGGAGAGTATTTCAGGCATATAAAGACTTTCTTAGACGACAAACCATCCATTATTGCCCCTTTATTATGAACCCAAGTGGCAATCTCATATACACTTCTTCCTTCAACTCACCATGGAGAAAACATTCTTCATATCGAGTTGGTGAAGTTCCCAACTTAGACAGGCAACACAAGTTAATAAAACTCAGATAGAGTATATCTTTGCAATTGGAGCAAATGTATCCTGATAGTCCTTCCCTCAAGCTAATAGAACTTAGATAGTCTATCTTTGCAATATGAGCAAATGTCTCATGATAGTCCATCCCTTGGGTCTCAGTATATCATTGAACAACCAATCTTGCTTTATAACGTTCTACCATGCCATTTGGTTTTATTTCTCCGAGAATACCCATTTTGATCCAATAGTTCTCTTTCCTAGAGGAAATTGGGAAATGCCCATGTATGTATCTTATCAAGTGCCAATATTTCCTCCTTTATAGCTTTCTTCCATTCAGAGATCCCCAATGTCCTTCCAATTCTTAGGAACAATAATTGGGAATAAAAAGGTAACAAAAGCTAGATGTTTATTGGTAAGATTGGGGTAAGAAACATAATTTGCAATATGATGTTTTGTACATTGCTTTTTACCTTTCAGATGGACAATAGGAAGATGAAGGTCATCTCAGAGTTTGAGTCTGAAACATGCATTGGTAGAGGTGGAACATAGAAGTTTGAGTCAGATCAGAGACCGAGCAGGAGTCACATGGGTTCATTATATATTCTGGATGGGAGATATAATAGGAGTGAGAGGAATAATAGGTAGAGAAATATCATCCACATAAATGTCTTTTCACACCACACCAACATCATCGATTTCCCCACGGAAACTGGAATGACTCAGATTGGGAAAGTAAGACTTCGCCTCATGGAAGGTAACATCCATGGTACAAAAAACTTGATGTGTCGGGAAATGATTACACTGATCTCTTCGTGGTAGAGGAGCGGTCAATAAAGACACATCTCTGAGCCCGAGGGTTAAGCTTTTCCTAATGAGGTTGATGAATGCAGACAAAACAGACACACCTAAAAGTACGTGAAGGAAGATGAGATGCATGAATCATGCAGTGGGTGGAGAGACGAGTTATTGGAGTATCATACCCAAAGACTATGGATAGAAGGTAGTGGATAAGATGCACAATAGTCCACACAACATCACCTCAATAAGACATAGGAAGGTGCGTGTTGGTGATAAGACTTTGAGTAACCTCAAGAAGGTGTTTATTATTTCCTTTAGCTACTCTATTTTAAGTAGAGGTGTGTACACATGTAGTTTGATGGATAATATCATGATAAATGAGTTATTACCCAAACACCCCATGATCATTATACCCCCCCCCCCCCCCCCCCCCCCCCCCCGCGCTCAATTATCGCTATGAAGGACACAAGTAGTGTCCTTGAAATGAATTGGTTCACCACCATCTTTTGAAATATTTGAAAACACAAAAAAACGTTGCTCTTTCTTTTTAGGAGATATACCCATGTGGTATGAGAAAAGCAGTAAATAAAAGTTCACAGCCATCGCAAAACAATTTTTAATAACATACATAAAAGACAAAAATATTTTTTGAAGAGAAATAAGAGACGTATGTCCAAGACAGTGGTGCCTTCTTCAAACATCCTCAACAGTAGGATTGCAAATGGCGGTAGATGAAAAAGCCCGAGAAGGAAGCGTATTGTCCAGAAAGTACAAGCTCCCACGATTCCTACTATTATCAATGTTTTACCTCGTACCCATACCTAAAAAACACAAGAGTTGGGAAGGAAAGTGTTACGGGCTCGCCGTACATCACTGGAGAATCGTTGTTGGAGTGACCGAAGACTAAGATGACTGAGGAAGAAGGATGCAATAGAGTCAGAACCTCTGTTGCCTAAGCAGTGTGTACTTGGACGAGAGAGAGATCTACCACTATCTCATACAAGACAAGGAAATAGACTAACTTCTTTGATACCTTATTATTGTTAGATATGGTGTACATTCTGAGTGATAGAGTTAGCTTAGAATCACTTTGGATGTTGGGATCACTTTCTCTTGTACATGTATATATATTACCATTGTTCATAGTGAATATACAAAAATCTTTTATTTATATCATGATATCAGAGCTAGGTTGCGAACCCTAGCCGCCTTCCTCTGTCTCCCCGTTGGAATGTTCGAACGCTCGATCCCGGCGAAACACGCCCGATCCTGTCTCTGCACGCTCGATCTCCTCTCCCATCTGATCATTCGACAGCCCTGCACTCTCGCAAGTCCTAGATTTGGCGAAGAGAGAGCGCCTGCTTGACGTCTTCTGTTTGATCGCTCGGCAGCGTTGCTTCCCGTTTAATTGTTTTTGCAGCGCCTATTTGCCTTTCGTTTGATCGCTCGTTCCGCAACGCTCGTGTGCTTTGCGTATTCTCTTCTTCTCCCAGCTGAGCGTCGTTGTTGCGTCTCCTGTTCGGTCGTTCTGTTATTTCTTTTTTTTCTCCAATCTCCGACACCTCTGCTTCTTTCTTCGCGGTTCCCACTTCCGCAACCGTAGTATTGAAGATAACGTGAAGCACGAGCTCTCGTCACTCCCCATCCCACAGTTGGCTAATTCTGCCGATCCTTCTTCTGCAGTCGGTTGATTCCGACGCAGTCGGCTGTTTCTGCAGCCGGTCTTCCTCCTTTGATCTCTGCTGCCTTTTGCAGCCCGAAGCCGGCCAATCTTCATTGCCCCCTGTTCCGTCGCTCTTCTCCGCTGCCTTCTGCAGCCGCCGGACTCCTCTGCTGTCTCCTCTAACCGTCAGACCTCTTTCGCCGGCCTCCTCCGTTGTCACCTGCAGCCGCCGGACCTCGTCGGTCTCCTCCGTCCACTATCGAGCGCTCTCTTGACCTATGTCTTCTCTGTCCTCTATTGGTTTGATCACATCGCCTCACATCTCTACTGCTCAATTTGGCGCTCCTCGTCATCCACATGTTCAGTACCACTACTGTCAGTGTCTTGGTCATGTCAAATCTGAGTGTCACAAACTTCAAAGGGCTCAGCAGTCTGGTCAGCAACGTGCTCCTAGTGCATTTTCTGCTCCCTTCTCTGCTTTGTCGCGGTCTCTCTCTGTATCTGAGCTTGCCTAGTTGATTGCCCAACAACTCTTTCAGGGTTCACTACTTCGCTCCTCTGCTTTCGTACTTCCACCTGATGCTTCTAACACCTCTGCCTCTCAGCTGGCTGTCTCTGCCCCTACATGTATCTCTCCTTCCGACTGGTTGCTTGACTTTAGAGTCTCTTTCCACATGACCTATGATCTCGCTTTTGTCTTGTCAGCCCATCTCTTCTTCTCTTAGCATCATGGTAGCAGATGACACTATTCTCTCTATCAGTAGCCGTGACCTCCTTCATACTAATAATTTTCATGTTCCTGATGTTGCCTACATACCCGAGTTATTCATGAACCTTATATCCACCAGTCAACTCACATCTTACTGTTGTCTTGTTATTTTTGATAAGTTAGCGTGCTGTGTAGAGGATCGTCTGATAGGGACACTCCTTGGTGTTGGTTGTCGTCGTAGTGGGGTGTACGTTCTTGATTGCCTTTATCTTCACTCCACTCCATCGTCCCTGGTAGCTTCTGCATTATGACTTCCTTCAGTGGGTTTATCTCAGTGGTTCACGTCTAGCTTCTCTCATCAGCCATGACTTTCTTGGCCGTGTTCATGTTGATTGGTTCCACTCTTGTACGTGTTGTAAGCTTGGTAAGCAGTTACAACTCCCATATCTGTCTAGTGAGTCTAGGTCTCAGCGTCTTTTTGATATAGTTCATTCTGATGTATGAGGTCCTGCACCTTTTATATCCAAGGGCGGACGTTGGTATTATGTTATTTTTGTTGAATATTATTCTCGTTATTGTTGGGTGTATTTTATGCATTCTCATTCTGAGTTTCTTCAGATTTATGTTACATTTTCTTTTATGGTACGCGCACAGTTCTCTGCTTCCATACGTATTTTTCATTCTGATTCAGGGGGGAGCACCTCTCTCATGCTTTTCGAGAAATGCTAGCTACCCACGACACTCTTCCTCAGCTTGTATGTGCCGATGCTCACGCTCTGAATGACGTCGCTGAAAGGAAGCATCGCCACATTATTGAAACAACCCGCACCCTTCTTATGTCCTCCCACGTTCCTCCTCATTTTTGGGGTGAGGCTGTTTCCACGTTACACTCATCTTCATGTTTTTGGCTTTTAGTGTTATGTTATTCTCCTTGCACGTGAGCGTACAAAGCTCTCTGCTCAGTCTAGGGGTGCAAGTTGAGTTGAGCCTGCTCGAGGACTCGACGAGCTGGCTCGAAAAAAACTGGACTCGAGCTCGAGCTTGAGCCCAGTAAACCTTATTCATGTGCTCGTAAGCCGTCTCACGAGCTTTACATATATATAATTAATATATTATATTAATAATAATAAATATATAATATATTATAATATACGAACCCTCGGTCTGCCCGGTCCCGAGGTGAGTGTTTGCAGTGACAGTTTGACCATATATAATAATAATAAATATATTAATATTTTTAATTAATATTATTATATAATAATAAATTTCTGTTCATCTCCTCTTTCACGCAATGACGTCTTCCATGTCAGGATTTCTCAGGGAGCGAGCCGAGCAGCTGCAGAGCGCAGTGTCTGCGGACGACATCTTTCTCGCGAGCGGCGAGCCGACGGACGACGACTGACGAGCGACAGACGACGGACCACGAGGGAAAGGAGCTCAGTCGAGCTCGTGGAGAGGCTCAGTCGTGGAGCTCAGTCGAGCTCGTGGAGCTCAGTCGAGCTCGTCGAGATTTGCGAGCTCGTTGAGCTCTGTTGAGCTCGAGCTCGAGCTCATTAAACACAAGCTCGTCGAGCTTGAGCTCAAAAAAAAGCTCGAGCTCGAGCCGACTATTTTTGTTGAGCTCGACTCGAGCTCGACTCATTTGCAGCCCTAGCTTAGTCTATTCCCTGTGCCTTTCTTGTAAACAGTACTGAGCACAAGTGCTATCAATGTTATGACCTTGTTACATGTCAACTTCACATCTCATGTGATGTCACTTTTGACGAGTCTCACCCTTTCTTCGCTTCATTTGTTTCTTTGACTTCACACTCATCTGTTACTTCCTATGATGTGCAGTTTCTCACTCTTCCAATCTCCCCACCACATGTATTCTCTCCTCCGGTATGTCAACCTCTTCTTCCCTTGCCGCAGTCTACTCCATCACCTCCTCTTCCGTTGCCGCAGTCTACTCCGTCACTTCCTCACTCCTGTCCTCCGTCACACACTTCTCCCTATGATGAGCTGTCCACGTGGGACCATGTCTCTCCTCTTGCCTTTCACTATACTCGTCATCCTCCTTTTATCTCCTCGCCTCCAGTGCCCCCAGACTCAGTGCCTGCCTCCTCCATCGAGTGTCCTGTGGATGATCCTCTTGTGTGCTGCAACCCACCTCGTGAGAGGCGTCCTCCCGACCACCTTAGCCTTGTTATCTTACCGCTGGACCTACCTGCCCTTCCTACCACCGTCTGTTGTACTCTAGAGCTGACTTCCTACCGTGAGGCTGCCCAGATACCTGTGTGACAGGTTGCTATATTTGCTGATTTGGAGGCTCTTGAGCATACTCGTACATGAAATCTTGTTCCTCTTTCACCTGGTGTTGTTCCTATTATTTGCAAGTGAGTCTTCAAGGTCAAGACTTGCTCTGATGGTTCTGTGGAGAGGTACAAGGCTTGACTAGTTGCTCGTGATTTTCAGCAGGAGCAGGGGAGAGACTATGACTAGACCTTTGCTTCTGTTTCTCACATGACTACGGTTCAGATTCTTATTGCAGTTCCAGCTGTTCTCCACTGGTCCCTGTCATAGCTCAACGTGAAGAATGTCTTTTTTCACGGCGATCTTCAGCAGGAGGTATACATGATTTCTCCTCCTGATCTATCCTCCTCTCCAGGACTTGTCTGCCACTTGAGGCGAGCTCTTTACGGGCTCAAGCATGCACCCCGTGCGTGGTTTGTATGTTTTATTTCAGCCATCACAGCCGTCGGTTTTCAGCCATGTCCACATGATCTAGCCCTGTTTGTGCACTCCTCTCATGGTCGGATCCTTTTGTTACTTTACGCGAATGATATGATTATTATTGGTGATGATCCTTCTCATGTGGCCTTCGTCAAACATCACCTTCGACAACAGTTCCAAACGACTGACTTTGGACAGCTGAGCTACTTCTTGGGTTTTGAGATCAGCTCTACAGACCGCGGGTTTCAACTCTCTCAGCAGCATTACACATCAGATCTTCTAGCTCAGATTGCTCTCTCTGACTCTCGCTCAGTGGACACCCCTATGGAGCTCCACCTTCAGCTACATCCAAATGATGAGGTTCAACTCTCTGATCTTACTCTCTACCGCCACCTCGTAGGGAGTTTCGTCTCTCTCACTATTACTCGACCTGACATTGTTCATGCGGTTTATATGTTGAGCCAGTTTGTTAGTGCACCCACCTCTGTGCATTATGGTCATCTACTGCGACTCCTGCGCTATCTCCGGACGACAATTTCTCGTGGTCTCTTCTTCTCCAGTAGTAGTTCTCTACAGCTCCGTACTTACTCAAATGCTACCTGGGCTAGTGATCATGTTGACCGTCGTTCTGTCACTAGTTTCTGTCTGTTTTTGAGTTCTTTACTTATTGCATGGAAGTCCAAGAAATAGACTAGTGTTTCTTGTTCCAACACTAAGGCTAAGCTTCAAGCCAAGGTTACCACCGCTGAGGATGTTATTTGGCACCATTGGCTTCTTGAGGACCTTGGGGTCTCTTCTCTAGATCCCGCTCCCCTCTACTGTGATAACACAGGTGCCATTTAGATTACTCTAAACCCGGTGAAGTACTCTCGTACTCTCTTTCCAAGCATATCGAGGTTGATGCTTTCTTCTTACGTGAGCACTATGACCGTAACACTCTTGCTTCTTTATTTGTTCCTTCCGAGCAGCATATTGCAGATTTGATGACAAAACCGCAGATGAGGACCCAACATGCATATCTATTATCCAAACTCTCTGTGTATGATCCCCCGTGAGTTTGTGTGTGTGGGGGGGGGGAGGTGTTGGATATGGTATACATTCTGAGTGATTGAGTTAGCTTAGAGTCACCTCGGGTGTTGGGATCACCTTCTCCAGGGGGCTTTATATAAGATTACCTAAGGGCATAAAAGCAATTAAGTCCTATACTTGGACTTTCATAAACAGATGTATGCTAACAAACCATAAACGATGGGACGTTAAATGGAATATGCAGAAATCCTTTATTCTTATCAATTATGATCCAGGGGTCTTTAAATAAGATTACCTACGGGCATAAAAGTAATTAAGTCCTATACTTGGATTCTCATAAACGAATATACACTAACAAACCATAAACGATGCGACGTTAAATGGAATATAGAACGGGATCAGGATCATATATCCCATTCTTCATTGAAATCGAGGGTGCCCTCAAACTCAAATTTTGCACGATCGGTGTGATCCTCGAGTTCCTAAACTTCACGCCAGAACAATTCTTTGTAATGTGAGGTTGAAGATACATCAGTTGCGTCATCGATACAGGTGCTCGTGTCATTTTTTCAGATGTCACGCCAGATGACACTGTTGTTAGTGGGGCTCAAAGGAGTGGGTGGCTTAGTAGCTACAGGGTGATGATTGTATGGAGACTGTGAACGATCAAGGTAGATCAATGATCCCGTGGAATGGGGACCTCGGTGGTTGGACGTGGTGGAGCCAGTAGGGCCACTCACAAATTGAGCGGAGTTTGAAGTCAACTGAATCAATAGTTGAGGAGAAACTAGTAAAGCAGGTGGAGTGGGGCTCAGAGCCAACCGAGGCTGCGGTTGGAGTGGAGGGTGTTGAATGACGGTGGCTGGCAGAACGAATGGCACGTGGCTCAAGGCAATTGATATCCGCTATGAGGAATACGAAAGTTGTTTGGAGAAGGCTCACAGGAGTACGTCATAGGTTGCAGTCGCACAATCGTCATGCTCAGTGGCTTGCGTCGGTGGTCTCCTCGCACTGGGATCACGCGGAGTGCTTCAGACTAGCTCAACGAAGATGCCGACGAGGGCTATCCCTTCTTTTGTCTCTAAGCACTAAGAGGATTGCTTGTTAAAGGAGGATGTCTCTAATACCAAGTTGTTACAAGTTCGCCATAGAACATTGGAGAGTTGTCGGAGGAGCGGCCAGAAGCAGAGATGATGGAGGAAGATGGATACAATGGAGTCAAAACTGCGGCTGCCTAAGAGGGATATGCTCGGGAGAGATTGCTACCACAATCTCATACAAGAGAAGAAAATAGATTAACTTCTTTGATACCTTCTGATGACCCATGGTATCCTTTAAATAAGATTACATAAGGCCTAAAAGTAAATAAGTCATATACTTGAACTTACATAAATAGACATACGCTAACGAACTATAAAAGATGCAACATTAAATAAAATATAGAACAAGATCGGGACCCTAACAGAAAGTTATTGAACAATTCAAGGATTTAGTAATATTTCTGATAGAAAGGAAGTTGCATGGAAAAGGAACATGCAGAGGTAAGGGAAATAAATGGGGAGCACAAAATGTGGTCCTTGCTTGCAATAGAGGACAAGGAGTCTTTGACGGAGATGGCTTTGTCCTGACCAGGAAAAAGAGTGTAGGAAGCAAAACCTAAAGATGATTCAGTCATATGATCTATAACACTAGAGTCAATGATCTATAACACTAGTCAATGATCCATTTAGAGGTAGTGATGGAAGCAGTGTGCACATTGGGTATGCATGACGTAGCAAAGGCCATGAAGGAGGTACTTGAAGTTGAATCACTCTTGGATTGGATCGTAGTAGATGCCTGAGGGCATCAAACTCATGAACAATGAAGGTCCTGGATGAGCAAGCAGGTAAGAGCTCATGTGTTAGTGCAGGGATAGTAGGCTCCTCATGAAACTTAGTGCAATAAGCTGTATCATAGGATCGTGACAAATCTCTTGTACCCCCCCTCGTCTTGGGGCACAACTACGCCCGTGAGTTCCTCGACCCAGAGGTGCAAGGTGAGGATGAAGTTTGAAGTAAAACTCACGAATTTGGCTTTTCCTACCACATTAATCACACGAAGGAACATAAGTGCTCGATGTTCAATGACCAAAACTGGCTAGGGCAGAATAATTAGTAGTCATGCTTGAACTTAGTGATCTCTTTCTGTCTTCATCACCCTGGGTCATGCTGAATGTTTTTTTGAGAGAGGGAAGCGATGAGTGATGAAGGATGAGTTCATAAAATATCAAATTCTTTGTTCAAGCCCATCTAGAACACATGAACTCTATTGCACTCTTCCTTCTCTGGCAATTGAATAACGTCTACAATGCATGCAAGAGTGAAATGCTCGAATTAATCCACTTCTTGATGTCCTTTCAAACTCAGAAAAATAAGAGAAGACATTCATGAATTCATGCCGAAGTTTAAAAATCCAACAAATAAACTTATGCACTTGTGTGTACCTGTCAATTTGTGAGTAGGTATCACGAGCATGTGTCTAGACCTCGTAAGCAGAATCCAAAAACATAGCCCCGATATACCTTTAAGGAAATCGAGTGAAGGAGCCATGAGACAACCATGGAGTTATCAGAATCCCACCTCTTCCATAATAGATCAGTCTTAAGTGGCTCAACCATAGTCCCATCAATGTAATTATCATCTGATGGCTACTAATATTGTGTCGGGCAGCACGATGTCATTCAAGATAATTGGTTCCACCAAGAGGCACACTGGTGATCTTCTGTGAGCTAGAGTGGTCATAAGCTCTCTATGGGTCACTCATTAGTGGCATCACAACAGTTGGCGACGATATGGAAGAATCCCCCATGGACCACAACCCGATGAAAACCAAATAGAATGAGAAAAAAAGAAACACAGTCACCTCAACATATCAAGCACTGAATCAGTGGCTGGATTGGAGTGAAATGTTGGGAAAGTCATAGAACGTCTTCGATCCCCATCATTATGAGAAAGGAAGGCACAATTGATGGTTATGGGTCAAAAATGTGAGAACAAGATGATAGTCACGCGGAATATCAGATCATGGAGTGCGGATTGAGATCAACCCTATGCATGCACGAGCCCATGGAGTCCCCCAGAGAATTGATAGGGACTCGATGTGGTTACCACTTACACGCAAGTTCACTGAATAGGGACGACACAAGTAGCGGTGTGATCAAATCATTGATGCGAGTATCGACGCTGGATCATCAATAGATGCGAGTATCAGCTTTGGATTGGAATATCAATGTTGGATGCGAGTATCTACTGATAGGTCCGATGAAAAAAATGAGCAAGACCACTTTTTCCGCTCTAGTGCCAAGTGGAAAGGAGAAATGAAATTGTATTAATTTACAATTACTCCAACCCATATATATACATAAGACAAGAGACACTGGAATTACAGGAAGTGTCGTTACTACTATTTATCTCATTGCATTGTCGTTAATATTGTTAGATGTGCACTACATATATATAAACCCAAAGAAAGACCAAATTAACTGACCTAAGCTCATCCGCTTTCATTAAGGTAACATGGTATCAGAGGAAGGTCCTTGTCGAATCCCGCCGATTCCTTCACCGATCGATCGGCTGCGTAGACATTCCCGTTGATCAAAGCCGGCTGCGATCCTTCCGCCGATCCTGCAGGGTGCGCAGGTGTTCCCGCCAAATTAAGCAGAATGCATTGAGGATAGCTTTCGCCGATCCCGACGCCCTATCCGCGATCCCGCCGTTCTGCGCTCCCATCTTCGCTGTCTTGTTATCCTGTTGCCGATCCCATCGATCGATTGAGTCTTTTCTGCCGCTCCAAAGCTTCTGATCAACGACATTGTCACTGTTTTTTGTTAGTGCTCAACGGGATCTAGTCATGGATCTACGCAGTAACACAGTGCTCGTTCCACTTCCTTTCTCCTCAACGCTCGTACTGTTTTCTCTAGCAATGATTGTGTGTGGCTCGGCAGAGGCTAGAGATTGAGCCTGTTTCCACTGCGCTTCTTCCAGCTCTCTGAATGTGCCTGCTTGCAGTTCCTCCAGTCGACTGTTGCTGTTTTCTCTGACTCCCTAGCTGCTGTGGCTTGTCCAAATGAATGTAAGCGTTCCTGATCAGATCGTGCAGCTTGTTCAGCAGCTCTCTCAGAGTCTTGCCCCCTCGTCCTCGACGTCTGTTGACAATCATGCCTTTGTTTTACAGACCGACTCAACGACGACATCTGCCTCTGAAGGTATCACTAAGGCTTCCTGGTTACTTGATTTTTGTGCATCTTTTTATGACCTTTGATGCAGCTCCCTTACATTCTCGTCGGTCTGTTTCTTCCGACCTGCGTGTCATCATTGCTGATGACACCACCTTGCTCGTTGCTAGCTGTGGTACCCTGCATACCGCCCACTTTCAAATTCCCGATGTTGTCATATTCGTAAGCTTTCCATGAACCTCATATCTATCAGTCAGCTTGTTTCTCAAGGTTGTCTTGTTCTTTTTGATGCGCTTTTGTGTCATGTGTAGGATCGTCATACAGGGACATTCATTGGAATTGGCCTTCACCGTAGAGGGGTTTATGTACTCGACCATCTCTGGCTTCTTTCACCCACTTCGCTATCAATATTCCCTATTGTTTCTCACACGTCTTTCATCGGTCAGTTTTTAGTAGTGACATCACCGTCTTGGTCATCCCATTGGTGCTCGGTTATCCTATCTTGTTCGTCAGGGTACTAGGTTTTGTGTCTGTTGATTGCTCGCACTCATGTATGGGCTATGAGCTTGGCAAACAGCTACAACTCCCATATCGATCCTGCGAGTCTTGATGATCCTTTCCTTGCTTTAGTTCATTCTGATGTATGAGGTCCTGTTTCCTTTATTTCAAAAGGTAGTTATCGTTATTATGTTATTTTTGTTGATGATTTCTATCGTTATACATGAGTTTACATGATACGTTCTTGTACTGATTTCTTTCGCATTTACATTGAGTTTGTTTCCATGGTGAGTACTCAGTTCTCCACGTCTATCTACACTTTTCGCTCCGATTCAGGGGGGAATATTTGTAACATGCCTTTCATGATATTTTGGCCTCTCATGGTACTCCACCTCAGCTCTTCTGTCCTGGTGCTCATTCTCAGAATGGTACTGCGGAAATGAAGCATTGTCATATCCTTGAGACGGCTCTTACTCTCCTCATTGCTTCTCATGTGTCTCCACACTTCCGGGCTGAGGTCATATCCATTTGTTGTCTATCTTATCAACCTCTAACCATCCTCTTTCTTACAAGGTAGCAGTCTTGGTGAGCGTCTGTTTGGTTGTCCTCCTCGTTATGACCGCCTACATGTGCTTCGATTGTCTATGCTATGTTTTGCTTCCTCCTCGTGAGCGCACTAAACTATCTGCTCAATCCACTGCTTGTGTTTTCATTGGTTATAGCCCTGAACACAAGAGCTATACAACTTATGACCATGTAGTTCGTCGTGTTTGTATCTCCTGATACGTTACTTTTGTAGAGGACCGACCTTTTTTTGTTCCATCCTCGCCTTCGTCTCCTTATTCTACTCATATTTTCACTATAGTTGATGACTTTCTCTTTCTCTCCAAACCACCGTTTGTGTCACCTTTCTCTGAGTCACCTCACACTCAGTCCCCATCAGGGTCACCGTCCCCTGACCTTCCTATCCAGGTTCATGCTCCTGCTCTTCCTGAGTCATCCCCACAGTCTCCTGACCTTCCTGTTCAAGTTCATGCTCCTGCTCTTCCTGAGTCATCCCCACAGTCTCTTGACCTTCCTGTTCAGGCCCGTGCCCCTGTTCTTCCTCAGCACTATACTCGACACTATGTTCGACGATCTTGTCCTACAAATGCGCCACCTGCTCCTCTGCATCCGGCCTCTTCCGACGAGTTACCTGTGGATGATCCTCCATCACGACGCTACCCCACTCGTGATCGGCACCCACCCGATCGGCTCAACCTTGCTACTCAGTTGCTTGATCTACTAGTCCTTGACACATCAACCCTTCCAACATCTACTTGTGGTGTTACAGAGCCTAGTACCTATAGGAAGGCTGTCCTGTTTTCTAAGTGGCTTGCCGCCATGCCTGACGAGTTGAGTTCTTTGGAGCGCACTTCTACTTGGGATCTAGTTCCATTACATTTTGGTACAATCCCTATCACTCGCAAGTGGGTCTTCAAAGTGAAGACTCGCTCGGATGCCACAGTGGAGAGATACAAGGCTCGGTTGGTGGCCCATGGTTTTTATCAAGAGCACAGTCGGGACTATGATGAGACTTTTGTTCCTGTGGACCACATAACTACTATCAAGACCCTTATTATCGTTGCAGCCGTCCGTCAGTGGTACTTGTTTCAGTTGAACGTTTATAATGCTTTTCTTCACGGTGATTTGCAACAAGAGGTGTACATGCTTCCTCCCCCAGGCCTCTCTATTTCTCCTGGCCTTGTCTATCGCATCCGTCGAGCTCTTTATGGTCTCAAACAGGCTCCTTGAGCCTGGTTTGAGCGTTTTAGTTCAACAGTTCTTGCAGCTGGTTTTCAGCCTAGTCACTATGATCCAGCTCTGTTTGTCTACTTTTCGTCACGGGGTCAGACCCTTCTTCTGTTATATGTGGACGACATGATTTTCACTGGTGTTGATCCCTCTCATATTGAGTTTGTCAAACATCACCTTCAACAACAGTTTCAGATGAATGATCTTGACACACTGTGTTACTTCTTGGGCATCGAGTTCTCTGCCACTCCTACTGACTACTAGTTAAATCAGCAGTGCTACACCTCCGACTTACTAGCCCGTGCCGCTCTGTCCGACACTCGTATTGTTACTACTCTCATGGAGCTCCACCTTCAGCTGTGTCCAGATGAGAGCTCTCCTCTTTCCGATATGACACGGTACCGCCATTTGGTTGGGAGCCTGGTTTACCTCACCATTACTAGATCTGACATTGTCTTTGTTGTTCATGTTTTGAATCAGTTTGTGTCTACTCCCACAACAGTTCACTATTCTCGCTTGATGCGTGTTCGATATCTTTGTGCTACTATGACTCACGGTCTATTCTACCCCCGCAACAGCTCTCTCCAGTTATATACATATTCTGATGCTACATGAGTCAATGATCTTGTTGATCGTCGTTCTGTCACCTATTTTTGTCTCTTCTTGGGCTCTTCACTCATTGCCTGGAAATCCAAGAAGCAAACCGAAGTTTCTCGTTCTAGCACAGAGACAGAGCTCCGTGCCATGGCCACTGCAACTTAGTATATTGTCTGCCTTCGTTGGTTGCTTGTTGATCTTGATGCTACACTTTCTGGTCTAACCACTCTCTATTGTGACAACATCGGTGCTATCTAAATTACCATGAATCCAACCAAACAATCGCTCTCTAAGCACATTGGTGTTGATGCCTTCTTTTTTCACGATCAGCACATTCAAGGTACTTTTGTTCCTCATTATGTTCCTATCGAGCGCCAACTTTCCGATTTGCTCACCAAGCCTCAGGCTCGCACTCAGCTTGAGTTTTTTTTCTCCAAACTCTCGGTGTATGATCCCCCATGAGTTTGAAGGAGGGTGTTAGATGTGCAGTACATATATATAAACCCGAACACAAAACCAGATTAACTGACCTAAACTCATCGGCTTTCAATAAGGTAACAAATATCACGTCTAATAAATCGTGATTTTATATTCACTTTAATTCTATTTGGGCTTTTTTGTATTATTTTTGGCTCAACTTGCTCCTAATAAGATTATACCGAAATTGGAATCTCGACATCTACAACATGGTTAACTTTAATGCAGAGGCTGTGCAAAGAAATGGGGAAGGCTCATAAAAAATTACGTAACATTTAAAACTAACATTTATAGTTGTGTTTCATAGATTTTTAATTCCTGCATGAATAAATATTTCATAATCAGCTTCAGCAAATCCCATAACTTGGAAAATGAAAAATAAATTGATAATAACTGCATATCAGGTTAATAAGAGGGTCTCCACATGATAGATTGAAGTTAAAAATGAAACAACTCAAAATATATTTCTCAAATTGCACAACAAAAGATACTGGGGAAAAGTGCAACTCTATTAGTGGAGCTTGATGCAGGAAAAAATTGCAAAAATAAAATGAGAGAAGAGAAGAAGAATAAGAGTAAAGAAAGATAAGTATGGCTTTATGTGAACAAGGTTAAAGGGATAGAATAGTACTCGTCAGACTAAGGACTGTAATAGTATGGGACCACTCTTGAGAAGTGGTCCTCTTATGCTAACATGGTTGACCGAAGATAAATATTATAGCTTTATATACCATGTGTTTGACGTTCCAATTCTACTTTCCTTATCATGATCATTGCCACATATATAATTAGAAAAATGTTTAACTCAGTTAATATATATATACTATTGATGAGAATCTTAACTGTTATATGTTATTATAGAAGAAATGTGTATGCAAAAGCTCAATGTAAAGATCCACTTTTTTGGCCTATTAGGAAATTCCTCTTATGTATAGATTAGTCCCAGGGTGGTTTGGAATTGAGGTGTCATTCCTCCCATCTATATTTATGTGTACATTAACTTGTCATTGCTCTTGAAGTGAGAAATAATAAAATTATCAAGCTTAGTATTTGGCTTTTCTACATGATATCAGAGAGCATGATTCCTGGAGCAAGACTCTTGATGATTGAGCACACCTCTCCTTCAAGAGAAACCGACCCGCCAACTTTCTCGTACTCGCAGGCCACCCCTTCAAGCTAGCCATTTTCTCTCTGTCTACCTCGTCCCAATTAACTCACCTCCTCCCCTCCTTTTATAGCCTCCTGGCCAGCCACCCCCTCAACAACACTCACATACGCATGGCCCTGCGCGGGCGGACTCGCTGCATTCTTAATTCTTAACTCGTCGTCTCCTTTGTGCAAGAAATCATCGCAACCTCTGCTTCGGGACTTGCCACGTTTTAGACTTGCTGCCTCCTCTGAATCAACACACATTCTTTGGTTCCGTTCTCGTCGACACTTTCCCTGCCTCACCGTGCTCAATGAAACTATGGCTTGTGTTCATCTCTGCTACTTGAGCTCGTCGCCTCCGCCGATACGGGCGCCCGCTGACTATCTATCCAGAGCTCGCAAAACCTTCTCAACCAAGCTTGCGGGAGTCGCTCACGCTCTCCCTGATTCCAGCACCCGCCCAATATGTGAATTGAATTCATCTATGTCGTTGGCACTCTCGCCGCTTCCTCGGACGGTAGAACTCGCTAACCATTCATCTAGGTCTTGTCGCTGCTCTCCAGAGCTCAAAGGTGTTGCTTGAGCTCTCCTTGTCTCCAGTACTCGTCAGACGTGGCTTGCGCTTTATTACGACTTGATCTCGTTGATAACATGTGGAAGAATATGTGTCCGCTTCCTCCACCATTCCGGCACTCACTTCAGCTTCCATCCATGACATCTGTGACGAACTGCGAATTACCACAATGCCCCTCATTAGGAAGAAATTTTTTGTTGAGTAGGTCCACTCGATGTGCCGGTCCTGTAAATCAAAGGTCTTCTTCATCATCTTACTTGCCACACACATGTTGAGCCTATTGAGCAATGGCTCCAGGATGATGGCCGCGTACAATCATGGATTTTAAATTTCATGGATAGTGATCCTTATCGAATGACTATGCACCACGATATTGCAAAAGTCATATTGGATGAACTGAAGTCTCTCTACTATAGACAAGATAGTCTTCAACACTTGTTCAATCTCTTTAGAGACCTTTAGACCGTTGACCCAAGTTCGGGCAATGATCTGCTCGTTCATGGCATACAAGATTCTCATCTAGGATTGGATTCACCATTAGCCTTTGACTTTGGATTTTGCTACTTGACGGGTTCAGAAGGAAGTCGTTGCCATAACACTGATCATCGCATGGTTACCACCACGCCTATACAGTGTCTGTGTCAACATCTTATTCTGTCTCTCTATTCTCACTTTATCCGACGTTTGCTCCATGATTCTTAAGGTGATTCTGCCCATGGATGTCTCCTTGACTCCCTCTCCTGCTTCGCTTTGCTACTCTTCTGAAGCTAGTACTTCATGTCTCTGGCTCACAATTTAATCTTCTCTCTATCAATTGACTTACTCATGATCATGACTGCTCCTCATTTCCTTTGTGGTGCAGGATCTATGGACGCGGAGTATCATTAATAAAGGCCGAATGTCAAATGATCTTTACACTTTGGATCTTCCCACCTCAGCACCATTCTCTATTACTTTTGGTGATTGGCACCGGTGCTTTGGTCATATTCCTCTTCCTATACTACAAAAGGCTATTCTGATTTTATGTTTCTTTTAAAATTTACATGTGAATCTTGTATTTACGGGAAACAACATCGTTCTATCTTCTCCCCTCATTATACTCGGAGCTCTGCTCCATTTGCTTTCGTTCATTCAGATATTTGGGGTCCTTATAAAACTATGAGCTTATCTGGATATCATTTCTTTCCTAGTTTTATTGATGATAATTCTTGCGTAACATGAGTGTATTCACTGTGTGATCGCTCTGAATTACTGCGTTACTTCCGCTCATTCCTCGCTTAATCATGCACTCAATTTTTGAGCTCCATTAATTATTCAGACCGATAATTCCCGTGAATATATTAGTCATGAATTCCAGGAAACTTGCAGTAACTTGTGTATTATCCACCAAACGTCATGTGCAGATACCATATAGCAAAACAGTGTGGCCGAGCGGAAGAACCATACCTCCTTGAGGTTGCTCGTACCCTTATGTTTCAAATGTGGTTCCCGAAAATTATTGACACTTCGTTATTACAACTGCGTGTTATTTAATTAATCGCATGCCTTCGACCATCCAAAATATGATAACATCCACCGATTTCTCCTTCCTCGATGATCAACCATTCTACTCCTTGACTCATGATAACTTATCACATGTTATCCCGCGTCCTAACGTCCCTATCAACAAGACACCGCCTTCTGTGCTCCCAACACAACCACCTCCTCCTCTACATGTGTACATTTGTCATCGTCCTCAATTAAATTCCCTGAGACAGTTGCACCATACTGATGACACTCCTCGACCAGTTGATCCGTCTGTGGCTGCCAACCAGGATGCACTCCCCTTTACAACTCATCCTCTCTCATTATGTCTCGTTTCACCGCTTATCCCTCAAACTTCACAAGGTTGTTGTCTCCTTGTATTCTATTTCCACCCCATCTTCTATGTAGGAAGCTCTCCAACATTCAGGTTGGCAAACCACGATAGATGATGAAATGACTGCCCTCTTGACTAATCAGGTTGGGACTTTGTTTCCCTTTCTCCTGTCCAATCCTATTTTGGATTTAAATGGGTCTTCATCGTTAAACTCTGTCCTAGTTGGACCGTTGAATGCGTCAATACATGTTCTGTGTCTCACGGTTTGACTCAACAATATTCGACTATGAAGAGACGTTCTCTTCAGTTGCTAAGCTGAATACAGTGCGGGTGTTGATCTCTTTGGTCGTTCATCGTCATTGGCAGTTGTATCAACTTGATATCAAGAATGCATTCCTTAATAATGATTTAGTAGAGACTGTATATATGCAACAATCTCTTGATTTGGAAACCATGGGGGAGTCTCTTGGTTGTCGCCTCAAAAAATCTATTTATGGCCTCAAATAGTCCCTTCAAGAGTAGTTTGACAAGTTTAGTTAGGTCGTTTGTGAAATTAGATTCATTCAGAAGTCAGAGCCCGACCGACTTCTCCCTATTTATACGTCATCAGCAAGCATACATCGTGATATTTCTTATGTATGTTGATGATATTATCATCATGGGCGATGATCTGAATGATATCTCTATGATCAAGAAGCACTTAGTCTCCCACTTTCAGACTAAAGATTTGGGTCACCTATAGACTTCTTCAGTATTGAGGTTAGCTCGACGACTTGATGGGCTCAAAAATACTACATCGATCTTCTAAATGATGTCGGTTACTTGGGATGCAAGTCTGATGACACGCCAATGGATGCCAACCACAAGCTTTGTGCTCACGACTTCGACTCTGATCCACGGACATCTCACCTTCAAGCTGTTGAGTCAATCCTTCTGTATCTGAAGAAATCCTAAGGTCACAGGCCTTTGTATAAGCCATCCTCTTTTCTTTCATTAATTCTCTACTTTGATGCGGATTATGTTGGCTCCCTCGATGATCGATGGTCTACGAATGGCTATTGCACCTATTTTTGTGGGCACCTGGTCATTTGGCGGAGCAAGAAACAAACAATTGTGGCACGCTTCTTTGGCCGAGTATCGTTCAATGACGTTTGTTGTTTTTGAACTCATTTAGTTGGAGAGTCTTTTCACTGATCTTTGTGTCACTCTCTCCTTTCTGACCATCCTCTATTGTGATAGTCAAGCTAACAATCATATCGCCAAGAATCCAATCTTTCATGAATGCACCAAACATATTGAAATTGATTGTCATCCGGGAAAAGGTTCAACTTCGCAAAATTGATCTGTGACATGTTCCCACTACCGACCAAGTCTCTAATGTGCTCACTAAGGCTTTGTATCATTCCCTCTACCGACAGTTCTTGTTCAATCTCTAATGTGCTCACCAAGGCAAGCAAAATTTTGGCTCTGCTGTGAATGGTTGGAAGGGTGGGAAACATGAGAAGGGGGACTTGGTGATGGGGGCTCAATGAAAGGTTGTCGTTCGAGCAGGACCTAGGGAATCCATATATGAGAATCTGAAGAAAAAACATGGCTTGGACAATGGTTGCGGCAAACCCTCGATTGGGACGGGGTCTAGTTCTGGCAGTGAGGTGGTCGGTGAGCATAGGCGGTGGACGAGATTGAGAGCTCCCGGAGTTGAGGGAAACATGTCTGATCATTGTTTTATAGCCGCATCAATGCCATTCTTGGTTGCCAACAACATGGGGGAGGCATGTGGATGATGCGTGAGTCGATAATCAGCGTGACAGGGTACTTGGTGACAGTGAGGACTTAATGGAGCATGGGTTGTTGGTCGGTCCGGGGCTCGAGCGGGCTATTGCCAACCTGGAGGTGAGGGTGGGGGGTGGTGCGCCGAAAGCAATGGAATCGTAGTTACTCCGTACAGGCTCGTGGGTTGGAGGTTGGCTTTAGAAATGGTGGCTACGGGGAATGGGGCAGCTGGTGGGTAATCGGGTCAAGAAGAGGGCGGCCAACTGGGTTGTGTCGGGGCAGTGGGGTCGGGGAAGAACTTGAGTCGAGATCGCGCGGAATGGTAACTGACGGAAGCTACTTCAAGTTCTTGTCCGACAATGTTGGCACAGATGGATCACTCAGTCGATAAGTTTGGTCTTGAGATGTTGCGTCATGGCATGGATGTTTGTGAGCATAGCATTGTGTCGATAGAGGCTCTCATGGATTGATGCTACGCGGTGGTTTCTTATCGGTGTCTGAAGGAATCGCTGGTGAAAATTCTGCGACGGAAACCACAGTTGGAAAATGGCAAATCAGCCCAATAGTTATGAACAAAAATTTCGATGAGTGACCAACTCAAAGCGACGCATACATGAGAGAGAACCTCAATCCTCAAAGCAATCTGGCAGAAAGAGATAACTCAAAGTGAAGAACGTTGCATTTCATCATAATAAAGATACTTATGTAAGAGAAAGATAAAGAGAGTCCTAAGGAGAGAGGGGAGAGAGATCTAGAAAGAGAGAAAAAACATTATTGATCCTCCGGGAATCCCAAACACTCATGCCTCTCCCCCTTATATAGATGAGGGAGGGCATATCAAAGTATCAAACACATGCATAATACTTAGTTAATAATATTAATCAATACTAATTAATTACAAAATATTATATTCCATCACTAATTTATCATGGTGGCTTTCATATGCACGCTTCGTGATTCCAACGAGGGGGCCCACTTAGGCGAATGTATGAGTGTTACATTATAACTTATCAATATTACTTGTTTGAGAGATGTATGCATTCTCACGTTTGAAGTAATCGAGAACGTTGAATTGTAGTTTTTTATTTATTAAATTTGACTTACAATTTTTTTTATGCAGTATGGAAAATTTGTCAAGCCAGCTTTTGATGATTTTGTCTTGCCTTCAAAGAAATATGCTGATGTAATCATTCCTAGAGGAGGTGACAACCATGTTGCAATTGATTTAATTGTTCAACATATTCAGACTAAACTTGGCCAACACGACTTGTGTAAAATTTACCCTAATGTATTTATCATTCAATCAACATTTCAGGTATGATTTACCCATCTTTTACCCGATCGAATTCAAGTGCTCGACTCTGTATGCTGATAATCTGGTTTTGTGGGAAATTAATTTTTTTTTATTTTCATGAATACCAGATAAGAGGAATGCACACTCTTATTCGTGACAGGGAAATAACAACACCTGACTTCGTTTTTTACTCTGATCGACTAATTCGGCTGGTAAAATATGTGGCTTGATTTCATTTTCATACCTTAAAAGTGTTATTGCACCTTATGATTATCGATAGTTTGTTCTTTCTTTTTTGTTAATGTCAATTCTCTCGTCAGGTTGTAGAGCATGGCCTTGGCCATTTACCTTTCACTGAAAAACAGGTTGTCACTCCCACAGGTACATCAAATTTGTAATAGTCCTGCATGAGATTACTGTATCTGTAAGCCTCTTCAAATTACCTCTGAGTTTAAAAAAATGTCTCTATGTATCTATCCTCTTTATCATGTTATATGTAGAAGATGCTGATGCTAGAGACACTCTTGACCACCTCTTGTTTTCATGGAAACTCCTGTTCGAATGATGCATGAAATTTATAAATATTATGCAGATAAACTAAATATCAATAATCTTTATAAAGATAGTGCTTATATACGTGAACTTTGTCCTCTGATGCAGGATCAGTGTATACAGGGGTTGACTTTTGCAAGAAACTTTGTGGAGTGTCTATTATAAGAAGGTGAGCTTCAAATCAGGTATTCATTTGGATATTTCTATTCTTTTTTCATTGAGCTCTCAATTTAAATCATGGAAAACAAATCTTGGAATTATCTTCAAAATACAGCAGCTTCCAATTCATCACATGATTCACATTACAAGGCAATACTTAGTTAATCACCTGGATTAGCATTAGCCTAATTAAATCACAATTCATGAAAATTTCACTGAATTGAGAAGCCCCAAAAACTAAGGTTTCATAGCCTAAGGCTGCCAATCATTAACAGTGGGCGAATGGGGTAACATTCGATGTGGATTGAGAATCTCTTGATAATTATTACTTTCTATGCTGATAATCTTATATGTACCCCCCCCCCCCCCCCCCCCCCCCCCCCCCCCCCCCGGATCTTAGAAGTGCATTTCAGAGGTCATGTCTAAGGTTGTAAATATTGAATGTCGTCGATATGTCAGATTAAGTTTTTAATTGTCAGATATCAGAAGTCAGAGATATTTAAAAATATCGGATTTTCACTTCTCGTAAAGAACATATACTTTTTTTTATGTATATTAAATATAACGATATATTTTAAAAACATAACAAGTTTATGAACATTGAATCAATATATCCTAAAATACATTCAAAGAATGTCTAAAATAAAATATTAGTAGCTCACTATGACTATTATTAAAAAGTACAAATAGATACTTTGTAAAATATATGTAATATTATACATATTACACAACACTAAATCTTATAGCAAATAAAAAAAATAAAAGCTAATTATTTTTTATTAATTATTTCTTTTCATGCTTGCCAAATATACGTTAAAAATATAAAATAATAGACTAATAAATATTTAAAAGTTTTAATATTTTTGACAAAATAACAATAACAAATAATTTATAATAGCAACACATTAAAGAGAACGAAACATTATGTCCTCTATTTAATTATATACAATAATTACATACAAATAATTTAAACATATACTGCTAACATAATATAAAATAAAATACCAGGCGATAAGTCGAAAAATCATGTTTGACGATATACCAGAAAAATCGGATATATCGGTTTTTATTTTACAGAAGGACGTAATCTATTTTTTTAGAAAAAAAATACCGTTTTGCCCTCAAAAACATGTCAGAGGACATTTAAAACAGGTCATGTCTGAGATGAAAAACTGTTCAACCATCCAAAACCCTATATGCCTCTTTGTAGCCCTAAAACCATCAAAGGTCTTTACCCCACCTTAAGTCGAGCCACTTCGTGCCCTTCTTTGGACCATTCACTGTCAGCGCAGCTCATCGACATTGTCCTTTTCTGTAACGGCCCTACATTCTAGGCACCATCACAATTATCATATCATTTAATGTTTCACAGAATTGCCAGAGAATTTAACATTCAGCATTTATGAGTACATAAAGAAAAGTACAGAAAAGTAAAACAGTTTATTTATATCACAAGATCATCTAGTACATCTGATAACCAAAAAGATTACCAAGCATATGTATACAAAAATAGGTATCTTATATCTGTGTTACAAAAAACAGTATATCATATCACTGTAACAAAGTATGAGTAGAGCAACAAATCAAAACTATAGTACTATGGATATATCAGACTACATATCAGAGGTACTATGGACTACCAGAAGCAAAACTGGAACTCATCATGCGGGCAATCTGGGTCACTGCAGGCGGCTTTGTGGGCGTCCAGAACTCCAAAGACCGCAGTGACGACCTCGACCCAGATTTTATACATCTTCTCGCGTCGAGTAGGGGGCGGCTAGACGTGCCTGAAGTAAATTCCTCCTTTACCTGTTTAGTTACATTTTCTATTAGTTAAAGACTAAATGAATTCTCATTTTTTCCTTTCATGCCTATGATGTCTTATTCATGTTTTACGAATTTAATCTTTCATCTTCTCTTGATTATGTTATTTCTCGTTATCTCGCATGCATATCATTTTTCATATTATTGTTTTCATCGTCTTCTTATTGTTTACATTCTTCTTCTTCTTTTACTCATCATATTCTTGTATAGCTTTTCATGTGGAATTTTACTTTCTTATCTTTATCTCTTATACGTTCTCTGTCATTATCGGGCAGTGTTAAGGAATATTAACATTTCTTATTATTTATATAGCGCGCTTGCGTGCCTTTTCATATTCACACACATTCCTTAACGTGTCTTTTCTTATTCGCACGTTAACTTTCATTTCATTTTCATTGGGAGGACAGTCACCCCACCTCCACTATTAGGTTGACCCTTAACTTAGCCCCTTTCATTTCTTTAGTCATTTACTTCATTTCTGTATTCTTCTTTTTTAGGCATATTCATTTACATCATTATGCGTTTATTTAATTCTTCTTCATTATAACACATAGACATGTTGTAAATAATACATGAAATAAAACAATGATAAAAAGGGTGAGAATTCACCGTGGTTTTTCCTTTCCCTTTTTCGTTTCTATTTCCGTCATTGTGCCTTCCACTTCTGTATGATGTCATTTCCTACAATATACCATCCTCAACTATGTTAAGACCGTCAAATTGATGTCTTTAATTAGGTCAATCATGTCATAAGCCCCTTTGAGGGGTTCTAATTGACCTACTTAGGTCAAAGACCTTTTAAAAGACAGGGTTTTGCTGCCCTAGGTTACCTTAGTGAGCTTTCACTGTTTTAGTGAAAGGGGCAACATAATAACCAGTTGTCATTCAGTTATTCATGTTAAGGACCCTCAGGGTTTCTCCTTTGTTAACCGTAAAAGCAAAATCGTCATAACCTTAGCTACGGTTTCATCAAAATCCCTTGGAAATCACGGATTTAGGTTTAAAATCCGTTATAGAATCTTTTTCAATGAAAACAAACAAGAATTTTCGGAAAACCCTAAACTCTAGGGTTTCTATTATTTTCAATCCGTGAAAAATCTTTGAAAATGAAACAAGAGGACTAGAGAGGAAGAGATTACCTCTCAAATGGAGGAGAAATCAGAAGAAACAAAGGAGGATTGGGCTCTCGGTGAAGCACGACGTCGTGCGGTTCGTCCGTCGGCTGTATCGCCTCTTGCGGGAATCGGGAGAGGAATAGATTGAGTAGAGGCTTCTTCATTCCGCTATTTTTTCGGGCGCCGCTTCTCATACGTGCGACACACGTGTATGGTAATCGGAATTAGCCGGTTCAAGCCCATTTCAACCGGTTCAAGCCCATTTTAGCCCTTTTCAGCACATCATTTACATATAATGTTGCTATAAATAATTGTTGTAATATCAACACACCTTGGGTGGCGTCATAATTCTCCTCTCCTTATTGAATTTTCGTCCGCGAAAATCTTCAATCTGAAGGTACATCAAACAATTGCGGGAAGAGATTTCTCATGTCTAATTCATTTTTCCCACGTTGCTTCATGAATACTATGCCCTTTCCACCAGACCTTGACAAATTGAACCTCTCAGTTTCGAAGCTGTTTATTTTGCTAATCTACAATCTTGTATGGTTCAGTTGGGCTTGATAGATATGCTCTGACAAAATTATTTTCTCTGGGTCTGCTATGTATTTTCTCAATGAAGAAACATGGAATACATCATGAAGGTTTTGAAGAGCATCAGATAATACTATGCGATAAGCCACCGGTCCAATCCTTTCAGATATGACGAATGACCCAACGTATCTTGGGCTATGCTTCCCAAATCGACGAATTCATGAAGTTCCCTTGAAGGTCTTTATCTTAATACATACCATATCGTCTATATTAAACTCAACTTTTCGATGCTTACCATTGTAATATTTTTGCTGTGCCTTGAGCAACTTTCAATCTTTCTCGTACAAGTGTAAGTTTTTCGTTCATTTTATCCACTTGGTTCTTTGGGAATAACTTTTGTTCGCCATCTTCTGCCCAGCTTAGCGGGGTACGACACCTTCGTCCATATAATACTTGACCGGTAGCTATTATTGTAAGAAAATTCTACCAGTGATAAGTATTTTCCCACGAGCCCTTTAAATCGAGTACGACCATTCTCAATAGATTTTCCAACATTTGGATAGTTCGCTCAGACTGACCATCTGTTTGTGGATGGAAGGCGTTACTATATAGCAGCTTTGTTCCCAACTTTTTCTGTACTAGCTTCCAAGCACCCGATGTAAAGCATTCATCCCTATCAGACACGATAGATCGGGGAATCCCATGATATTTCACAATAACATCAATGTCCTGATCGACTAACTTCTATACTGAACTATCATTTTTCAAAGGAATGAAATGTGCAACTTTCGTTAATCGATCAATAATTACTCATATACCGTTGTTATCAGCTTTACTCTTTGGCAGTCTCATAACAAAATCCATGGTTATGTCTCTCATTTGCACTCAGGGATTGACAGTGACTGTAAGTATCCACCAGACTTTTGATTTTATGCCTTCACAAGTTGGCACGTGTGACATTTGGCAATCTATTGGATTCGTTCGTCTTCATTCCGGGCCACTGGAAGTCCTGTTTAAGATCTTGATACATTTTAGTTCTCCCTGGGTGAATTGAATAAGTTGTATTATGTACTTCATAAAGTATTTCTGCTAGAAGTATATTCACATCAGGAATGCACAACCTTTTATTCAGAAATAATAATCCATCATTTTCTGTAAAAGCAGTTGATTGCCCACTTTTTACCTTATCCAGAATCTTCACAAATATAGGATCCTGGTTCATCACTTTCCTTACCCTGTCTTTAATGAAATGCTTTGCCATTAGTTGAAAGAGTAAACCTTGAGTCTGAGAGGTAGTTATACATGTAAGCAATTCAAAATTTTGTTTCTCTCGCAATAACTCATGTTCGGTTAGTGGGACAATCATAGGCGCTAAGTGCTTTTTACTAAGTGCATCAACAACTACATTCGCTTTACCGGGATGTTATTTGATATCCACGTCATAATCTTTGATAAGTTCTAACCATCGTCTCTGGTGCATATTTATTTCTTTCTGAGAGAAAATATACTTTAAACTTTTGTGATCTGTAAAGATCTCATATTGAGCACCATATAAGTAATGTCGCCAGATTTTTAGGGCAAATATGACAGTTGTCAAGTCTAAATCATGCGTTGGGTAATTACGCTCAGAATCTTTCAATTGTCTCGAAGCATAAGCTATGACTTTATCATTCTGCATTAAAACACAACCAAGGCCTTTCAGGGATGCATCACTGTAAATTTGAAAGCCTTCAATGCCGCATGACATGACTAACACTGGTGCAGTGGTTAATCTTGTTTTTAACTCATCAAAGGCCTCCTGACACTCATCAGTCCAAAGAAATAAAACACCCTTTCGGGTTAGCTTAGTAAGTGGTAGTGCAATCGCTGAAAAACTTTGTACAAATTTTCTGTAATAGCTTGCTAATCCGAGAAAACTAATAATTTCTGTGACAGTAGTTGGTCTTGACAAATTCATAATTGCTTCTACTTTTGTTGGATCTACCGATAATCCATGTTCCGTAATAACATGACCCAAGAAGGAAACTTCATTCAACCAGAAATCACATTTTGAAAACTTTGCATATAAGGCATGACTTTTCAATGTCTGCAACACAGTATTTAAGTGTTCTGCATGTTCATCCTTATTTGTCGAATATATCAGAATGTCATTGATAAATACAATAACAAACATGTCCAGATATTCCTTGAATACCTGATTCATTAAGTCCATGAAAACAACTGGCGCGTTTGTCAATCCAAATGACATGACCGCAAACTCAAAGTGTCTGTATCTTGTGCTAAAAGCGGTCTTGTAAATATCGTCTTCCTTTATTCGCATTTGATGATATCTCGATCTTAAGTCAATCTTGGAGAAGACTTTTGCATTAATCAATTGATCGAATAGATCGTCAATGCGAGGTAGAGGATATTGATTTTGAATTATCAACTTATTCAGTTCTCGATAGTCGACACATAATCAAAACGACTCATCCTTCTTTTTAACAAAAAGCATTGAAGCTCCCCATGGTGAAGTGCTTAGTCGTATAAAATTTTTATCAAGTAGTTTCTGTAATTGGCTTTTCAGTTTTGCCAACTCTTTAGGAGCCATACGATATGGTGCCTTTGCTACTGGTTTATCTCCTTCCACTAAATCGATAGTGAACTCAACATCTCTTGATGAGGGTAGTCCTGGTAATTCTTCAGGAAATACTTCAAGAAAATCACACACTACGGGAACTGCAGTCGATTCACATGTCACTACCTTAGTTCCCTTAATCAGTACCAAAGTTGTTTCACAACCCTTCTTAGTTTCTTCATTGTCTTTAATGAAGACATCATAATTTTCGAAACTTCATTCAATCCTTTAAACCTACACTGTATTTGATGGTTCAGCTTAAGCGTAATTTCCTTCTTTTTACAATTGATGATGACTTCATATTTTGATAACCAATCCATCCCTAGAATGATATCAAATTCGGATAGGGGTAGAATCACAACATCTGCTTCTACTTGATTGTTATCAACTGTTAGCCACACTGTACATTTAAGTCTTGTGATCATTTCGGTATTATTGGGTATTTTAACTCTCAATTCTTCAAGCGATATATAAGATTCCAATCTTAATTGTTTAATTGCTCTTGTAGATATGAATGATTGGCTAGCCCCTGTATCGAATAATACCTTTAGACGGTGATTGTGTACATAGATCATACCTGTGATAACCGTATCATCGGCTTTAGCCCCTTGCTGGTTCATATTGAAGACTCTATGCTACACCTGTCTGTCTTCTCTAGTTTCCACGACAGATTCAGATGTTTCGATTCTTTTACTTTTATCAACTCTACCAACCGAGCTGGTATCAAGGTAATGAAATGTTGGTTCCTGACTAGGACCACCTCTTTCAGGTACTGTCTTCCACAATGGGCAATTTTGTCGGCGATGACCAGGCTTCTGACATTTAAAACAAACTCCAGTCCCCTTCAAACATTCTCCAAAATGATTTTTCCCACATTTCGGACATAAGGGTTTCATCGTGTTACTGCTGGCTCCTCTTTCACTTCGAGTTTGGGCTGAAGGACCTCCTTTCTTCCTTTTCCAGTTTGAACTTCCACTCCTCCATGAGAAGTTCCTACTCTGTCCCTCTGGAAGCCTCTTCTTTTGAAACTTCATTCGCTTTTGCGAAGTTTCTACATCCATCTCAATTAACTTAGCAGTCTCCACCAGTTCATTGTAATTCTTGAACCTTTGCGAGATTAGATGCACACACACATCTTCTCGTAAACCCAATTGGAATCGAAAACAACGATCGCTTTCCTTGACGACCATGTCTCCTGCATAATAAGCTAGTTGTGCGAATTCAGCTTCATATTGAAGGACTGTACGATTTCCTTGCATCAATCGAAGGAATTTCTCCTACAGCATTTGTTTCTCAGACGGAGGGACAAACCAGTTAACAAACTCCTTCAAGAATTCAACCCAGGGGATATCCGAGTTTTTATGCCCAACAAATTTTCCTTGTCTCATGCTGTCCCACCACCGATCAGCCTCTCCTTCCAGCAGGAAGACGACTAAATCAATTTTTTGATCGTCGGGTCACTTCATAGCATTGAAGATTAGTTCGATCCTCTTTATCCAGCTTTCAGTTTCCATCGGAGATAACCCTCCTCAAAATAAGGGCGGTCTCATTTTGAGAAATTGCTTCACATATGATTCACTTGACGTTGGTGGTTGTGATGCGACAACAACATTATTGCCCATTTGAATAGCCTCTGCTAATGCTTGCATGAATTCCGATAGAGGGGGATTCGATCTCTCTTTGTCTTTCTTCTGCCATACGACTTTGTTCCTCTTCGACTTCGTCTCTTTCCCTTCTACTCAAATATGTGCGGAAAGGTTCCTGAAATAGGAAGATTTACATTGTCATGTATTTGTTTTACTTACGTCCTATGTACTCGTATCTTGCTGATAATTCAAATATAATCTGACCTCTGATACCAGTTAATTGTAACGGCCCTACATTCTAGGCACCATCACAATTATCATATCATTTATTGTTTCACAGAATTGACAGAGAATTTAACATTTAGCATTTATGAGTACATAAATAAAAGTGCAGAAAAGTAAAACAGTTTATTTATATCACAAGATCATCTAGTACATCTGATCACCAAAAAGATAACCCAACATATGTATACAAAAGTGGGTATCTTATATCTGTGCTACAGAAAACAGTATATCATATCACTGTAACAAAGTATGAGTAGAGCAACAGATCAAAACTATAGTACTATGGACATATCAGACTACATATCAGAGGTACTATGGACTACTGGAAGCAACACTGGAACTCATCATGCGGGCAATCTGGGTCACTGCAGGCGGCTTTGTGGACGTCCAGAACTCCAAAGACCGCGGTGAAAACCTCGACCCAGATTTTATACATCTTCTCGCGTCGAGTAGGGGGCCGACTAGACGTGCCAGGGGTAGCTTCCTCCTTGACCTATTTAGTTACATTTTATATTAGTTAAAGACTAAATGAATTCTCATTTTTTCCTTTCATGCCTATGATGTCTTATTCATGTTTTTACGGATTTAATATTTCATCTTCTCTTGATTATGTTATTTCTCGTTATCTTGCATGCATATCATTCTTCATATTATTGTTTTCATCGTCTTCTTATTGTTTACATTCTTCTTCTTTTACTCATCATATTCTTGTATAGCTTTTCATGTGAAATTTTACTTTCTTATCCTTCTCTCTTATATTTTTTCTGTCATTATCGGGCAGTGTTTAGAGAATATTAACATTTCTTATTATTTATATAGCGTGCTTGCGTGCCTTTTAATATTCACACGCATTCCTTAACGTGCCTTTTCTTATTCGCACGTTAACTTTCATTTCATTATCATTGGGAGGACATTCACCCCACCTCCACTATTGGGTTGACCCTTAACTTAGTCCCTTTCATTTCTTTAGTCATTTAATTCATTTTTGTATTCCTCTTTCTTTACGCATATTCATTTACATCATTATGCGTTTACTTAATTCCTCTTCATCATAACACATAGACATGTTGTAAATAATACATGAAATAAAGCAATGATAAAAAGGGTTAGAATTCAACGTGGCTTTTCCTTTCCCTTTTTCATTTCTATTTCCGTCATTGCGCTTTCCACTCCCGTGTGACGCCATTTCCTACAATACACCATCCTTAACTATGTTAAGACCGTCAAATTGATGTCTTTAATTAGATCAATCATGTCATAAGCCCCTTTGAGGGGTTCTAATTGACCTACTTAGGTCAAAGACCTTTTAAAAGATTTAGGATTTTGCTGCCCTAGGTTACCTTAGTGAGCTTTCACTGTTTTAGTGAAAGAGACAGCATAATAACCAGTTGCCATTCAGTTATTCATGCTAAGGACCCTTAGGGTTTCTCCTTTGTTCAACCCTAAAAGCAAAATCGTCATAACCTTAGCTATGGTTTCATCAAAATCCCTTGGAAATCACGGATTTAGGTTTAAAATCCATTATAGAAACTTTTCCAATGAAAACAAACAAGAATTTTCGGAAAACCCTAAACCCTAGGGTTTCTACTATTTTCAATCCGTGAAAAATCTTTGAAAAAAAAATAAGAGAACTAGAGAGAAAGAGATTACCTCTCAAATAGAGGAGAAATCGGAAGAAACGGAGGAGGATTGGGCTCTCGGTGAAGCACGGCGCCGTGCGGCTCGTCCGTCGGCTATATCGCCTCTTGCGGGAATCAGGAGAGGAATAGAATGAGTAGCGGCTTCTTCATTCCGCTATTTTATCGGGCGCCGCTTCTCATACATGCGACACGCGTGTCTGGTAACCGGAATTAGCCGGTTCAAGCCCATTTCAACCGGTTCAAGCCCATTTTAGCCCTTTTCGGCACACCATTTACATATAATGTTGTTATAATAATTGTTGTAATATTAACACACCTTGGGTGGCGTCACAAATTCGTCATTATCGTGACTCTCTTGTCTTAAACTATTCACCTAATCAACTCATCTCCGTATTTGGATCATTCGCTATTGCCCTTTTGCCCATCTCCAATCTTGTTTTCATTCCTTTTTATCATAGAATTTTTCTTTTCTCACAGGTTCTCATAGGATTGATTCTCAGAAGCGATTGTAGGTCCTTTTATCAGCCTTTAAAGTGGTCTTACAATGAATCGCCCGCGGGGGATCACAATCGATAGATCTTAGTATCATAGATCGATGAGCATCCCAACCCTATATACTCTAAAGCTTTAAAATCATACAACAATCACGACCATTTCTTATGCTTACTAGTTTAGGGTATTTCGTGCCTCATGAGAGACAGTAGCAGCCAGTTAATGATGTTAATGACACTGACTTTCGTATATTCGCCTTTCTCTTCGTATGGGTGAAAATGGTTGCTACTTTGCAATGCTTTGTTCACCTGCTATACGGAGGTTACCTAGTTAAGTAAGCTCTTCACCCCATCTGTTTTCTTTTCCCGCAAACGAGTCGAGAGCAACCAGCGTCCAATTCAATAAAAGAGGCTCTGAAAGAATTCAACCTCAGCCTTCCCAAAGCTATGAAGCACAGCATGAATTGCACTGTATGTAGCAGAGTTTTATTAGTTGATGTTTTCATATGCATGTCTATAATAGCAATTTAAGGTCAATAAAAAGTCATCTAATTCTTTCTTTGCTTCCTATTCTTATGTTTTCATATACATATCTTTGCTAAATGTGTAGTCAAAGATTCATTGCTCTAACTTCGTTTTAAGGAATAATCACATCGGATTAATTGCAGTGGTGAAAGCATGGAGAATGCTCTGCGAGCTTGCTGTAAAGGAATAAAAATTGGAAAAATCCTTATTCATCGTGATGGAGATAATGGAAAACAGGTAGTATCATACGAAATTAACATTACTTTATGCTCAAGTTCATGTTCACTAACATGCGTTTGTTTGGTTGATGCTCATCAGCTTATTTATCAGAAGCTGCCCAATGATATATCTGAACGGCATGTTTTACTTCTTGATCCAGTCCTTGGTACAGGTATTTTTAAATTTCTTCGGATGCATTTTCATGTAATGCTTAATTGCTTGTAGATATGCGTTGGGAATATAATTTTACATTGGAAAATTAGATATGCGTTGGGAATATAATCTTACATTGGAAAACTCATGCCGTCTTGTACACTTAAAGATTAATCACAACCTCTTCAGTTATAACCCATTGGTTTTGAGTTGGATATGTTGGTTCTAACATGGTAGTTCTTCCCTGTTGATAGTCCCACATTGGAAAACTTGTATTAGAGGTCAAATAACCTACATTCCACGTGTTATAGATCAAAGACCCTAAACGTAAGAGGGCATGCTGGGAATATAGTCCCAGATTGGGAAACTCGTGTAGCTTTATGCACTTGATATTGATATGGGTCTCTCCATCTATAACTAATTGGTTTTATGCTGGATACATCTGTACTAACAAAGCGACCTAGAAGCTTCATTAAATGGATGTTCTCCCACTGATGAAACATTAGCATTTTGTTTGAACTGTATATTTGTGTCCATCACATTAATAGAGATTCTATACACTAAGTACAAATCTTAAATTTTGTTATTTCTGATTGATTTTGATTCCCAGTGGTTGGAGTGGAATACGATTATTGCTTTCAGTATTCAATTACCTATAAGTTAACTTGAGGAGTTGACAATGCTTCACTTTTTCTTAGTTGACCTTCTATTTGACCTTGCTTCTTGAGCCAGACATAATTTTGTTTGAGATTAATTTCACCAAGCTTCCTCTTTGTTGAGGAAAAGTGAGCAAAGAAAGAAGAGATTAATTTCACCAAGCTTACATGATTCCACACGACACTTGAAATTACGCGATACTTCCAGATCATGCTACGTCCACAGGTGGCGGAAGGCTGAGGAATAAGGGTTTCAGAGAGAAGACGCAATAGACAACTAACTCTTTAGCACCCCTGAACCTTACAACTAATGTGGTTCATAATCCCTCCGCAATGTAGGTGAATTTCACCTTGATTGGGTAAGCCTGAAGTAATGTTTAAGGACACCACCCCCACGATACCTGCATGACCCCAGACCGAAGAAGGGGCGTCAATTGAACACACTCCAAAACACCTTAGGATTATTCAAATCATCTCAACCTCTCGTGTGTTTATCGACTCTATCTGTAGATTATCAGGGCCAACCGGCAAAAGAATATTTTGAAGTTCTGCTTGCTGAGTTTATGACCCCCCATCTTAAATGTGCCTCTTATCAAATATCATGCTGCACTCCATCACAATACTATATTGAACAAATTTCCCCTTTACTGATCCAAAATTTTCATGCCAACAAGCCTATTACTGTAAAATCTTAAAACGTTTTTGTACTGAAGGTAACTCAGCAAACCAAGCAATAGAACTACTCATCCAGAAGGGAGTGCCCGAGGACCGGATTATTTTCCTCAACCTGATCTCGGTTCGCCCCTCGACACGTTTAACCTCCTCTCGCACTTCCATAGAGTATCGGAATGATATTTGGTTGATATATATATATATATATATATATATATATATATATATATATATATATATAACTATATAACTATATTTCAGGCACCTGAAGGAATCCATTGTGTTTGCAAAAGATTTCCTTCCATCAAGATAGTGACTTCAGAGATTGATGCAGGCCTGAATGAGGAATTCAGAGTCATCCCCGGGTTGGGCGAGTATGGTGATCGCTACTTCGGGACTGACATTTGACGCCTTCATTTCAGAGTGAAAATTTCGTGGTGATTGATTTTGTGGTCTTCTTTTCGTGCCGCTCGTTCAAAATATTTGGTTTCTCAGTATTTTCTCGTAAAGACATGATTTGTGATGTATTATTCGAATGTTGCTGGCTCCAGTTTATTATATAAAATAAAATTTCCAAATAGTAAGAAAAAGTGGAGGACTCTATTCTTTATGTGAGAGGAGTTTTCAACTTCGGTAGATTGATGTTCCATTTCTAAGATTTGAATTTAATTTAGCTTGATTTCATGCTTTGTTCTTTGATTGAATCTTAGTATGTAGCTCGCACAATTTGTTGGCTATGAATTATTGTTTGTGAACGTCCAACGTCACCCTTGGAATTGTGTCTGCCTTTATGTTCAAAATAAAATTGTTCTGCTGTATCTGTTGCAATTGTTGACATGTTAAATAGTTGATGGACATACATTTTTGTTCAAACGCGCCGGAGCAAAAAGATGCCTCACCTGACATACCACAAGTTACTTTACTCTAATTTTGTGAAGGCCGTAATCGGTCACTTCACACATTTAAGAACCTCCTTTGGACTGTTTGGGATGGTTGTAACAACAGAAAAAGTAATTTGGATTATAGCTGTTAAAAAAGTGGGAAAAGCACTAGGAGAATGGAGATGCAGAGCTCCCAGAGGAGAAGCATGCAAAGTCAAAAATTCTTCTGAAAGTGAGAAGATTCAATGCTTTTCAAAAAAGACATGAAAACACATCTGACAAGCAATTTTCTCATCATGGGGAGCTCAAACTTTGTAAAATATTGGTGACGGTGTGAATGAGTTTTTTTACTATCAGCGTTAATGATGACTACAAACTCCGTGCTATGGTAACATACACAGCCCAAATGCATGAATTTTCTAGTAAGATTACTCGTGCGAAGACCACCTCTAAAAGCTTTCTACACAAACAAACTAGTCAATCACACCCATCTAATTCACCTTTACGCTAGGTCTCAGTGAAGTTAACTAAGAACATAATCAAGAACATGATCAAGTGCTCATGAGAGCTAAAACACCGAAACAAAGTACATGATTGAGTACATCACCAGCAGCGTTTTTATTCCGCCAAAATGGAGCTAAAATGCCGGAACAAACAGAACATAAAAAGCCCAGATCAAAGCAGTATAATTAAGAAATCAGAAAGACAAGCGCTCAAAAACTACACGGATATTCAAGATTAACAAGAACAATAAACTCCATAAACCAAAGATTAGGAAAATGAAAATCAGGGGGAAAAGTCAGTTAAATTGCTCCTGTCACCTTCTTTCCCAAGGACTGATTCAACAGTAAACTCCTCCCAACAGAGAGGTTGGAAGAACAAATATTCATCAGGTTAATCACAAAAGCCCTAAAAAAATTTAAAATGTTCATCCATTCTGCACAAGAGGATTGTAAAGGAGACGGAGTAAAAGAATATGAGAAACAAAGGATTCTACAATACTCCAGTAGGATACAATGATTCTTTCTCCCTTCTCCCTCCTTCATGATTTGGGGGTCAATCAGCCTTTTGATCACATTCAGAAGCTTTCTTCAATCCAACTAAACTGCAATATCCAAAAAAAACACATTTAACACCATGTAGTTTTTAAAAGATGACTGAAACTTCACTCTATTAAGAAAAAAAATGACTGCAAAATCATACTTATCAACTAAAAGAGAGCATAAAAGAGGAGTTATTCCGGAGGTAAATGTGAAATAATAATAATTTTTTGACTCGCGTGACTTTGAAGCAGGATTGTAGAGTGTCTGGGTTGGTCTAAGAGTCTCTTATCGCCTTCTTTTTATCCTCCCACTGAAGTGATTTTGCAAACACTTGTCATGGTAAGGGAGAAGGGGAAGCAACGCACTTGAAGAGCATGGTATAATGGAGAACTGTATGTTGCGTTTGGAAAGGAATAATCACTCCCAAAAAAGGATCTGCGCTGACAATTGTTTGGTCCAGGGTAAGGTCTCTGGTTCAAGTCCAGGAGAAACTGTGGCAGGAAAAAATTTGGAAGAAACAACATTTGACTTTTAATGCATGCTTCACTCATCTGGGGTGGGGGAGGGGGGGATGGTCTCAGATAACAGAGAAAAAACATCCACAGCATGGTTTTCATGAAGAATTTTTACATTTTACCAAGACAGATACTGATGATGATGAAGAATAAAAAAACCCATGCATTCCTAAGAAAATACAACCTGCTCTGAGTTTGGGCATCACTGAAACATAAGCTACCTGATACATCTAATAAATAAATATGTCCAACAGATGAGGTCAACTTACATTTGGGACCATATAAATAACTAAAAACATAAATATTATGAACACATAATAACAAAATCATTACATAGTTTTGTTTGCACCAATGACTATGATCTATATCATGAAATTACTTATTGGTCACCTTTCATAAGTCTCCACAATAATGCAATCATTTAATATGTGCCTATTTTGGGGCTTCATCGGAGGTGGACGTGGCGGTGGAGGCGGAGATATTATGGGAGAAAACCCTAGAGTGGAGATGAGAAGAGGAGAAGAACTAGAGGAAGAAAAAAGGAGACTTGACAGAGAAGGAAAAGAAATTTTGGTTTCATTCTTTCATATCTCATACAAGATCTGGGGGGTGGTGGTGGTTATATATAAGTACCCCGATGACATGAGCGTAAATACCCATACAAAGAAAATACGTAAAACATTAAAACACTAAGACAATAATAACCGCAACCACGACGCAACTCGATACTTCTCAACTCATACACTCGACTCGATGCAACTCAACTCAATGCTTAAAATCTCATAATAATGTTACTGCTAGATAACTGACGGTGCGGAACCCATGACATCATTCATAAAAAATGTTAGCCACTTAAGAATCTAGCTTAGACATGTATTTAACCAATCAAACCATGAATAATATCATACAACAATACATGTATTTAATTTCAATTCAATTGAAAAGCTCTAGGCATCTAAATAAAATTTTCTTCTCATACAATTGTCGTCATCCAGTTCAAGTTTTTTTATCTCACTCAAAGGGGAGTTGTTAAAAAATTAGGGAGGCACTTAACAAACCAAAATAATCTACCACTTCCTCTACAATTGTTCCATTTCTAAGGCTCCGTTTGTCACAACCCGCATTTTCTCAACATGTAAGTTATATACGAGTAAGAGAAATTACGCGCCGTGATGCCACGCCGTGCAGGGATAACTGCAGGCGCTCAGGCAAGACTCCAAATTCTACAGTTTATATGAAATCCACAAGTTATTAAGTAAAAACCAGTTTAAGCTTAGATGGTCGTATCCTCGGCACAGTGGATCAGCTAGTCCACGAGTAAAAGTATAGTTATACGCTGCGGAAATACTTTGATTGTGTTGGATTAACATCCTACACGAGCATAAACATCCCCGAAGGACAACTCGCGGTATGCAAGACTCTAGATTTATTATAAGTATAGAAATAGTCTTTACGTTAGTTAGAAAATAACATTTTAGTTTTAGAAACATGTATGAAATACTAGTAGTAATGCTTTTATAAGTTAAAATAACTAACATGTTAAATTGTCATTCGTTAACGCCCACCTAATGAACTTCATCCACTTTTATGTTCAAACGGATGATATTTGTTAGGTGATTCTTAACAAATGACAGTTTAAGCCATGTGTTTACGACCGCCATCACCGTGCCAAACGGAGCCTAAGTCTTTCATAGCACAAAATATCGACTCTTGAGCGAAGTAAATGAGATGTGCAAAAGTAAAAATAAACGGGTGATTGTAAAGTGGTGGTTAGAAAGCACACTCAATATCCAATAGATATTTCTTTGCAAACTACATGCTAACAAACTCCGCATGTATGTAGCGATTTAAAATTTTATTAAAAAAACATCTTTATGGGCTTGCCCATGACCGTTGTACTGATAAAATTCTAATGATAATGTATATTGAGGAGATTCTAATGACACCAGCTTCATAGGTGCTTGTAGATCAGTTACAACTTACAAAGCACAGGAAAAAGGTGAAAGATCGATTACAACACATCATGAAACAAACATCTCCATTTGCAAATGCTCTTCTACTATGTGCTTTTAAAAATTCAGACAGTTTGTATAAAACATTAAATTTACTACCAGTAATAGACTTACAAAATAACATCATTCATTTTTGTTAGAGAACATGCAACATAAATTCATAAACATTTCACGGCACAACAGACATTACCATAACAACACCAAACAAAACCTCAGAACTCTCTCCTCACTTCATTCTCACACCAAAACAGAGGGAAGTCTTGGCACACATGGGCTTTAATACTCCCCCTCAAGCTGGAGCATATATATCAATCATGTTCAGCTTGTTACATAAGTATTGAGTATTACTCCCATTAAAAGCTTTGGTTAGGAGGTCGGCACGATGTGCATAATGTCCTTCATGATGTGCATAATGTCCTTTTTGTTTTTATATTGTTTTTGTTTTTTGTTCTTTTTAAGCCAACAAGTCATGAAGACTTTACATATATTTTTGTTATATGACTTTCACATATTAAGTTTAATGATAAATCAATCCAACTGAATGTATTTGAATAAAAGTCATCCTTGCTAAGTGACCAAAATTTACTTATTTTATAAATTATATCTTTTTAAATCCATTACCTATAAATGTCTTATATTTTCATTATAATAAATTCATGTTACCTATGTTGCTTAAAGATCAACTATCTTACAAAAATCAATAAATAATTATAATATTCATCACATATAAAAGTCATAGGATATAAATCGGTATTTAGGATCTCATGCGTAGTATATCCATGATCACTTACCCATATCTTGTGTCTCACTGTAGCGGGGGCGTATGATTATGTGTATTAGAGACATAACCTCTAAGTCATGTTTGTCCTTAACCGGGGAGGGTTCCAGTGGGGCCTTACGAGGCACTGGGGGGAAAGAGTGCTAGGTTGAGTGTCGTCTTTTGTATGCATATGAGATTAACACCCCAACCTACGACATGTGTGCAGCTCCTCATGCCCATTCGTCACTTAGTGCGGGGCTAGGGTGTAGACATATTGCTAGGGTATCTTCATCTAGGGCATACTCATATACATTGCATGAACAGTATTTTACTTCTCATGTTCATTATATTCATGCATAATATTCTATCATGTTATCTTATGTTTACATCTTATATCTTTTTGAGAATTCATGTTTTTAGAAAAACACAAGTACTTTTTGAAAAAATAAATATATTTGAAAATCAAATATAAAATTATAAAATGGTTTAAAAGAACAAAAATATGCTTTCCCTATATCTGTTTGTGTTTATTGTTTGACAGTTTTAAATAAAAAAATCAAATAAAAAATTATAAAAAATGTTTTTTTTCCTTGCCCTTGTTAAGGATAATTAATTATATCAATTTAAGATGAAGTATAATGTGAAATTTAATTTTCAAGAATCTTAAACATTGTTTTATTTATGTCATGTCTTGAAAAGTACCGCGTTATGTGCAATGAATTGAATGTAGAAAATATGTGTATGATTACTTAGCATGCCTCTAAATATGAGTAATATTTTATGTTTAATAATGATTCACTCACTCACTTTTTTTTGATAACCTACATGTGGTCTTAATCATATACTTGCATGATTGTGTAGTGTAATAACATAATAATGTAAAATGCATAAATATATTACCTACACTACATTGAATTGATTATTTCAATTCTTTGTTTTTCATGCACTTATTCATTGGAGAAATATGTTTTTTTTAAATTGTTATTGTTTGCGCAACAAAATTCAGAGTCTTTTGTTACTAAAATACAAATCAAATAAAAATTGACAAGAAAAACTCCATCAAACACTACTCACCCTTCTGATAAGTTTTAATGAGCATTGTGAGATTGAACATCTTGAAAACAAATTATAAAATGTCTTGTAGCAAACAAATCATACGCTACCTTTCTTAATACAACGAAACACAACAATAAAAATAATGTTAAAAAGAATAAAAGTGATCCCCCAATCACTACTCTACTCCATAATAAGTCTAAATAAGCATTGTGTGTAGAGCACCTTGGTAGTTGTACTTCTTACTCATGTGCAATGAAAAATAGTGGAAGTGATATTATTTTTGTATTTTAATATTATATTGTTCATTATATATGTCATGTGTTTTGATTAATTCACTTATATACTTTGTCAAAACACTATTTGTACACATCATTACTTCTCATAAAACTTTCACTCATGAGAATTAGATTCTAATGCATACCAATACTATTCTCTAAAATCATAAGTCAATGCACTAGATAGCAAAACATGATCACTGCAATATTTATTTATTTTTACTTGAAATGCAAATTAGCTTACATTTTAGTTCTTCTCCTCTTTTGATATTTTAAAATCATACTTGCAAAAATTTCAATGAAAATAACATTTATTGGACTTGAATTGAATTGAAAACATTTTCTTATTAGGCTAAAATTCTTTGTCCTTAATATGCTCATATTTTTCAAAAAGATATTTATTTTAAGAGTGTTTATCATGTTTTTATATGTTTACTACTTGTGTCTAATCATGAATATTCACTCTCGCAACAAGTGGAAAACTATGTTTACTAAGTGGTATTATGTGTTTAACAAGTGCTATTTTTCTATTTTATTCAATCATGCATACATTTTGCTCAATAAGTGATAAAGAGATATCTATGATCTTGCTTATTGTATCTCATTTTTTCTTCTCTAACATGGACTTTTTTTAATTCTCATTGCATACACTCACCTCTACCCTTCTTTTTATTCTACCAAAAAGAGAGAGATCATGCATAATTTTCTTAATTTAGAAGGAGTATATTAAAATCTTTTATAGAAAACATCTATATAGGGGGAGTATTCATAGGACGTTGATATTCTACTTATGCTCGATCATGATAATTATCTTAACAATTGGTAACATGTTTTTTCACAAGTGACAACATATATTAATCAACCGGTGGTATCTCGCAAATACGTTTATTTTTTTCATAAAAAACTCTACTTGCTAATACACTATATCTCACCCTCTTTTGATAATACCAAAAGGGGGAGATTGAAATTGAAGAAATATCTCATTTAGGAAGAGTACAAGTTAGGAAGAATTTATGTATGAGTAGTATCCATCTAGGGGGAGTACACACTGAATGTTTATCAATTACTATAAACACAAACACCATTATTTATGCATTATTTCTTCATAGCGGATTTGTTATTATCAAAAGAGAGTTTATTGGAACATGCGATCCACATCTCTTGGTTTGAAAATAACAAATCTTAGTGTGTATTTGATCACGTTTGTTGTATGTTTATAATGTGCAGGTTTACAGGTGTGAAGAATGCGATTTTCAATCTTTGTGACCTACCGTCGGGCATTAACTCTATCGCTGACGCTAGCGTTGAAGAATTAATGTTGAGCGCACAAAGAGTCTTCTTTGTGACCTACCGTCAGGCGCTAGCCCTACCACCGGGCGCTATCTATCTCGACGAATCGTCGAATGGACTGCATAGAAGATCAACCACTATCGTTGGGCGCTAGCCTTACCACGCCGCGGTATCTAATGGTGGCGTGAATATTTTTAGGATATTTTTCCTAATTTACTGCAAGTTACCACAATGCTACCGCCACGTGATAGCTTCCAACACAGCTTTCTCTATTTAAAACAGCCCAAAATTGAGTTTCAGTAGACGGTTTTTCACGAAATTTGAAAGGATAGTTTGCCCTAGCTGTCTAGAGGGAAGGTAAGGGTCTTCCCAACTCATTTAGGAGGAGAGTTTTTCAGAGGAGATCAAAAGGAATTCATGCGCAAGGATTGAAGACTATCAACATGATGATCAAGAAGTCTTCTTCCTAATATTCACGTGGAGGATCCTCGCTACGAAAAACTCTCATCAAGCACGCAACTTCACGGATCTAAAGGACATCGAAGAAGAAGACTCTCAAGGCACAAAGATCGAATCTTTGCAAGCAAATGAACATGAACATCAAGGATTCTAGTTAAAGCGGAGTTTTCTCTTATTCTTGTATTTTTTAAACCTTTTTTGTATTTTGTGCAGAGAAATCGTCTGGTGTGGACGTCGAATTCCTGGAAGGAATTCGTGAGAAATCGGCCTCGGAGGCCATCAGATTTCTGGGAGGAATCTGTGAGAAATTGTCTTGGAAGGACGTCTAGATCTGAGAGATCTAGTGAGCTTTAAGACCCTTCCTGGGAGGAGGGTGAGGAGTCGGCTTGTCGATCTTCTTGGGAAGAAGAGAGAGTCAACCGGTCCTGGGAGGGTCGGTATAGAAACCAAAAGATTGTTTAATTTATCTCCTCCTATCTCCGGCGTCACGGAGATCCAATTTTGTTATTGTAAACCACTATTTAATTTTGAATAAAATTATATTACTTTTATTTCATCTCAAATCCGTGATTGAATGTTGCTAGAGCATTAAGGGTTGTGTGAGAAATCAGAAAGCAAACTTTTACAAGGAAAAGCGGCTCTGTGACCTAGCGCCGCGCGGTAGTATCCTACCGCCCTGCAGTAGCTCCCAAAACAGGTTGTCTTGCTGAAAATTCCTTTAATTCTGCATTTAGTTGAAAACCTCATTCCCCCCCCCCCCCACTAAGGTTGGACACCAGATCCAACAAAAAAAACTTCATGATAGGAGTAAGATGATCAGTAGAGACGAAATGCAAAATATGGTATTTATTGACGTCGTCACGTCGCAGTTCCAGTATGGCAATAAATATATCAAGGTGGAGGGATTACCATGTTCGAAATCTGCAGGATAGGAAGAGACAGTGATGGGGAGTAACTTAGTCGGAGATGGTCACCAGTGTCGTTGCTCATATACCTGCAGAGGTAAATTAGTAGGATTAAAATGCATAGGAAAGACAGGATTAGGCAAAGCAGTTTGAGGAGTTGTAGGAGTGTTATTTGGGGTGAAGAAGGGCGTGTCCTCAAAAAAAGTGACGTCGACACTGACATAGATTTTTTACCGAACAAGGTCATAACACTGATACCATCTTTGAGTGCGAGTGTAGCCAAGGAAAACACAGTGATTGGCCTGAGGAGATAGTTTATCAAGACCGGTGCGTAAGTCATGGGCAAAGTACAGACATCTGGAGACTTTGGGTGAAAGAGAGAAAGGCGTTTCATGAGGAAAGAGAAGTTGAAATGGTGCGTCATCTGTAAGAACAAAGGACAACATGCGATTAATTAAGTAGTTAGCAATCAAAATGGCATCAGGCCAAAAATTTTTTGGGTACATTTGTATGAACAAGAAGAGTGCAGTGGTGAACTGACCATAGTGGTGAACTGACCATAGTGGTGAACTGACCATAGCGACAATTTTTAACATGAAATTACTTATTGGTCACCTTTCATGAACTCGTGGGAGGAAGCTCGCGAGACGGTTGTAGGCAGTGATCTTCTGGAGGCAGAGAGCTCTCAAGGGCTCATGAAAGGGAGCTCGGGAGACGGTTGCAGGAAGCGATTTTCTGGAGGCTCATGAGTGATTGTTCCTCTTTATCACAGATTGGTATTCTTTGTCACTTGCTTCACGTCGTTGTCTTCGGAACACTCCCCCATCGGGTTTATTTTAGAGGCAAGATCAGATATCTACAGGAAGGGGTCGCAAGAGGCACGAAATGTCCAGACAGGCATGTGGTATTGAACTACAAGAGTTCTAGCTCGTGCGAGGGATGCAGTCAGGTGAACAAGAGAATGCGAGAGCAAGAAACTGAAAAATATTTGGCCTGCTCTGATAGCATGTAGAATGTAGAGATTTCTCTTTTTCCATTAAATTAAAAGGTAAATATTCATGTATATTTATACGAGAGAGGAGGTCCCCCAAATACTCCATTAGAGATGTGGGACTAAAAAATAAAAGAGGGAAAAGAAACATGGGCCCAAACATGTGCCTTTGCACGCATGGGCTTTAACAGAAATAAATATTCAATATTTACAACAATAATTTTAACTCATGCAGAACATCTTCCTTCTATGTGAAGTTTCATGCAGAAAAGTAAACAAAAACTAGTTTCAACATCAATATAAGCACAAAACGATACAAGGTAAGATGCCCTCCTCCGAGCAATCGAGAAATGATGGAAGCGCTAGTAAGATGTTAAAACTCCATAAATAGCAATAAATAATACATAGGCCGCATGCGTATAATACGCTCAATACGACATGAGAAAAAAAATCAAATGTCAATGTATTAATCTCTATACAGTGGCTCCTGGAACTTTATTATAAAAATAGCTTTTCAAAATACTCGCGATGTTCCAAAAGAACAAAGAACAAATATAAGCTGATTATGAGAAAATTTAATGCTGGCAGATCAATCATGTTAAGCCAAATATGGGATTCTAACATTTACCTAGGATCAGCTGAAGTTCCAAATTCTGATGGAGCACCTGAACTCCATATTGGAAAAAAAAATGTCCACAAAGGCTAACTTCAGATTCCTTCTTAACAACTTTGTGCTTCTGATTAAATTCAATTTGAACTAGTAATGATATGATAAATGATTCAGGAACATACCATCCAAAATCATCATCTCAGTCCAAAAATCTGAATCCCTAAGGGCCCGTTTGGTTGTACGGAATTGGGGCTGTGGAATTATAATTGAATATCCAATTATAGTGAACATGATCTTCAATTCTAATTATGAGGCCTCAATTCCGTCCAAACGAACAGAACCTAAGTGCTGCCAAATCAAACTTGAATCACAGGTACTAGGTCAGAAATTGGACAAGGAACTCCATGATCAACTACAAACTCTCTTTCAGCATCATCCATTACGTCCTCATCCTTTGTTTCTGTGAGAACTTGAAGAAGATCCAAAGAAGTTGCTGCTGGGTCGAGCTCAAGGCAACCTTTTGGAGCATTTTGCGCTTCTTCGCCTGTGAGCAAATACGAAGGCACCTGATGCGAGAACCGAAACATCTCTTCTTTCGGTATCCTTCTATTCTCATTTGGGTCCATATGCTTCAAAAAAACAGTTTTGAATCCCGCAACCTTCACCAAGGGTGCAACAGAGATTCCTCGATCTTTACTGTAGTCCTCGAGTACCTCCACCATTTCGTACTTGTGGATCACATCATCAGGAGTAAGCTCACTCCAGCTAGCATGCCAATTTCGATACAAGGCCCAAATATCACCTTTTCTTGGAAGAACTCTAACCACTCCCCGGTAGCCTTTTTCCCACTTAACGTGGTGCGAGAAAATGTTAATCTTATTGGCAACTAAATGTCTCCCCACTCTAAAATCTCCGCATGTTTTAGGAAATCCACTACTAATCCAGTCTAATGCCCCAAACTCGGCGTTCGATTTGGACGTGAGAAAGCTTATACGTGCTTTGAAAGGTTTTACGGATAACACTTTCTGGATAAAGGCATAATACCGAGGCATACCATCATCATCATCGTACGTAGCCCAAACCTGATCAGCTCTGAATGCTATTTCAGTGCGATCACTATCAAAGTCGTGAAAATCTGGATCGGGAACATCAATTGAGAGATGGTGATTTACTTGCTTCTTTGAATCATCACTGCCATCATAGTGACAGAGCTTCTTGTCATGAACTTCTTTATTATAACTCCTAGAGAAATCATGTATTTGCATATCATCAGATTCTCCATGAACGTTATACTTCAAATTTTTCCTATCAACTAAATTCGTTCCTTTAGCCTCTTTGCACTTCTGCTTCTTCACCATCATATCATTATTCTTAGTCTTTGTGGCTTCAGCTGAATAGAGTTCGCTGAGTTTCTTCAGTATTCCATTCTTGGCCTTTTCGATTAATATAGCTCGGACATCGGCATGCGTGTATGCTCTGCTGAAGATCATTGACCTTGGGCTCAGTTTAGACTTAGAGTAATCCCTCTCGGAAATAGTATTTCTGTTACACCCCACATTTGAAGCCCTCTGATCTGGTGCAATGTGGTTTCCAGAAACATCTCCTATCTTTGTCGTAGATTTATCTGCGAAAACCCCAACAAGTTGATTTCCAATAAAAGTTCTTCGCAGTAACTTTCTGCGAAGAGCCTCTTCCCGTCGAACCGTTGTGTGTGTGTCCTCGCGCTGCCTCTTTGCCTTATATGTTTGATGAGCTGCATTAGGAGACTGTGTCATACCAGTAGACAGGCCGTTGGCACCCACTCCAGAAAATGGGGGATACTGGATGTTTTGATTGGTGAATGATTGTGTATTCAGACCATGATGGAGTCCTGAGACTGCCATTCCTGTAGGAGGAGACAAATTCCTATGAGGACGCTTAGATTTAACACTCTTCTTCTTCTGTTTGGAGGACCATTGATGAGGATTACAGAGTCTAGTAGGAGGAGCAGGCAGTTCTGTGGCTAGAAATGGCTGCTTGCATTTGGGACATAAAAGGCTTTTGTTGAGATACAAACTGTGGAACTCATACTGCATGCAGCACCGATCGCAAGATGTCCAGAAAGTCTCGGCCTGTGGACGATATGGCGGACGGTTAGAGTTCGAATGTTGTATTCTTGCCTTGGCGGAAGCATTTCCGGAGAACTGGTAAAATCCATTGTTCTCAAATCCAGGAGTAGAAGAATCCTTGCTGGGGTGAAAAGTTCTCTGGTCATATAACATCTTCTGATTCTTATCGGAAAGCACGCTCCAGGCCTGCGACACGAGCTGGAAAGCGCCCTCGGCGCCTGCAGATCTGTTCCTGTCCGGATGCAGCATAAGAGCAAGCTTCCTGTAGTGATTCTTCACCGTCTCTTCATCGGCTGAAGAATCGACATGGAGAACTGCATACCAATCCTTCTCCCCATTTACTTTAGTTTCTGATGCAAGGTAAACATCCAAAATTGTTATCATTTGGCTGATTTCTTCGAGGGATGGAAAGAGATTCTGGGCCTTCAGTGCAAGCTTCTTAGCTCCAACATAGTCCTTCTCAGTGAATTTGAGTTCAGCAAGAAATTTAACCTGCAAGGCCTCATCTTTACCGCCTTCCATTTCCCAACTCAACAAATCAAACCAAATTGAACTGAAATTTGAACTCCTGAACTCTTGAAACTAGTATCACCTAGCTGATTTGCACAGGAAAAACAACAAATTAGGAACCGTGGAGAAGATCAAGCGTGGGAGAGCACATCAAACTACAATTCACCCAATCGCAGATCAATCACATATAAAACAGAGCAGTCATGAGAATTTCCATTATTCTAAACCAGTAAAACTCAAATCTAAAGAATGATTTTGAGAAAGCCCAAAATCCACAGTCCTCAGTAACAGCAACACAACCAGGAGCTCCGAAACATGACCGGAGATTTAAAAAAATTGAAAAAAAGAACAGAGAAGAAGCACGTAGCACCCTTGAGCAGCTGCCTCAAACAGAAAACAAGAAACCCTAGATTCTCGATCTCCGGCTTCCGGCCATGCCTGATGCTCAAAAGAAATTTGGAGAAAAGCTCGAAAAAATTGTAGGACTCACAGGAATTACCAAGCTGCAGAGAATCCACGCGTTGTGATCAATTCTGGATTCCAGGACGCCATCAGAAATCTTTCAATCGCTAGTTCGGTCTTCTTCTTCTTCTTTTTTCACCAAACAGGGGAAAAAGTAGATGAAATTAAACGAAACTCGGTGAAAAGACCTTCTTGGCTTCACCAAAAATGCAAATGCCAACAGATCTGAGGGGGAGGCAGTGAGAGAAGGACAAGGGTATAAATGGGTTTTTACCTTCTCATAATTTTTGGGCAAAAACTAACTCAGGTCAAATAATAACCAGGGTTTGATAATTTTGATTATCAATTTTTAAAGTATATATTTAAACTTCATTATAAAGGAATATTTTCATATATATATTAATTATATACAAAAACTAGTACTATACTTTATAGTAATTATATATACATACATACACACACATAAGAGTTACAGTTTACGCCCCGTGCGACGACATTCTCGTGGCTCGCAAAATCACGTGTGATACCCTCACCCCCTTGTTGGATCTTACGGCGTCGTTAGAGGGTGGGAGGGGGGATGTGAATAAGGGTTTTATGAATTTTTAAAACTTTAATAAAAATATCCGAGTTTATTATAAATGAGGTTTTATATAAATCTTTAATTAATAATTCAGAAATAATTATATTGGATATTAATTATAGAATATGTAGGAATTCAATATTTTCTCACTACTGCCAGCGGTAAGTTTTACCGTTAAGCGATAACTCACACATATTAAATTCAAGGGTTTCTTTCTTACAAAAACGAACCTTCCAATATATTTTGCAATAAGACTTCAGAAAAAATATTAATTATATCATTTTATGCATAGATATAAAATCAAGATATGAATAAAAAAGAGACATGATTTTATTCCTTTAGAATTGAGTACAAAATATTGGATTTCTATAACGCTAGAATTCGAGGCGAATATGACAAATCTTTTTTTGATGATTCACTAGTTCTTCTCTCAAGAGTCGGTTGGCTATAGTCTATTGTACCTTAGATACGACCTCTAGCATTCCCCTAGATCTAACCTCAACCTAGTCGCTGCACACAAGGTGACAAATTTTCCCTAAACCGCACAAGGACCTAGTCGCCACAAATAAGCCGAATTTCCTAAGGAATCATTCCTCGGAATCCAACGTTCTCTCTGAACGAATTTTCTTCTTCTGATACAAAATATAAAACAAAAGAGATTACAATATAATAAAAAGTAAGAGAAACTCTCTAAGGATTTTTGAAGGTGAAGACGAAGGCCATGTAGACGTCGGCATTCTTGATGTGTTTGTTCTTCGTGTTAAATGTGTGTTGTAGTCCTTCAAAATCTATGTAAGATCTTCGTATTTGCACAAAGGATATCTCTCTATCTATGGAGACGACCCTATCTCAAAAGAATCGGAGTTCTGACTTGGTGGAGAAGGAATCACTGCTTCAGAAGGTGTCTCTGTCGAATGCACGAAATTTTAAGTCTTTTATAGAAAAATCGCTATCGCTGGATGATATCTCCTCAAGATGCCACGTGTCCCACGCTGCGATGATCGTATCGGCTGAAAATAGACGTGTTTTGGTCTTGGGGATATCGCGGGGCGATAGCCATTATTGCCTGACGATAGTGCCGAGTAGCGCGCGTCGTGGCTATCGTGCGGGACATGGCCATCATCATGCTGACGTCATTTTCACTATCGCCTGACGATAGTTGCTATCACCAGCGATAGCTTCTCTTCACTTTTGCCATCCAAAACTTTTTCAGATTGTAGATTACTTCGTTCTCATTCCGGAATAGGGTGGCACGTTCCGTAATTCTTCCCGGATTGAAAGTTATGGTTGTTTGAAGTTTAGCACATAAAACTCGTCCTTTTGTTTTTTCTAAAGTTACATACTCATGGATCATGTCCATGACCGAATACTTGTCTCCTCATTCAACTTGTACAACATGTACATTTAAAGCACACAAAAGACTAGATCAAATACATCATAATATTTGTTATTTTCAAACCAAGAGAGGTGGAACGCATGCTCCAACAATCTCCCATTTTGATAATAACAAATACATATATGAGAAATTAGTGAGTTTAAGAACATTTGTGTTTATAGGTAAGTGCGGTAAAAGATATACATGAATAACAAGTTTATAGCGTGATAGTTTTAAAGCACAAATGCATACTCTTCATATATAAAGGCTCCCCCTACATAAGTGTTTCATATATATTTTACTTCCATAAATATAATATCTAATTCACTAGATTTCTCAATTTATTTCTCCACTTTTTGTTATTAGCAAAAGTGGGTAGAGATGAGTATGTATCTTTTAAGATTGATTAGAGACAGTTTATTGGAAGAATAGTCATGATCGAGTAATGAATAAAGTATGTACCTCCTATAGATACTCCTCCTACATAGTTGCTTCATATGAAATTTTAATGTACTCCCCCTAGATAATTAGATTTATGCAATTTATTCTTCTCTTTTGGTAGTATCAAAAGAGGATATTAGGTGAGTTTATGCAATAAAAATTAATGTGTTCTAAGTAGAAAAGAAAATGAGATGCAATATATAGTCTACTAAAGACCACTTATTAAAAATAAGCATGATGAAACATAAAGTAGTGAGCAACATAACTAAAATGATAGAGTAAATATTCTTTTTTCAAGATATCACTTGTTAAAAAAATAGTCATGAATAAGCGCAAGTAGTAATCACAACAGAAAATATAATAAACATTTTTAAGAATAAACATCTTTTTTGAAAGTAAAAGCATATAAAAGATAATGTGTTTTAAGACTAATAAGAAGATGTTTTCAATTTTAGTCCAAGAGATGTTATTTCATTGAGATTTTAAAATAAAATTGCAAGCATGATTTAAAAATATCAAGAAAAGATACAAAACTACAATGTAATAAAAGTTGCATTTCAAATAAACATAAACATTATACCGATCATGCTTGTAATCTAGTGCATTTACTAAGGTTTGTAGAGAACAGTGTAGATATCATTAGGATCTAATTCTCATGAATATAAGTTTTATATATGATAATGATGTGTACAAAAGTGATTTGATAAACTATACAAATGTATCAATCAAAACAAATGACATATATAATGAAATAACACAACATTAAAATACACAAATAAAATTACATCCACAATATTTCAATGCACATACATAAAAGTCCAACTACCAAGGTGCTTCGCACACGCAATGGTCATTAAGAATTATCAGGGAGCGAAGTAGTGCTTGGAGGATCACTTTTATTCTTTTTAACTTTATTTTTATTTTTGTGATCCAGTGTACTAAGAGAAGTGGTGAATACTTTTGTTTGTTCCAAGACACTTTACAATCCTTTCCAATGTGCTCAATCTCATAATGCTCATTAAGACTTATCAGGAGAGTGAGTAGTGCTTGATGGAGTTTTCCTTGTCGATTATTATATGCTTTTTAGCCTTGTAACCAAGGACTCTGAATTCACTTGTTTTGCAAACAATATCATTTAATTTTTTTAATCACTTTTCTCTAATGAATAAGTGCATGAAATATTAAAAATTGAAATGAATAATTTAATGCAGTATATGTAACCTATTTATGCAATTTAATTATTATGTTGTTATACTATACAGTCATGCAAGTATATGATTATAAACACATGTATTTTATCAAAATAAGTGCGTGAATGAATAATTATCAAACATAAAACATTACTCATAATTAGAGGCATGCTAAACAATCCTACACAAGTTTTCTACAAACAATTTCATTGTACCTAACAAGATAATATTCAAGGTATGACATAATCAAACTAATGTTTTAAGAAACTTGGAAATTAAATTAAATATTGTATTTAATCTTTAATTGATATAATTAGTCATTCTTGATAATGTCAATGAACAATAAACAGTTTTTATAATTTTTGAGTTTTATAAAAGAAATTTAAAAACATCAAACACACAAACAAATAATAAGAAACACACACACACACACACACATATATAGTTCTTTGAAATCATTTTATAATTTTATATTTGATTTTCAAATATTTTAAAAATAAATAATTTTCTGAAAAACATAGAATTCTTTAAAAAGCTTATCAGCAGTATGATCATCTATGCCAGATAAAAAAATGCAAAAAAATGAAATGAAAAACTAATTTTAATGCTACCGTCAGCGCTAGTACTACCGTGCGACACTGACAACAGAAACTTGCAATTTTGCTTAGAAAACATGATTTTTGATAATTTTTCATTATGGTTTTTCTTGATTCATGTTTTCTAAGATAGGGAACACCAATTATCGCAAAAGTTTTGAAAAATAATGAAAAAATTGCGGATTTAATATTTTTGTTTAAGATGTCAAAATAGGTTATTTTTCAAATTACTTATGTTTTTCAAAATTATGAATCCTCAAATAAATATAGTATGAAAAACACAAAGATATAATATACTTGACATAAATAATAATAGATTTTATAATAATGTTCATGCAGTGATAGTGATGTAGTATGTCGTAGATTAAAAAATACCCAAGCTATATATCTACACCCTAGCTCCTTACTAAGTGACAGATAGACATGAGGAGCTGCACACATGCCGTAGGGTGGAGTTTTAATCCCATATGCATACAAAAGATGACGCTCAACCTAGCACTCTTTCCCCCTAGTGCCTCGCAAGGCCCCACTGGAACCCGCCCCGGTTAAGGACAATACATGACTTAGAAGTTATATCTCTAATGCACACAAACATATGCCCTCGCTATTGTGAGACACATGTCATAGATGGAATGATCATGTACATACTAAGTGTTTAAGCCTAAGGACCGATTCATACATTATGGGTTTGTTTGATTTTTAGAATTTTAGTAGATTTAAACATCACGTAGTTATCATGAAGTTCAAATCTCAAATTTATTTTTACTCTTAATTTAATTCATCATGATAATATGTGATAACTAGCATGGATTTTATTACTGCATTAAATAGCCTTATAATGATCTTTTTAATTCATCACATATACATTAAGTATTCATAATTTTCAATTTTTCTCTTATAGAAAATTAGAGTTTTCAAAAAATACAGCTACCACTGGCGGTAGGGTTATCACCCGACGGTATCAAATAGAGACTTGAAATTTCATGCAAAAAACATGGTTTTTGTGAATTTTCAATTCTGATTTTTCTTGATTATAGTTCTTCATTATAAGGCTATTTAATGCAGTAATAAAATCATAGAAATAGTTAAAAAGTTACGCATTAAATATTTTAGCTTAAGACTTCTAATAACCATTTAAATCAAATTTTGCACAAAAAACAATCCACATCACTTTATTAAAGTTAAAAGCAACTTTAGAATAGTTAATTTAGAAACTTATGGATTTTAGCTTTTAGTTTAAAATGATTATTTATAAGCATAAGATTTCAAAGATGAATGCGCAATAATTGTTATCTTTTACAATGAACTAAATGTTTAATATATAATTCTTGTTAACTCAACTAATTTTGTTTTTGAAAATGATTTCATTAATCGTGATAATATCACTTAAGAGTTTTTGTGTACAATTTATAATGACATTACACGATAATTATATGCAATGAATTTAATAAGTATAGAAGCTAGAAAATAAGATAAATAGGTCACTTAGGAATAATATGACTTGCTATTCAATTTCATTCAATTTGATTTATTAAAGTATTTAGACTTAATGTGTGTAAGTCATATTGCAAAATATATAAAGTGATCATAATACTTGTTGGCTCAAAAGAAAATCTAAAATAAACAAAAAAATGACAAAAACAAAATGGATATTAAGCACATTGTGAAGTAAAATTTTGTTTATTTCATTTAAATTTATTTCTACTTCACGCATTTGATTGGATACTAATAAATAAGTGAGTTAGGAATCTAAAAGGGATCAAGTGTGACGGTTCATTTGGGTACCCAAATATAGCGTGTTGGCTTATGAGGGAGAAAGTGATGAATGAATCATTTCAAGTGGAGTTAATGTTTCATTTTTAATTTTGGCTGTTCATTCATACTTTACTTTAAAATTATTGTTATGCATCAAATTTCCACAGTCATTAAATTTTGGCTTAGAATAATATTGATTTTTTAAAACATTTTTTATTGAAAATTCGTGAACATTTAATTTTATGTTGGGAGAGAATTGTCTTTGTAAATCTTGATGATAGTTATTTGGATTTTGATTTACAAAGATTTGGTATTTTCCAATCCCTTTGTTTTTCTTTTTCAAAATAACAAAATTCATATTCAACTTGTTTTTGGATTTAGTTTGATATTGTAGATTTATGTTTTGTGAATTTTTATTTATAATTTTCTTTAGCAAGTTGATTTTTATTTTTAATTCTTTATTTTTAATCTTGAGATTATGTCTAGCTTTATTATAAGCAAGAGTGTTATTTTTAAGAATTGAAGTTATAGAATTTATACAAGTTTCGTAATTATTTCTCAATTCTTCAAATGTTTCATCCATTTTCTTAATTTCAATTTTATAATATTTGCACATATATATCACAATCATTTTTCAAAAAAAAATTTTCTAAACATAACTTTTCATTTTGTTCTTTTATAAAATAAAGCTCTTTATCAAATACATTGACTTTATCTTGTAACCCATAACAATCTATATAAGGTGTAACATCTTCAAAAAAAATATAAAGAAGAACAAGACACATCAATTTTTGTTTCTACATTAAATTTTGCTTTTAATTTTTTATTTTCTAAACGTAATTTGAAATTTGCATTTTTCATTTTTTTTATTTTAAGTTTAGCAATTTCGAGCATATAAAATATAGAAATAGAATTTATTACAAAATGAGAAAAAGTTCATTTTCTTACATTACTATCGGATGATGCAATATTTGAACATAAAGTTTCTTTGACATCTTCTTCGCATTCATCTTCTATAGATGAGATTTTATTTTCTCTTTCGCATGATGTACTGTTCTCTTCCTCTAATCCATTTGATGTGCACTCGCTGGATCCTTCAATGGAGGAGCTTTCTTGAATACTTATACAAACATGCATATTCTCAATGTATTGAACTTGTTTCGTTCCTGTAGTTGGAGAATTATAAGTTTCATCAAAAAATTTCCATATTTCATAACTAGTAGGAAGCATATAAATAAGTTTGAAAATATTTTGCCCTAGTGCACAAAATAGACTATTAATTGATTTAGCATTCAAAACCATTTCATTTTTATTTAAGATACTTGGGGGTTTTCTAATGGTAAAATTTCATACTTCTATATCAAAAGATTTAAGAAATATTTTCATTAAAATTTTCCACCTCTTGTAATTTTTACCCATAAATAACGGTGGTGATAAATATTTTTTATTAAACAGAAAATTATCCACTCTAGTAGTTGCGAGATCATGAAACATCATTATTCTCAACTGTGAAGCCGTTTTGGAATAACCTAGCTCTGATACCACGTGTTGGATCTTATGACGCCCTTAGAGGGGGGTGAATAAGGGCTATGAAATTTTAAAACTTTAATAAAAATATCAAAGTTTATTATAAATGAAGTTTCAGAATATTTTATATAAATCTTTAATTAATAATTCAGAAATAATTATATTGGATATAAATTATAGAATATGTAGGAATTCAATATTTTTTCACTACTGTCAGTGGTAAGTTTTACCGTCAAGCGATAGCTCGCAGATATTGAATTCAAGGGTTTTTTCCTACAAAAAAAGAACTTTCTAATATAATTTGCAATAAGGCTTCAGGAGAAATATTAATTAAAACATTTTATGCATAGATATAAAATCAAGATATGAATACAAATAGATGCATGATTTTATTCCTTTAGAATTGAATACAAAATGTTTGATTTCTATAATGCTAGAAATCGTGGCGAATATGACAAATCTCTTTTTGATGATTCACCGGTCCTTCTCCCAAGGACCGGCTGGCTATAGCCTATCTTACCCCAAATACGGTCTCGAGCCTCCCCTAGATCTAACCTCGAACTAGTCACTGCAAACAAGATGACAAATTCCGCATAAACCACACAAGGCCTAGTCGTCACACATAAGGCGAATTTCCTACGGAATCCTTCCTCGGAATCTGACGTTCTCCTGGAACGATTTTTCTTCTCCCGGTACAAAATATATAAAAAAAAGAGATTACATGATAACAAAAAATAAGAGAAACACCCTAAGGATTTCTGAAGGTGAAGACGAAGGCCGTGTAGACGTCGGTGTTCTTGATGCGTTTGCCCTTCATGTTAAATGTGCATTGTAGCCCTTCTCCTTCAAAATCTCCTTTAGATCTTTGTATTTGCACAAAAGATTTCTCTATATCTCTGGAGACGACCCTCTCTCAAAAGAATTAGAGTTCTGGCTTGATGGAGAAGGAATCACTACTTCAGAAGGTGTATTTGTCGAATGCATAAAATTTTCAGCCTTTTATAGAAAAATCGCTATCGTCGGGCGATATCTAGCTATCACAGGCGATATCTCCTTAAGTTGTCACGTATCCCACGCCGTGATGATCGTGTCGGTTGAAAACTAACGTGTTTGGGTTGTGGGACTCTCGCGGGGCGATAACCACTATCACGGGGCGATAGCCACTGTCGCCTGGCGATAGTGCCGAGTAATGTACGTCGTGGCGATCATGCGGGACATGTCGTCGTCATGCTGACGTCATTTTCACTATCGTCTGGCTATAGTTGATATCGCCAGCGATAACTCCTCTTCAATTTTCCATCCTAAACTTTTTCAGATTGTAGATGACTTCGTTCTCATTCCGGAATGGGGTGACACGTTCCGCAACTCTTCCCTGATTGAAAGTTATGGTTGTTTGAAGTTTAACACACAAAACGCGTCCTTTTGTTTTTTCTAAATTGTACACACCCTTTAATCATGCCATGACCGATGACTTAACCCCTCATTCAACTTGTACAATCTACACACTATAAACACACAAAAGACTAGATCAAATAAATCATGACATTTGTTATTCTCAAACCAAGATATGTGGAACACATACTTCAACACCCCTTCCCCCTTTTCTCCACTCTCCTATGTCTATAACTTCTCTCTTTTCTTATTTCTCATTTCAAAGTCACATTTATTTATTTGATTTAATAGTCACGATTAGATAATATAAAAAGAGCAATGTCATGTGCATGTCAACATTGGCTATGTACACATAACAAACTAAAACATTTTACTTATTTTCTCCTTTAAAAAAACTTTTATGTGCAGGCCAACTCTAAGTCTCTTCTTACTCCGACCAAAGCAGGGGAGGCATAGCCTCTTCTTCCAATCAGATAAATTGGATAGAAGAGATAATCAGAATGAGGAACAAGAATGTATAATTCAGTTTTTTCGACATTTTAATCTTCTTCCAAACCTCACAAGTGAAACAATTGATGATGATTGATCACCGACAGAGGGCTCTTGAGGCACCTACGCAAGTGCGAGTATGTGCTACTTTTGATCGACGAAGAAAGCCACCTGACGCCAGGCTCCATCCTCGAATCTCTCGACAATGACTCCTCCTGCTCGTGAATCGCTAGTGGAAACCTCGACGTCGCCACCACGAAATCTTTTCTCAACGAAGACCACTCCCCCTCCAATTCAACAAACGTTCTTTAAAGTAGTCTTTGGATGCAATAATTGACGACCAAAGTAACTCCGAGAAGAAGAGGAGAACAATCTTAACACCCAAATTTTTCTAATGAAGAGAAGTGTTTGTGTGCTCATATAAATTTTGGTTACAAGTAAAATTAATTAGTGCACACATAATATTTGTGTGTACATAATCAAAACTAATGTATGTGTATAATATTAAAAGTTAATACGTTATATTTGTTAGGTTATTGTGTTATATGTCCGCACGTGTTCAGACCGACTCGAATAGGTTAACGGGTTTCGTGTCATTCTAGGGTTTGGCCCTAAGCTGGAAGTACTATATATACCCTATTCCATACTTAGATAGGGTATTGTAGAATACTTTGAGCGGCTAACTCTCACATTCTCAAAGTATCCCGCTGCCTAGGGTTTCCTCTCCGTATTCTACGGTGTTCTGCTCTCGGCGTTTTTGCGATCCGCCGCTCTCCGATCTGCGTTCTTCGCGATTCCAGTGCACCACGCCGCTCCCGTTCTCGCTCGCAATTCCGCCGTTCGGGAAGTATAGATCGGGAAGAAGGGTTTTCCGCAGTAGTCTCCCGTGCGCGCTCCGTCTGCGTTTTCCCGATCCCGATCCGCTTTTCTTCGTCGGGATTTGATCTAGTCCCGCCGCTGCTCTCGATCGGGAAGAAGGAATTTCGCCGTCTTCGTGATTCCGCTCACAGTGCGCTCCTGTGCGTGCTCTCGCGATTCTGCCGCTGCTGCGATTTCTCGATTCCGCAGTTCGTCCGCTCCCGATCGAGAAGAAGGGAGAAGGATCTAAGTTTCTCTGTCGTCGATCGGATCCTGCGAGCGAATCTCGGTGCTTTTCTGCGACATAGCGCCGCTCTTCGCGATTTCTTCCTGTGTGCAATTTCCCGGCTGGATTTCTCTCTGATCTGGAGCCGCATATCCAGGGGGAATATCGCCAGATCTTATTCCTGGCCATTCTTGTTCGACGCAGATCTACTGCTCTGGATCTTCGCCTTGTGCTTGCTGTTAGGGATCCGCCGCCGTCCTTGCTGCTAGTTTTTGATTTGGTCGTTCTCACAAGACAGGGAATCGCAAATCCTGTTTCGATCAGCAGCACTCATAAATCTCCAGTATCCAGAAATTGGAGAGAAATACAAAAAAGGAGGAGAAAGTAGCTCTGTTTTTTTTGCTACAGTTGCCTATCCAGATCCAGTGGAGCAGATATCTCTTTGGTTTTGTTTCCACAAAAAGTCTGGATCAATCTGATGCTTAACTTCCGATCAAGATTGCTCCATTCAGTTTTTTTTTCTTTTGGAGGAAGGCCCCTTGGATTTCTGTTGATCGTGGAAACCATTGTTGATCGGATTTAGTCTTCGGTGACTGCATCTAGTCAGAGAGGAGGTGCAAATAATTTCTGGATTGGATCTGAAGACTCGTTTTCGTCTCCGCGCGGATCAGGTGACTTCTTTCTGGTTTTTACTGTTCTAGCTTTAGCGAGATGTCGAAGATTACCTCCTACGACATCGTCAAGCTTCAGTCGTTCGATCTTTCCGACTTCCACGCTTGGAAGCTGCACGTCCAACTTGGTATGAAGGAACGTGAGATCTTCTACACGGTCCTGAGTGATTTTGCCACTACCGAAGAGGACGTGAGCGAACTTCAGTGGAGAAAAGACGAAGACTTCTGCAGGGACTACCTCCTAAATTCACTGAACCCTAGACTCGCCCTGACCTACAGCAGTCATAAGACTGCAAAGGAGATTTGGGACCGCTTGAATGCGCACTTCCAGAAGGAAGAGGGGTTGTCGAGGACTCTCCTTGGTGAGAGACTCTTCACTTCTAAGTTTAATTTAAACTCGTCAATCACCTCTCAAATAATTGAACTGGAGAGTCTGCGTCTCAAGCTGGCGGACGATAAGTCTGATATCTCGGATAATCTCTTTGTATGTCTGATACTTAGTAAGCTACCTCCTGAGTGGTTGACCTTCAAGACTGAAATGCACAGACTGAAGGAAAAGATCGCATTGGATGAACTCAAAAGGTTCATTCATATCGAGGATCAAAACATAGCTGGTAAGAGCCTGGAACAAGTTAGTCAGTCCTCGCAGGCTGTTAACTTCGTTTCTCGACCCAGCAAGCCTCGAAGGAAGCCACCAGCACTTAAAGGTGAACCCTCTACACAGTTGGCGCCTAAAAAGCCTTCTTTCAAAAAGAAGAGGGGCAAGTGCCACAACTGCGGCAAGTGGGGACACTGGGCGGCTGAGTGCAAGGCTCCTAAGAAGAAAAAGGAGGATGCCCCGCAAAATGTGGCGAACATGCTGGCTGATGCTTCAGATCCCAAGTCCTTCGTGGCTATGATCGGGAGCAGTCACCGCAGTTCGTCCTCTGAGTGGTGGCTTGATAGCGGTGCTACCTGTCATGTGACGAATGACAGAGGTTTACTTGTTGAGGTCAAGGCGGTCCAGGAGAAGGTGGAGAACTGCAATGGAGGAGAGACCGAGGTGACCCATGCTGGGACAGCGAGCTGGTCCTCTCATCAGGTAAAACTCTTTTTCTGCTTAATGTTAAAGTAGTTCCATCTTTAACTAAAAACTTGATTTCTATGAGTCTACTAGATAAGGCTGGGATGTCCTTCACAACTCAAAACGGTAGAATGACATTAACGGTAAATTCACATTATTTTGGGTGTGCGTACCTGATCAACGGAATGTATAGACTTAGCTTAAACAACGATAGCATTAACCAAATAAGTTCGAACCTTATTGATCCTAAGTTGTTACATAACAGACTTGGACACGTGAACTATAGGAAAATGCTAGATCTAGCGAAGAGTCATAATATTCCCTTAGATCTGTTGATTCGATTTGACAAGTACGAGGTGTGTGCTCAAACCAAAATCACTAGAAAACCATTCAAATCGGTTTCTAGGAGCACGAAACTTCTTGAGCTGATACATTCAGACCTCTGTGATTTTCGTAGCCACGTCACTAGAGGGGGCAGGAAGCATCTGATTACATTCATAGACGATTTTTCAAGATATTGTCATGTGTATCTGTTAAAATCGAAAGACGAAGCCTTTGAGACGTTTAAGACCTTTAAGTCTCGTGTAGAAAATCAGTTGAACCTGAAAATTAAGCGATTTAGAAGTGATCGAGGAGGGGAATATACTGTTTCTGGGTTCAAGTAATTTTGCGCCTCTGAGGGAATAATTCTTGAAACCACAGCTCCTTACTCACCCCAGTCGAATGGTGTTGTCGAGCGTAAGAATAGAACTTTGACAGAAATGTTGAACTCTATGCTCCTAACAGCTGGCATGCCTAATTCCTTTTGGGGAGAAGCAGTTCGTGCTGCAAATCACATTCTGAATAGAGTGCATCATTCTCAGCTCCCTGCTACCCCGTATGAGCTGTGCCACGGTCATCCTTGTAGATACGATACTCTAAAGACTTGGGGCTGTATCGCATATGTGCGATTACAAGACCTTAAGAGGCCTAAGGTGAGACCTAGGACGACCACATGCGTCTATTTAGGTAGTGCAGAAGATAGTGCAGCCGACAGATTTTTCGATCTATCCACGAATATCGTGATAGAGTCTAGAGATGTCATATTCTTTGAAGATAAATTTGTCAAGGATCATGGTTTGTCTGTTTCTGGGTCTAATGATATGATTTCAGAATCTATCGTTGAACCTGCAGCTGGCCCTTCTGGCACTGCTCCTCAACCTATAGAGGTGGAAACTATTCCACTTAGAGCATCTACAAGAGAGAGAATCCCTAAGAACTTTGGTGAGAATTTCGTCACCTACCACTTAGAGGATGATCCATTCTCCTACCAGGAGGCAATGAGATCTAGAGATTCGTTGATGTGGGCAGAAGCCATTGATGATGAGATGGACTCGCTGTTGCATAACAATACTTGGCATCTAGTTGACTTGCCGAAAGGCGCTAAAGTCCTAGGATGCAAGTGGGTGTTGAAGAAGAAACTACATAGTGATGGGTCTATAGCTAGGTATAAAGCGCGTCTCGTAGCTAAAGGTTATAAACAACAGGGGGGAATAAACTACTTTGATGTTTATTCACCTGTGTATCACCTGTCGACTATCAGGATTCTTCTGGCCTTAGCGTCTATCGAGAACTTTATAGTTCATCAGATGGATGTGAAAACAGCCTTCTTAAATGGAGAGCTTGATGAAGAGATCTACATGGCACAACCTGAAGGTTATGTGCAGAAAGATCTAAAAGATAAAGTGTGCAAATTAGATAAATCAATCTATGGGCTTAAACAAGCGCCTAAGATGTGGCACATGAAGTTTGACCAGGTGGTAAAGAGCCTCGGATTTCAGTCCAGTCTCTCAGATAAATGCCTTTATCACCGCTCACTGTCGAATCTGGCAGTCATCATATGTTTATATGTAGATGACATGTTGATTTTGGGGTCTAATCTTGCTGCAGTTAGGGATATTAAATCCACTCTGGCAGAAGTTTTTGACATGAAGGACCTTGGTCATGTGGATACCCTATTAGGTATGAAGGTTAGAGTTGACAAGGGTCGAGTTACTCTTAGTTAGGCTCATTATATTGAGCAACTTCTTTCTACTTGGGGATATGATAACTGTAGGCCGATAGAGACGTCATTTGATCATAATGCGAAGTTGAGTCCTAACGTAGAGACCAGCATTGATCAAGTCAAATATTCCAAATAATTGGTAGTCTCATGTATACCACAAGTTGTACTAGACCAGACATTGTTTTTTTGGTTAGCATGCTGAGTCGTTTCACTAGTAATCCAGGCAAAGAGCATTGGGAAGCCCTAGATAGGCTGCTGAGGTACCTGAAAGGTACTAAAGATCATGCTCTGTGCTACACTGGTTACCCACCTTCTGTGGAGGGACATTCTGATGCGTCTTGGTGTTTAGAAGTCGGGAACAGCAAGTCCACCAGTGGATATATATTCACTTTGGGTGGAGCTGTTATTACTTGGAAATCCAAAAGACAGACCTGTATAGCATTGTCGTCTATGGAAGCCGAGTTGTTTTCCTTAGCCTTGGCCGGTGAAGAGGCAGATTGGATCAGGAACTTGATTTTAGACATTCCCTTGTCTAAGTTACAAGTCAACTCATTGAGCTTGTATTGCGATAATCAAGCAGCAGTTCAAGTCGTTAAGAATACCCTCTATAATACTAAGAGGAGACATGTACGACTGAGACATGCCTTGTTGAATTATCTGAAAGAACAAGGAGTCATCACTTTGATCGATGTACGTTCAAAGGATAACCTGGCTGATCCATTGACGAAAGGAATGCCAAAAGACCGTCTAATCAAAACTGTGGGGGAAATGGGACTAAAAGCGATTTAGTTCGGCCTTAGTTCAGCGATAGGTGATTCAGTTCAGCCTTTGTCCGGAAGTTTTGATTATTCCGATTTCCTTTGTCAAGCAAGCATGTTGTGTTCCGTTGATGCTCTTGGTTGCTGAGCTCGGATCTGGTAAGTTGTTTCATTCCAAACTTGATGCTAACAACTTCACCTGATTCGGCTTTTGCCTTGGAGGAGAGTGTTATTCCAAACTTGATAACACAATCTGACTTGGTCTTGTCTCTTCTTCTGGAGATTGGTTCCATTCCAAACTTGATGAGTTCCAATTAACTTTAGAAGGGCAGTAACCGTGACATTCCATATAGGATCACAGATATAGCTGCGGTGTCCAGAAGTCTGAAATCGTTTCAGTTGAAACAGATATCAGGTTCTAAGGTAAAACTATAATACTCTGTGAATGTGTCCTCCCAGCCAAATTAAAATATTTAAATACTAAGTTCTCTCTTTGTAAGAACTAGATATTTGCAAATTTTCAAAGGATAGAATTCATTCTGAAATGAAATTCTCTGTTGAAATTGCAGGGGTTGCTGGGATAGGAGGAGCACTGGTTGATTGGAATCCAGATCAGGATGATCTTCTGGATGATGAGTTTTATAGTATTTGTAGTTTATCTTTTGCTACTTCTGTTCAGAGCATTATTTAGCTCTTATTTTATGCACTGTTTTGATTGGACTATTAGCTCTCTGTTGTTTGGGACACCAGGCGTTTTGGGTCTGTGTCTTGTTGTACCTGAGACTATTCTGTGTTGCAGCTGAGTTTTCTGTTTTACTTATGTGTGCATACTATTCTGTGATTAAGTCTAATTTTTTGTTTGAAGCAGGTGCTGGACACGGTTGTGTATGATTCACAGTTGGTTGAACTTTGCACAAACCACCCTCTATTCGTAGTCTGGGTTCACGGCGGACATAGGAGGAGATTGTTAGGTTATTGTGTTATATGTCCGCACGTGTTCAGACCGACTCGAATAGGTTAACGGGTTTCGTGTCATTCTAGGGTTTGACCCTAAGCTGGAAGTACTATATATACCCTATTCCATACTTAGATAGGGCATTGTAGAATACTTTGAGCGGCTAACTCTCACAATATTATCTATATATGAATTATATCACAGTAATGTGAATTTAAAACTGACAAAAATCAAAAGAAAATAGTTATTTTTGGAAAATACAATAATGTCAACATGAGCCCTTCATTAATTATAAGAGGATTTATCCTATAATTAATATCTAGAAAAATAATATGTGTTATGACTTATGAGAATTATAAAATATTATTGGAAATTACCACATGTGGGGCCATGCCATCACACATTCACATGTGAGGTTTGTATTATTTATTATATATAATTATTATTATTATTAGCATAAATTCATAATAATAAAAGTTGGCAAATGGAGGAAGCTTGACTATAATAGTTAGATTAACCATAGTGTTGAGTAATGGTTAGAATATTTTTTTTTTGGAAAATAATAAAAAATAACAATAAAATTTAAGCATTAAAATATCTTCCACCACACAAAGAAAAAGCTGACATGTGCAATTTCAGGTGAAAGAAAGCTGGCGTGAGTTAAACCTAAAAGGACTTTTGAGATAAATTATCCTTTAGAAATATATATTTAAAAGATACTTTTATAATTGAATTATTTTTTTAAAGGAGAAAATAAAAAGATTAAAATATGAGAATAATTGATAAACAATAATAAAATAATTAAAATATGATAATAATTGATAAAGAATACTAAATAATGCACTCTTTATAAACCTTATAAGCAATAAATTTGAGTGAAACTTCTAGTACAAAATAGTTATTATAAATTTATAATATTGTTTATCATTATTTATTTTGTTTTGTTACATTTGTTTATCATAATAGATACAAAAATGCATTTGGAGCTCCTTGTATTATTTAGTTTATGAAAATAAGTTTTACATAGTAAAAGTTATAAAGAAAATAAAGTTATTTTCCACTTGCTATGTGGCTAGCAGGAATCTAGGGTAGCCACCACCTTTATGAGACAAGTCAGTCCAAATATGTTCATTTTCTGCCTTTAAAGGTGTTCCTTTTACCACTAGCTTCTTCAATCTAAAATTTTACTGCGAGCTCCTTCAAAGCATGGGCGAGGTGACCTTGAGGCTTCACCATTAGCCCTTCGAAGCCTCTTATGATTTTTCTATCCTTCAACTAAAATTCACGCTCAACGCACCATCGTGTGGGAGCCATCACTTCGCAATGTTTGGACTATAGTATGACGTGGTGGTCATGTTACATTATGGAGGTATCACCACATACCTAAGAGTGTATAAGAACTCCCCTTTCTGAACCAAGTGTTGTGCGAATTAAAGGGACGTTAGACATGGTCGCCAAATTCTAAAACGAGCGACCTTTACAAGGTGTCAACTTCCCCCTCTGCTGGTTTACAATGAGGTCATATTTATAGACAAAGATAAAGAGGGGGGATCCTCCCCCATATGAGGTCAATGAGAGCTCGCCGAGATGACTTATTGTCATGTCCTCCGCATGCACTTCGGATCTCAACGAATATGAGTAATATATCAATATTACTAAAATATGTGAATTCTCAAAAACTAAATGGAACAAAGATCTCCACAAGGACCACAACTTTGTATCTTGCTAGGGTGATGATGCTAATACACAAACCCTAAAAGTCATAAACATAAAGAGAAAACTAATGAACTTTAGAGAGAAAGTTTGCAGTAGTAAAATGCTTGGATAACCAAGTGTCGAAACCAACGGAGACAATCATCTGTTGCCTTGAAAGTTGCAACCTTATGTCTCGTGCGTGACTGCATGGTTGGACCGATCACGAAGAGAATGCAGTGCAACACGTAATTTTGCAAACTTAGGTTGCGTTTGGCGCGGCTTATCGTAGCATATTTTCTCCGGTGAGGTTGGACAAAAATGTCATTCTCATAGAATGTATGTATAGTATGTGACAAATGTTACAAAAAAGAAACTAGTTTGTGACATAAGATTTTGGTATGACAATGATATTTTTGTCCAACCTCACCGGAGCAAATAAGCTGCAATAAGTCACGACAAACGCAACCTTAGAGGGGAGGTTCCCGTAAACGACCATATCTTTTAAATACTATTTTTGGATCATAATATCTTTCAACTGGCCTGAAAAACATTTCAACTGTCTGAGCAAGATATAGATTTATACACACATAATTAGAACAGTATGATTATGCTGCTCAAACTGAATAATAATAAAAATGCAATCACATGACATTACTAATTAGTATCAAAATGGTAGGTCTAAAGCAAACATTTTTCACCCAAAAATTAAAGAATGGCAATAGCACAAGACACAGGTATAATAATACATCTGTATGAGATTATTCAGAAATACATTAAGATTAGTGCAACAGTTTTCAAGTAGACCACACAATTGTCATGGGACTTAAACATGACAAAATAACACTAAAATACAGTGGAAATTCACAGAGAGCTGAACCATGAAGCAGTCCTGCTCCTCTTTGTATGGAGGGAGATGGAGGGTCGGGATGCAATCTTGCAAATATTTTCCCTCCTCAATTCGAACCTGCGATAAGAAGAGAGTTTTCGCTAAAAGGTTTCGCCGAACTGGTTACGGCACAACAATTTCAGGCTTGGATGTAGAGCTCTTGCTCGATTATCACAAAGACACCGAGGGAAGTTCCGGGTTCCAGGACGAACAGCTCATGAAATGTGCCCTTCCTCTTATTATTCAGATCGAGCGTGCCTTCCTGAACGTGGGGCATCCCCTCAGCGAGCACGCCGTCGCCGAATATGATGAACTGGTTGCCGATGATGAAGGATCCGGATGCACGAATCATGATTCCGTTGGCGCCGTGCGTGCGGCAATGGAGCTTTTCCACGACATGCACAAGCTTTTCACGAGGCCGCCCCCCTGCTAATTTTCGCCTTATATCCGACAGAGATGGAAATATATCATTTGTTCCTCGAAACTGTTCTCCTGAGAATCTGGAAAGACATGGGTTATACAGTTAAAGTCCCACATCTCTTTATCTCCGGACTCCAGGGAACCGGTCTACACTCTGAATCAAAATTTCAGATTGGATAAGGGTAGAATCAAGTCCAAAGTTAATGATTTTGAGTCGGCTTATGAGCTAGTTGGAATATTAATTTATATATATGGCCAGTTGCCGGGAACTCCCCTCTAAGTTGGTTAAATTATACGTTGCATTTCATAACATCTATGAACAAAAGACCCGGCACCCCCTGAAAATCGACTCCAAGGAGGTTTTTTTGTATATGGATGTTATGAAATGTAAACTTACATGGGAGGTTTTAGTAATTTCAAAAGTAAGAACATGCAATTATGTAAAGTTTTGGTAACTATTTCCCTAGAAGTTAGCATAATTATAGATTGCACCCCTCTTATTGTTGAAATTACAAAAACCTCTCTTGAATGTTACAGAACATAACATTTATCTGCCCTGAAATTCACATTTCATAACATCCATGCACAAAATACTTCCCTTGAAAATATACTCCGAGGGGAGTATTTTTGTGCATGGATGTTATGAAATGTGAACTTCAAAAGAGATAAATGTTATATTTTGTAACATTCAAGAAAGGTTTTTGTAATTTCAATAATAAGAGAAGCGCAATCTGTAATTTGTAAAACTTAGAGCGGAGGTCCTGGTAAATGCACCTATATAAATATACACACACACACAAAAACTAATGTTGAGAGAACGGTAACAATGATGCCCTCATTTTTTTTGGAATTTCTAGATTTACCCCAACATCACATGATCTTCCACGCTCCCGAAACTGAACGATCGCCTCTTTTTCCACACTCCTTCAAGCTCCCCCTTCACGCTATCTCTTCTTTGGAATACCTAGGGCATCAATCGATCCAATCGGGTCCACCACGCACGATTTCTCCTCCGCCTCCGCCTCCCATAGACTCTCCACCGCAGCAAGAAGGTCGACAACAATCGACCACCTCATTGCTTTGCCATTGTCTCTGATTCCGTCTCTCCCGACAATTTCGGGTTAGGTAAGAACTGCCCTTGCGATCTCTTCTCTTCATGATTTTGCCCGGCTCTGATTCTGCCTCTCTTATCTACTCTTCTACTCCTCTAATTCCACCTCATGGTCGAGCCCTCACCGCAGCAAATACAGAAGCTAGCGTATGTTACTTTATTTCATATAAGGGTATTTTGGTACTTGAGTCCAAATGTTGTAATCTTATTTAAGGGCTCCTTGGCCTAATGGAATGACATCCAAGAAGTAATTCTATTCTCTTATTTTTGTACGAGATATTGGTATCTCTCTCCTCCTGAGCATGCCCCGCCTAGATAGTCGCGGTTCCGGCTCCACCATATGCCTCCGCCTCGGGCCACAACTCCGGCAATCCCATAACAACTTGATATCAGAGCTATCCTTCCTCTGGCACCACAATTTTCCTCCCCACTTCCACAACAACCATTGTCAAAGCCTTTTTGTACCGCTGCCATTTTCAAAAACGTCCTCTTCTTCATCACGAAAGGGCACCATTTCAAGTCACCTCTGCAGTCTTCATTCAGTATCGATGGAAGCCATGTCGTCGAGGAAACCAAAGCTGCGTAGCCTACAGAAGAAAACCGATTGCGTCGACCCATCGTGCGCTCAACCTCTTCTTCTCCTTCTCGAGACCACGGGACACGAGTCACACGACGTCGACCACCTATCTTTGTCTGAATATCGGAACCGCACAGTCAATACAGGATCTCCACGTGAACAAGCTTCCCACACCAACACCTTTTCGTAGTGCTCCGACCTCCATCAACGAAATTACGGGAACCCACGAGCCTATGCCATCATCGTCGTCCCAAAGCGGATCCTGCCATTGGCGATCACCCTCATCTTCTTCCTCGAGCCCATCAGGCATTTTGCAGTCGTATCGAGCCTCTAACGCACGGCCCTTTTTTGAGCCTTGCGCTTGACATGAACAAGTTGTCGAAGCTCTAACAGTCTGTGCTAGATCTCCATGAGTGAGCCACCCACATCCCGACCTTTTTAAGCCCCATGCCTAAATCCAACCTTATGGATGTCTGTTTTAATTAATTTAACTAATTATTTTATTATTATTATTATTCAAAAAATTTTATGAAGTATTTTACTTGGTAATTAATTAATTATATATTTTTAAAGATGTCTGAGGTGTCCCAACACGAATATTGGGAGGCCAAGATGCCCTCTCATGTCTTGACAATGGTAAACTGTGCCCCCATCATCCTCGCTAGACTCGACAACCTGATCGCTGCACACAAACATAAACAATTGCTCTCTCATCTTCTGATCTATGTGCCTCCATTAGACTTATTGATTATTCTACCGCCACCACTGTCGTCGTTGACTCCAGTGGGCCCCTCAAGCCCCCGCTATCTATTTTGACGACACGGATCTCAATGGCATTGAGCCTCGTGCCATTTGTTATTTCATCCACCTCTATCCAGCATCCTTCGCTCCGACCACAAACTTATGTTCCGCCGGACCCTTTGACGTCATTTCTACCCGTGACAGTCCCCCTATTGTGACATATGTGTGCACGCCATGTGCCCTCCTTCCAATGACACATCCACTCCGACCATTCACTACAAAGGCTTGTTTTGGCGCGAAGTTAAGGAACCTGAGGATTGCCCCGACTGGGTCAAACTCGATTTTGAGGGCTAGCTCGATTTCAATGATGGGTGATATGTTATGGGCATATGCTAGCCTCCCTAGATATATTACAAGAATAAATTATGTATTTTATTAATATCTTGTCGCGTCTTTATTAATGCCATCGAGTCTAGTATACATTACTTTATTTCATGTAAGGGTATTTTGGTACTTGAGCCCAAATGTTATAATCTTATTTAAGGGCCCCTTGGGCTAGTGGAATGTTATCCAAGAAATAACTAAATTCTCTTGTATTTGTATGAGATATTGGTAGCTCTCTCCTCCCAAGCACACCCCGTCTAGGCAGCCGCAGTTCTGGCTCCACTGTATCCCTCCGCCTTCTGCTACTACTCCGGCAAGCCCATAACAGTATTCACCAAGATATCATACACATGAAATCACAGATAGATAAGATCATCTGCTTAGAAATTAGACCGAAGGATTGAGAAATTAAAATAGAATTTATGTGCACAAAACCATCATATTGTTCATTTAGGTACTTGGGAGTTGAAAAAGTACTCATTGAGTTGTCAAGTATCGTACAGGTAGGTTGCTTGTATAAGGGAATTAAAGAAGACCTTTGCGAAATTTGCAAGTGGTTGGACATCACCATTTTGAATTTTGGGGCTCAAGAACAGGACAAAGACTACGAGATGTGCAAGAAAACTTCAAGAAACTCGAGAAATTTTAATGTTATGTATTTTGAATCGTATACCATAGCCTCTGAATATTGATGATTTAACGATTAGATATTTTGTTCATTGGTGATGTTCTCTTATTTTAGAAGTTGTGGATGATGATGTTGGAGCTTTTATGAACCTCTTATGCTCATTTCTATATGCCTCATGTGTTTCGTGTTAATCACGGTCTCACCGTGTTTACTCGGTTTCTATTACTGCTTTCTGTTTAAGAAAAGTTTAATCAATTCTTTAATTAAGGCGTAACATTAATTTCTTTTACTGCAAGCTTATTAGTTATAGGTCTTAAGATTGTTACAACTCTAATGATTTTGTATCAAAGTTAGGTTTAAGGTTTAGAACGAAAATGCAGATGAACGAGTTTGAAGTAATAATCGGAGCAAATATTTGTAAACATGCATAATCGCGAGAAACAACAGAGTTGTGAAGTGGATGTCGGAACTTTAATGACAATCACAACCCCGGCGCATCAAATGAGTCCTTCAGTTTGTCTCATTAGTGGAGGCACTCTAAGAATTTGACTAACTACTAACAATTCCATAACGGGAAGACCAAGGTGTAATTTAATTGCGATGTTAAAAATATGGGCAACAAGAGGGGACTTCATCTTGGGTACCTAGGTATAGTTTATCCTCATTCTAAAATACAACATTGTAATTGTTTAAAATTAAGCTTCGGAAGTTTCAATAGATAATAGCTATCTATCAGCCGAATATTTATGATTAATATCAAAAAATGCATGCGTGAGAGTAAGACATGGTACCTGAAGACTGATTTCTCAGAATAGAAGTTTCTAGCATAATGCCATTGTCCATCAGCCCCATCAAAGAGCAAGTAATAGTGTACTGCAAGCATCTAATCATAAAAGTAAAGTTATATAATAAGAAAACAAAAATGATCATCAATGAAACAAACTGTTATGGGCCTACTTCCGTAACAGCGGTAATTCGCCGGAATAGTGATCGGAGGCGGAGAAGATGACGGTGGTGGAGGATACCGTGGAGCCGGAACCGTGGCTGCCTAGGCGGGATTGCTCGTTGGAGGAGAGAGCCACCAAGATCTCACAACAAGAAACAAGAACTAGATTTCATTTCATTGATAACCTCCTACAAGACACTAAGGGTCTATTTATAGAACCCCCGAGTGGCACGCCCGTAAATACATGAAGATGCAAACAATAATAAAATACCCTAATATAATAAGATTCACTCCTAATACAACTCATTACATATAATACGATAAATGGCGAAGGATTCAAAACCGATCCGTAACATCTCATCTGCCCTGGAAAATCGAGCTTGCCCTTAAGCTCAAACTCCGTGTGGTGATCGGATCGTCTGGCAGCTTGATCTCCGCCAGAACAATACATGATATCGCGTAGCGACAACGGCAGCGGCGGTGAGTAGCGGAGGTGCCGGTGGACAAACGAGCGACGAAAGAAATGGTTTTGGCAATGTCGGTGGAGCAGCGATGAGCAGCAACAAGTCAGAGAAGCGGTGGCCGACAGAAGGAACGGATCTGAGGGCGGTGGTGTGGCAACGGGGGCCGGCAGAGCAAGTGCTGGCGGAAAGGCGGACGCGTTGTCTGACGAAGGTGGCCCAAGGTGGGGCGGCTCTACCACGACATGTGATGGTGGAAGAGCAATTACCGCTAAAAGCGATGACACGTCAGTGGCATGCACAGAGGACGATTGCATGAAGAGAGACGGCGGTGGAAGCGGCAACTGGGACATGGGATGCGGTAGAAAGGCGGTTGTCGGATTCTTAATGGGGTGGAGTGCGTCGGCTTTCCGGAGGAGTGTGTCCATGGAGCTCATCATTTCTCGTAGCTTCGATTGGATGGCGGCGGCTTCTGCGGCAGTCAACTTGGTGTTCCCCATAATAATGTGATGAAAATATTAATAACCAATCAATCAAGAAAATGATTAATTAATTGTAAATATTTTCACTAAGGTATAATAGTATGTGGAAAATAATTAATTATAAACATTGCACAAAACTGATGTAGGACAAATGAAATGATGATAAAAATTAAAATACTGAGAGAGTGAGAGGTGGGCTGACGGACCTCCAAAAAAAGGGGTTTAGAGAAAACAATGGGGAACAAAAGATGGGAAGAGATTTTAAAATAAAAGAGGAGAGGGTTGTGGGCTCGGCTGGTAGTAGAAAAGAAAAGAAAATAAATGAAAAGTGGAGATGGGGCCCACGGTGACAGGTGGGGCGGAAAAGGAAAACACGGTGCGGGAGGCCGCACCGAAGAGCATGCGAGAATTAATTTTGCGCAGGGCTCAAGGGAAAAAATGGCAAACGGGGTGGGGATCAGGAGTGGGGTGGGGCGTGGAGTGCACAGCGTCAGCAAAGGCACGATGGGGCTTGTCGATGCAGTTGTCAGCTCTGGAGGACCTGGCGACGGCTGAGGAGTTGGTGGTGACTGTTCTCTGCGGACGAAGAACCCGAAGCAGACGGCTCTGCGGAAGAAACCGCGTGGTCGGCGGGTTGTCGGCGGTTTTGCGTGCGATGATGGAGATGCAGAGGTAGATCGGGCCGCTGGGCTGTTGTTCCCTGTTGTGATACCACCTCTAGGTATTGCAACTGGATCGAGAATGGAAGGTCGGAGAAGAACAGTGGGTGACGGCTCAATGGGTATCGCTAAAAGTGACAGAAGAGGCGAAAAAATCGAAATGTAGTTGGACGTGCCGGGGGGGTTGCAACGGCAAGTGGAAAGAGCGTGCAGTGAAGTTAAGGGAGACTTGGCAAGGAAGACGACGGCGTGGAAAAGAGCGAGAGTGTAATGGCGTCGCGGAAGAGGACCGAGGGCTCAGATACCAAGTTGTTACAGACTTACTTCTGTAATAGTGGTAACTCGCCGGAATAGTGATCGGAAGTGGAGAAGATGACTGTGGTGGAGGATATCGTGGAGCTGGAACCGCGGCTACCTAGACGGGGTTGCTCGTTGGAGGAGAGAGCCACCAATATGTCACATCAAGAGACAAGAACTAGACTTCATTTCATTGATAACCTCCAACAAGACACTAAGAATCTATTTATACAACCCCCGTGTGGCACACTCGTAAATACATGAAGATGCAAACAATAATAAAATACTCTAATATACTACGACTCACTCTTAATACAAACTCATTACATATAATATGATAAATGGCGAAGGATTCAAAACCGATCCGTAACACAAACACATTAAGTCCCTGTTCGGAAGAGCGGTGGCGATTTTGAACGCAACGGTGAAAATAATATATAATGAATGGGTATTAGCAGCAGTCGAGAAAGCCATTTTCCAAAACTGTCTTTTGAGAAGAAGGCCTGCAATAGTCATCAAGGTGAGGTCCAGCAGTATTCATTGCGTAGTCACAGACCTCGAAAAAAGGAGCACGGCCAGAGAAACCACCCAAATGCTCCAAATGGGGGTAAAACGTCACCCCTCTATTTGGGACCACAGCTTCACAACGTTACCACTCAAATGCCGCAATTGTCTAAAACAAAGATTAAATACAACAAAATAATAGAGATGCGTCCTACTCAAATCATAGAACAATGTGGAAGAATTTGAGTAATTATTGCTAAATCTAGCTGAAAGTGTTTTAAGATTTTCAGCCTTGAGCAGGAACTACCACTTTATTTTCAACCAAAATCTACAATCTAACAAGTATTTGTGATATTTAAGGGAAAAAACCTTTCATAGGTTACCAGAAGCTCACATCAGCCATGTCCTTCAGTTTGGAAACTGGGTTAAAAACACTTCGAACATAGGCACCCAAATCCACAGTTTCTTTCTCATACTTCCTAATAAACGGATGAGCCAGAAGCTGTAAAATACTCAGTATCAGTAAAGGCCAGTTACTGATAAAATATCTATATTTGGAAATGACAGTGTACACATTCATATTTAAGGAGGGTGCAGCAAAAAAAATATTCAATTACTGGAGTACATTGTGCTAAATTATTTTTTATAGCATCTGCTTTCACTCTGGTACTTTCCTTGAAAGCTCAAAAATACTTGGTTTCATATAACTCCATAAAACAACATCGTAATCAAAATCATTCATTTCATTGAGGTTGCTTCCACTGAGGGCAGTCTCAAAAATAATACAGTCTCAATTAGCATGTTTCTTTTGTTAAATATGCACATAAAGAAAAATCTTTTTGAGACTCAAAGCCTGTGGCAACCGACATCCCAATTGAGGGAGGTGGGAGTGTCTCTAGAGTTGTCAGGCTCAGACAACGAGCAGCTCCTAACATGCTTTTAAGATGACAAGCTTCTAGGAAAAAAATGATGCATAAATAATAAAATCATATGAAATGGAGAAAAATTCCTGGACTATATAAGTTTAGACCACAATACTAGACGTTTTCTATGTGCATGTGGTGAACTCAGTAAGTATGAGTTCTCGTGCAACCAGAATAGAAGTAGGCCATCCCAAGGGAAGGGCAAAACATGGAGTTCAGCTTAATATAGGCCACACTGAGCCAAGTTGACATACCTCGCATATCATGAATTGAGTTCATACATAACTAGATGTAATATATGCTTAAATTTAGGACTTTGGTGTTGGATGCCATATGGCCGAGGATTGACAAATAAATTGTTACGGAACTACACAATGACGAGCCCCTATGGCAAGTGTCCACGTACCGGGCGCGTTTACCGCATGGCCCCACTGAGCCTGCGGAGGAGATCGTGGAATAGCCGCGTCATATCTTTATTTCAGCATTTATGTTTTCGCGTTGTATTTTATTTTCAGCATTTTTTTCAGCGGATTAGTCGCGCCTCTGTTCGCACCCCGCTACTATAAAGGGGAGTGTTTGTACTCGTTTGAACTATCTTGGATGAATGTGTGTTTTTCCCTCCTCTTCTCTCTAATTCTAATTTCCCCTCTCTTTCCCTCTCTCTCTCTCCCTCTCCCTCTCCCTCTCCCGTTCTCATTACACCACAACTCCTCACCCGGAACGCCACCAAACTGGTCTGACCTGCCTTCCCGCCTGTGCTAGGGCGTCGGAGAACCAGCCCCGCTCCCAGCGACCCACGTTGGCACGCTCCCGCACCTAGCGACCCGCGTCGCATCCCACTGCTTGTGCGCTGCACCGCCAGGCTGCACCTGAGCCGCAACTTCCCGCACCGAATCTCCCCGTGCTGCACCGCATCAACGCACCGCCGACGCTGTGCCGCCTCCGTTGCCCTGTCGCGGCCCGTGTCGCCTTCCTGCACACCGCTCAGCCCCGGCCATGGCACCAGCCACCCGTTCCACCGCCGAAACCCCCGCGGCGAACCCCAACGAAGCCCACCCGCAGACTCCATAGCCCACCCGCCTTACTCATTGGAGTACGGCCGCCTACTCTTTAAGGGTCGCCTCGTACTCGCCCCCTCCTCCCCAAGCATTCCTCAGTTATTGACCGAGTTCCATGCCTCTCCGACGGGGGAACACATCGGTGCTTACTGGACATACCGACGGTTGGCAACCTCACTCTATTGGTCGCACATGTTTTGGCAAGTCAAAGCCTTTGTGGTCGTCTGCCTCATCTGCCAGAAGGCCAAGTACGAAGTCGTCTTTCCGGGTGGTCTACTTCAGCCCCTCCCGATTCCCGGTCGTGTTTGGTACGACGTCGCCATGGACTTCATCACACGATTGCCCCACTGTCAGGGATACGATTGCATCCTGGTCGTAGTGGATCAGCTCACGAAGTATACTCATTTCATTCCCCTCCGCCATCCATAAACTGCAGCCACAGTCGCCGACAGCTTCATCTAGGGGGTAGCGCGCCTCCACGGGTTTCCCCAATCGATCGTCAGCGGCCGGGACCCGCTCTTCCTGAGTACCTTATGGACGACATATTTCCGCCTGCAGGGCACCCGCCGTAGCATGAGTACAGTGTATCATCCCCAGACCGACGACCAGTCAGAGGTCCTCAACCGATGCTTGGAGACTTACCTCTGTTGCTCCGTGGGGGAGTAGCCGCGTAGCTGGGCCAAGTGGCTCGGGTGGGCCGAGTACTCGTATAACACCTCCCACCATCAGGCGGCTGACACTACCCTGTTTGAGGTTGTTTACGGTTGGCCTCCTCCGTCCATCGTCCGCCACCTCCCGGGGGAATGCCAGGTGGAAAGCCTGGCCACCGCTCTTCGCGACAGGGACATCATTCTGGATCACCTGAAGCACCACCTCCATCGGGCCCAACAGAAATGGTTTCCTTCGCCAACAAGAAACATCGGGATCACTACGTCGACGTAGGAGAGAAGGTCTTCGTGAAGCTCCACCCCTACAGTCAGCTTTCGGTGGCCCGTCGGCTGTGCCCGAAATTGGCTTTCCGATTCTTCGGGCCATTCGAGGTCCTCGCCCGCATCGGGGCGGTCACTTACCGCCTTCGCCTCTCAAGCGGGAGCCGCATCCATCCGGTCTTCCATGTTTTGCAGCAGCGGCGTGTGGTGGGCGATCACGCCACCACGGAGCACCTCCTGGCCGACCTCGACCTTTTCGGGGAGGCGCCCTACTACCCCGCCTCGATTCTCGATCGTAGATTTCGCATTCTGGGGGACCATACATCAGAGGAAGTTCTTGTGGCTTGGACCGGTTAGCCTGACTCAGACGCGACGTGGCTTTCCCGGGATGATTTCCACCGCCAGTTACCCGATTACTGCCATGAGGACAAGACACATTTTTCAGACGGCGCCATTGTTACAGAACTACACGACGACGAGTCCTCATGACAAGTGTACACGCGTCGGGCGCGTTTACTGCATGGCACCACCGAGCCCGCGGAGGAGATCGTGGCATTGCCGCGTCATATCTTTACTTCAACATTTATGTTTTGACGTTGTATTTTATTTTCAGTATTTATTTTCGGCAGATTAGTCGCGCCTCTGTTCGCACCCTGCTACTATAAAGAGGAGTGTTTGTACTCGCTTGAACTATCTTGGATGAATGTGTGTTTTCCCTCCTCTCCTCTCTAACCCTAATTTCCCCTCTTTCCCTCTCTCTCCCTCTCCCTCTCCTGTTCTCATTACACCGCACCTCCTTCCTCTAACCCGGAACCCCACCATAAAATTACACCAAAATTTTGCAATCACAAACTTTACAATTATTCGATACTCGTGGTGACAACTGAAAAAAGGAGCTCAATAGAGACGACAGTGCTTTGGATCCCTGTTAGAAATAGGGGATAAAAAATCAAATTGTATTGACCATGATACTCACCAATTACAAACTCAACCTAAAAACAAATTTTAGAAAAATACAATAAAATAAGGGGAAAGATGCAACTAAACAATAGAATCACACATTAACTTGTACAAGGAGATAACCACTCCGAGAAATCTTCAAATAGTATGTGATGTAGGGTAGGCTAGTGGTGCTCGGGAGCTAATACTCTAGGTTCGGGGAACACACTAATACAACGCTAAATGCAATGTGACTGTCGGGTAACAACAACAATTATTATAAGCAATGAAATTAAGATTACCACACAGATAATTGAAATAAAAGAGACAAATAATTATTTTCAGGAATTGGGCAACGGCTTCCTCCGCTCGGAAGGCCAAGGCAAGCGTGCGGCGAATAATTCCACAAGCAATTATTAGCATAAAAGAAAACAACTACTACACAACCATAATCGCAGCACAATATAGATAAACAACCAAATGAAAATGTCGAGTCACAGAACACAATACCATAAATGCTCACAACGTAGAGGGCTGAACCGAGGCACTGAAGGATTTGAGGGCCGGATGTAAAGCGGGCAATCGGAGGTGGAACCGGTGGCGAGGCGACGGTGACGGTGGCGGCCTTCGGCGGAAAATGGTGGTGTAACAGATGGTAAAATGACGGATCCGGCCACGAATGAGTAGATTCGGACCGGGGGGTGAGTAGATCCGCTATTTAGGAGCGGATCCGGGCAAAAATGGAAAGTTTGTGCGGTGGAAATAACGGATCGGAGGGTGGTAGCACTAGATCAAAATAGATCTAGGGTTTTCGGGGCGGTGGGAAGTGGATCCACGAAGGACAAGGGAAAGGAGTGGCCGGCTAGGGTTGGGAAACCCCTTGGGTGGCCGGTTTTGGGGAAGGGAGGAGGCGGTGGGGGGCTGGGGCCTTGGCTACAGGCCGGCGGCCTGTTTAAGAAGGAGGGGGTGGGATTAGGGCCGGTGGAGGAAGGGGGCTGGGCGGCGGACCAGCAGCAGGTCGGCGGTGCTCGGGTGGGGGTTTGGGGGGATTCCGGTGGTGGAAAAGGGGAGGGGATGATGGAAAATGATGGACGGAGTAGGGGTTACCTTGGGGGGAGTTTGGCGGCCTAGGAGTCGTAACCTAGGGTTCCACGGCGTCGGCAATGAGGAGGGATCGCTGGAATCCGAGAAAGCTTTTCTCCAAATCCAACAATGACTCAAATCAGCCTCTAACACTCCTATTTATAATAAAAGAAAAGTTAGGGCATCTCCATCAAATGCTATGATTGGCCGGTGGGTCAGCCCCTTAAAATACATCAAAACAAACTCAAAAAAAAAAATAATATAGTTTTTTGACTCGCAGCGACGTCTCGGACGCAACCGCGGAGTCCGATCGGCGATCCGATCAAGTCTTCCTACGTGAATACATGTATGTGGGTCCCGCCTTACGGCGAACCCCTCCAGGTGCATCTGATGGTTCCCCATCAGTATGATAAAGATGTAGATGAATTTTGAAACTAAAAGGAACACTAGATCTAGCTTGAACTTCATTCAAAAATAATTTGACATACTTTATGTATTTCTCATACCCTTATTTATTTAGAAAAAAAAATTCATGAGCTGTCCTATGATGCAGGGTGGTTCCAACAAGGTAAAAGTCGACTACATGAATGAGAGACATAGCCGGTAACTATAGTTGCAATAAAAGAACTTATAAATACTACTGCACAATAATTTGTTACATATCCCGTTGGGGGATTACGTACAAGCGCCGCGAGTCTCGAGTGGTGCTCGCATGAACCACTTTTATCTTGTATTAATATTTTTATGCATGCTTAGTATTTTACCTCACCTCTTGTTAAGCCTTGTGAGGGGGCATTTGGGTCTTTTTGTTGGAACTTGGTTTCTCATTCAAATGTGGATGGGGTTGGCTTTGGAGAGGGGGAAGAAGAATAAATTATCAAATCTCTCTCTCTAACTCCTATTCCCTCTCTCTCTCTTTTCGTCGTGACCTAACTCATGCACGCAGCCACTACTTGCCTCTCCACGCCGCCGACGCCAACCACCAGGAAATTCGTCCCGCCTCACCATAGCTCCAACGGGATCGAAGAATGAAACCGCCTCCCTCCTCCAGGACTTCCCACTCCACACCCCTTGCACGAGATCGCAATCTAGGGCACATAACATAATCACATTAAAGTAGAGTTCTAATAAAGGAACACATTTAGGTGTATACAAGTATAAGTGCGGGAAAAGTACACGGGCAAAGACGCACCAACAAGTCACAAGATATGTGGCTGCAATGTTGACAAACAAATATTACCCCAAAACAGCAAATTAACAAACAATTCAATGCAAAGAAAGTACAACCAAACAATTAACTTATAATAATTATGAGGTTGAAGGCTCGTGGGATATGGATTGAGTAGATGGTGATAGGGAAAACGGTAGAGAACTGAAGGCTCGTGGGATATGGATTGAGTAGATGGTGATAGGGAAAACGGTAGAGAACTGAATTTGGATCTTTGGGAAGGAGTCGGAGAGCTGGGCAGCAGTTTTCAGTGGTGGGGGTAGTGGCCAGCAAGGAGATGTGGGGTTGAACTGGATCAGAATTTGTGCTCCCAAGGTTGTCGTGACTGGAATTGGAAATGGGAAGGGGTCTTGGGCGGTTTCTGGACAATGCACGGGCTGCAGGTAGGCCAGATTTGGCTGAATCTGTGAATTTAGCTGCTACATTTATGTCCAGAGACAATGCGCTGAAATTGGAGGGGAAAAGGGGGTAGGCTGCTGTTTGGAGGGTTCTGGAATTGAGGGAAGTGTTGAGGGGGCTGATTGGTGTGCCTGGGAGTTTGAAAAGGGTGGAGGCATGGGTGATTTGGGAGTGGTGTGAGTGGTTTCCTGAAAATTAGGGGAGTGAGGTTCATGGGAGGGAGGCATGTGGGCTGAACGTGGGTTGGCAGGGGAGTGCTTCACGCCTAGAGATGGAGAAAAAAACTGAAGGTATAATTGCAGTTCTCTTTCTTTAGGTAGCGGAGTAAGGTTTATCAATGAGTGGGGTGGAGGAGAGGGTGCTGACAACTAAAGAGGTGGTCGGTGGTGGTTGCCCGAAATGGGTGGTGGAGGGTAGGGGGGACAGCCGGCCAAGGGGAAGGGAAGGTATTTCCTAGGCTTCGCATGTAGGCTCCAGCTTAGGCACTGGGAGACCAAAAGGAGGAACTCTATTCAATTTTTGATCCCTTCTAAATGAGTCTTCTACCTTGATTTATAGATTAAGGAGAGCCTCCACGAATGGTCGTGATTCACCAATTATCACGGCCACCATAAAAGATTAAAATAAAATTCAGAAAAAATAACAAAAAATCATGAATTGTCGATCCGCACTCAAAGATCGTCTTGTAGACTTATGTGTGATGTGATCCCCATGACCCTATCTACAATAATACTAAGAAATTTTAACAAGAAGAAGGAATCATGGAAACCAGTCTGTTAAAGACTGGCCTAAAATCTGTCGGATCTAAATAATCGGGCATAAAAGAGCCATAAATCCCTGCTAGTCTAGGTTAGCTGCCAGGCAAATAAAACTAGCCAAAAGAAACAAAAATCTCAGGCAAGGATGCAACGACTCCTTGTTAAACCGCTTATAAAGCAGCTGCAAATGCCACTTGATCACAAAATGATCCTTTTAGTCAACAAGAAAAAACCAAAAAGCGAAACCCGAAAAGCAAGCCAAATCGAATGATCAGCAAATTGAATCCACAAAGATTCAGCGAAGTTTGATGTTTACATCAAACCGTATGGAAACTATTACGGATATTTGCAGCGAACGTGCCGCGTACCGAGGAAGATGAACCGAGCGCGTTGGGAACGGCTTGAACCGACGAGGACGACCCAGGCGGGATCGGAGCAGTGGATATTTAATATTTATTACATTCCATGTTTGACTGTCGTATTTTAATTAATTCTTGTCTTTCCTAATTTCGGTTTTACTTTTGTATTTGCCTCTCGCCCCTCTAAGGCTCTATTTGTTTGGGCGTTTCGCAACTCCGTTTTGGGGAAACGCCGCCAGAAGGAGGGTAAACAAATGAACCTCCGGCGGCGTTTGCTCCGTGTCCACCCGCCCGCCTTGAGAAACGCCCCAAAAAGCTCTGTTTGGAGCAACCACCTCCCCTCTCCGGTTCGAACTCTCCGTTTCCACCCGCCGGATCGACCCGCCACCGCTAAAACAAATGAAGCCTAAGAGGGCGCATGAACATTGTATTTGGTATCTGGGATGAATGTATGTTTTTCTCTCCTCACTTCTAACCCTAATCCCCTCTCTTCCTCTCTCTCCCTCTCTTTCTCTCTCTTTCTCTCTCTCTCTTTCCCCCACCGTCGGGTTCAAACCAAATTGGTCTGACCTGCCTCACCGCCCGCCAACACCACCGTCGGTGCTCGTGATCGGCAACAAAGCCTATTCCTTCGTTCGGAATCCGCAGCAACAGTGCGCGCTATTCCGCGCCTATTTGCGAATCGCGACTCCGCTTGCCCCCCGACTCAACAATCAGCGTTCTGATCTCTGCCCCCGACCCGATCGATGTTTCACTTCCTCCCACGACGCGACCAAAGCGCCGCGACTCTGTGCGCCTGCCGATCGGCCGATCCACCGCCGGAAGCACTCAGGACAGCTTCTTTAGCCATTTTCAGCCCCGCGCCTCCATTTTCAGCCCCGCGCTGGAAGCCCTCAGGCTGCTCGCATATCATCACCCCCGCGCCTCTACCCTGCACCGCAAACAGGCTGTCGCATTCGCTGCCCCGCGCCGCATCCAAGACGCAGGACCTCTTCACCGCACAGCCCTGCCGCACCAGCCCCGGCCATACACCGTCGCAGCAGTCCCGACGCGCTCGCGCCGCACCATGGCCCCGACGACCCGATCCACGACCGAGACCCCACTGGAGGGCGCCAACGAAGCCCTCCTACACTGTGTCGAAGCCCAGGAATCCCTCCTGGACTCCATGCATACCTCCCTGCTTGCCCCTTCATGCCAAGCTCGACGCTTTCCAACCGCCCGCCGCCGCGTCCGCCAGCGGATCCGCATGCACGACCAACGACGTGTCTTCCCTCGGGGCTGCACCTCTCCCGCACAACGGGGAGACCCCCCACCCCACCACCCCACCCCCGTTTTCCCCTGGCCGTCCAACCCTTGCCTTGGACCACCGCACCTTCGCCGGTGAGGACCCGATTGGGTGGATCTCAAAGGCAAAGCAGTACTTTGACCTCCATCACACTCCTGAGCAGGACAAGGTCTCAACCGTCGTCGTGGGACTCGATGGCTTCGCCCTACATTAGGCCTGATGGCTCCGTCAGTCCACCCCGGCCATCTCCGAGTCGGAGATCAAACAGGAGATGATCCGCCGCTATGACAGTCGGTATTCTGGATCCGTCGTCGAACGACTGTGTAGAGTCCGCCAAATCGATGCATTAGATGATTACATCGATGAGTTTGTGGCAATCGTCACCCATGTTTCGGGCTTACCGCCGGATCATTATATCGGCTTCTTCATGTAGGGCCTTTTGCCCCACATCCGCTCCCGGCTCCGCACTCACCATCCTCGGACAGTTTCTGAGGCCCTCGACATGACCAGCCTCATGGAGGCGGATTTTTCTCCTCGACCACCGCCACCGCCAGGAGGACCTCCACCAGGGGGCGACCGTGGCAGACCGTTACTCCAGCGACACCAGCTCCTCAGCCTCCCCTGCCGCTCCGGTAGGCCGACCGGTGCCTCAGTGATTCTCCAACCGCAACTTGGATGACCTCCGTCGCAAGGGGTTGTGTTTCCGCTGCCGTCAGCCCTATTCTCCTACTCACGTCTGCGCGGTCAAGGAGTTATGCGTCATCATCGGCGATCGACCATGAGGTTACCTTGGCCGACTTTGAGGCCCGGGAGCTCTCACCGGAGGATACCCCTCCTAACACCACCACAGCTACATTCCACCGGTTGGAGCTATCTGGAGTCTTGATGGGCGGGATCTCCAGCTAGCAGAACATGATGCTTCCGGGCACACTGCGGGATCGTCCGATCATCATCATGGTGGACAGTGGCGCAAGACACAATCTCATCTCTGAGCACCTAGCGCAGCAACTCCGTCTTCCCTGGGTTCCCTCCCAGGACGTTGCGGTCTGCATGGGTGATGGGCGCCACCGCACGACTCAGGGTTGTTGCGCTGACATCTCTCTCTCTATGGGGCCATATTTTGTGACCGCGGACTTCTACACATTTGGTTTAGGCGGCCTTGACGCCGTGCTGGGTGTGGCCTGGCTCTGTACGCTCGGCGAGGTATGCGTTAACTAGGAGTCTAGGATACTATGACCATGCAGTTTCTACACAAGGGATAACCATGTCGCCTCGACGGTGACTCCGCCCTCCTACACTCTTTGTTCCCCCTTGGCAAGGAACTGGATTCCGAGGAGACACTACCACCAGCCCAGCTCTCTCTGATCCAGAAGAAAGACGACAGTTGGTGACGAACTACCCAGCCAAACTACTTAGTTGTGACTACCACCTTCAGGGGGACTCTGGCTCGTAGGAGGTCCCGGTTGCTGGGTCTTACCGTCTGGAGTACGAAACCATAAGGTTGTTCCAGGATCACTGTTGTCACCACCACTCAGACTACTGCCTTGAGGACAAGGCATATTTCTCAGACAGCGGCATTGTTACGAATATTCGTGACGAACGTGGCGCGGACCGAGGAAGATGAACCGAGCGCGTCGGGAGCGGCTTGGACCGACGAGGACGACCCAGACGGGGTCGGAGCAGAGGATATTTAATATTTATTACGTTCCATGTTTGACTGTCGTATTTTAAGTAATTCATGTTTTTCCTAATTTCGATTTTCCTTTTGTATTCGCTTCTCGCTTCTATAAGAGGGTGCGTGAACATTGTATTTGGTATCATGAATGAATGTATGTTTTTCTATCCTCACACTTCTAACCCTAATCCCCTCTCTTCCTCTCTCTCCCTCTCTTTCTCTCTCTTCCTCTCTTGCTCTCAGGTTCCCCCACTGCCGGGTTCGTACCAAAAACCAAAAAACTTTTAAATTAAAACCAATGATCCTCACGAGAGATATGTGGTCAAATCTTCTTTATTAGCAAAAATTACTACAAAAGACTAAGAAAAAATGAATAAGTCTTCAAATTAAACAAATGACTAAATTATTCTATCCCTACCTCATCTGCTCTTGGTCTTGTGTTAGGATCTTTATGAAGACAAGCATCGATGAAGGAACAGAACTCTGGTGAAAATTTGTCGCTAGGAGGAGAAGGTGACGGATCATACAAAATCTGCAATGAGGTTGGCATAAAAATTGAAAGTTAGCAGAGATCAGAGTATTGAAGATAAGAAAATAGAATAATAGCTATTCAAGAGATATGCCTAAAGCAGTAAGATGCATTTAAATGATTCTAATACAGAAACAATGTCAAGGACCTAAAGGATGCGTACAATGAAAATTACCAAAATGTCAGTAGGGCTACATATATGATAGAACATGTGCGAGACTACGGTGGTGGCACTTGAGGATGAGGCTATGGGCCCAAAGAGTCATATTCGTATCAATTCTCGTCTATCAAAAATTGACCATGTCTACAAGATTAAGACCCGAATGGGTCATTTGCGAGCGTCAGAGGATCAAAGTCAATAAAGTCAGGGACATCGTTTTTGGCACCGATCAACAAGTGAAATTCCTTGAGAGTGAATTTGTGTGTTGGCGAGTACCGCTGCTGACGACGATAACAAAGCCACTTCCAGCAGAGTTCGATATACTCCTTGTGTGAGATAAGCATTAGACCTGTTCGATATACTCCTTGTCAATATAGCGAGCTTGCTCCATAGCTCGAGCCTCGAGAGGGGGTGGACGGATTGTGGACACGAAGAAGCGTACAAATGTGAGGTTGTAGACCAGTCAGGAAGTACCCAAGGTAATGATCAAGAAGAGGCCAGTCATATGCATGGTGACTGGAATGAACTTCAGAATGTACACCGCAACAGTGTCCGACTGACAAACAAAATTGATGCGCCCATAAGTGTTGCCCGCTTGATGCGTATCGTAGTGGCGAAGAAGTTTCTACTTGAGTATGGGCCAAGAGAGATCCAGAAATATTTTTATGCATTCAACACACCCAACAAAGCGTCGGGCCCTCCATATATATGCTCGTCAAAGGAACCTTCTGATTGGCGAGGGTGGACTAGAGATCAAAGAACTATTAGGCGGAGGCTATTCAGCCGAGGGAATCAGTGTCGTCGAACAATGAGATCTCAAGACGGCAGATATGGACTGGGTGAATGTCCCCAATTGGGTATAGGAACACCATGCAGTCAACGACAGGCAGAAAACGGGTGGCGGTAGAGGGGGCGGAGGTGTTGGTTGACGGTTGCTGTGGCGAAGAAGGAAAGTGAGATCTTCTAGACGAGCTTCAAGTCAATCAAAAGAAGAGAAATCGGTGTATTTTGAACAAAATGTATCGTCATCAATGCGTAGGGCCATTGAATGAGTCGTGGACATGAATCGGAGGAGCCGAAGGAGGATTAAGGGGCTTGTATGTTAGCAAAAGACCGATGAGTGTAGCGAGGCACGACATCCCAGAGATCGACCATTGTTATTTGGCGGAAGATGGAGTGAGGAAGGAGACAATGCGATGAGAAATATGTCTGGGACACACACAAGATGGGCGAAGCAGAAGATGCGGCTATATGTTGGGAGTCGAGGTGCAGAAGACAACCGGCTGAGCGAAAGACCACATTAATTGCGTGATCGAAGCACTGTTCTATGGAAGGTGCTTGGAATCAAGACACACTAGCATGGAGGCGTCTGATTGTGAGAAGGGAAGATGAATCATCTACTGTGTTCTAAAACCCTAAAGGCGAGGAATCTTGGCAGCTTACCAAGGCAGGCAAGTCAAACCAACTAATATTTAACAGTTATCATGAAATAGAATCAAGTAAGCAAAGAGAATAAGAATATAATATATCGAGACAAGCTTAATATCGAATCTCTTGAGGACAGGATCCCTCTAAGTGTCTCTCTCTTTTATGAGACCAAAACAAAATTAATGATCCAAGATAAACGTAAGGCACTCTCTCACTCCCTTATATAGACGAAAGTGAGCATACAATGAAAATTTCCAAAATACAACTAGTGCCACACAGACAATAGAAACGTGCGAGACTATCGTGCAATGTTTGGCCAAGCAGTGGTGGGTGCAAAAACATACACAGACTGAAGATTTGTCTAATTGCATCGATTGGGCTCCCAGAAGGGCTACTGGGATCACATAAGAATCAAGTGACAATGACAAGAGCTGTAACGATCAAAGTTATTGGGCTCACAGGATTACATGTGCCGCAAATATTGGTATTCGAGAGGAATAACTGCGCAAAATCAACAGTAGAGGTGCACTGGGTAATGGGTATGCTTGTGGGACCAATGCTCATGATTCCTTAGTTTCATTTTGGATCATAATTCAGCGGAGTGGATCAGGGGATAATTTGAGATTCTTTAGTTGTAGGTCATAGATAAAGCCAAGGGAAGGATCCCTTCTACCCCTATCATGTATATTGTCTTTTTCGTTCTAAAAACTCATTTTTCTAGTTTGAGAAAATACGCTACATGACATGAGATTCTACAAGAATCCATTTTTCATTTATGGAAAGAAACAAATATGTATCTTTTTATGAGAATTCTCTTTTGTTGAGGAAAAGATTCTATCATAAGAACAATCATAAGATTAGATTGAAATGATTCATATGAGGATGTGATGATAGACCACCTCGCGGATGCGTACAGCGGGCGAAACGGCATGAGGCAGACCAATGCTAGATGATCGTTGTGCGATCTCCTAGACATGATGGTTAGTAGCGTAAGGAGGGAGTGGGAAAGTCACATATAAGAAAATAAATAAGTGGGGGATATCGAATATGTTGGCCAGATCAATGGCTAAAAGTTCACAAGGGTTCCAAGATGCCATAAGAAGAGCATGAAACAATAGCATAGGGTTCAAAACAAACAAATAGAGAGCAGCTAAAACAAGGAAGCTAGTTTAGGTAAGTTATTTAAAATTAAGCCATAAACATTTATTTATTCTTGCCAGATTTTAGGTAAATTTTTTTTATAAGTTTCATTAAAACTTATTAGCCACCCTCCAACAGCTTATTTTAAGTAATCAATTTTCTTTTACACTCGGCAGGAATTCTGTAATAATGCTACAGAATAATATGATTACTACTTTTTAGAAGAAACATTATTGCCTATGAAATTATAGTAACAAACACTGTTTAAGAATTGGTAACTAGTATCTTACAATAAACTTACTTGTAACATCAGATTAACAGCCCCTTCAGTTGCTGAATATGGAAATTTGCCGGTAGCACATTCAAACACAGTTACACCGAAGCTCCAGATGTCGGCTGCAAACGAATAGCTCTCATTTTGGATTCTTTCTGGCGACATGTATGTAACCGTTCCAACAAAAGTTTCACACTAGAACAAGTATTTAGAGAGGTAAGAAACAGGAATGTATTCCATCTTAGAGTTAGAGGACTTCTATTTATTAATATAATCAGGATCTGATACTACACTGATAGTCTGATACATAGGAAAAGCAATACTTTCTTGGTAACTGAACTCAGAAAAATAGAAAACTAACCATAGAAACTGAGTTGTCTAAAACTGCGCTTATACCGAAGTCAGAGATCTTGGTCTCTCCTCTGAGATTTATGAGCAGGTTTGCGGGCTTTATATCTCTGTGAACCAAATGCCTTTCACCATGCAGATATCCCAGTGACTTCATGGGGTATAATTATTAAGCTCAAAGCAAAAATATCTTATATCAGAATATTAAATACCACGCAGTTAAGATAATGCTTACAATCAATAAATTATGAACCATGTGTGAAAGAACTGGCTCAGGTATTGACTTTCGTAACCGAAGAACATCTGCAAATGAACCGCCATCCACATACTCGAGTGCAATGCTTATGTTCCCAGAATCTGGAGTATAAAATGCCCCTTGAAATTCCACTAGTCCTTGAAAGTAAGGCGCCTCACATAGTGTTCTTATCTCGTTAAGAAGTTGTTGTCTTTTCTCCTTCAAATATGAAAGGAAAATAAAAAAATATCAGTGAAATACGAATTTCTATTTCTAATAAAGAATTTTCAACAAGACATGTTTTCCCCAGTAACTTTTATAAAGATACTTTCTGGTAAAACTTCTACAATAATTTTTTTGGGGGGGAGAAATATGTGATGGCAGTAGAGGAACGGGAGTTGCCACGTAGGTGTATTATGCTGACTTTATGATCAGTTCGCAGCATCCTTTCCCTTGCTTAGCCATAGTGTTCGTCTGCGGCATATTATAATTCAAATTCCAATGCTTTTACTCTTGTGGTAAGCGAGCCGAAGGACACTGTTTCTTTCTATTGTGAAAAGTTGTAGTAGTCGTAGTGTTTCAAGCACGGAAGACCCGTGTGTGACAACTCGTAACAAATAAACAACTAGTAACAAATAAACAAAATGGAATGAGTATTCTTCACACAAAATATATATTAATGAAATATTTAATCACAAGAGGAAGAAGATTAGGGTAAAATCCCGTTTTCACTTTGTTGTGGTCTAACTCGACATCCCGGTCGGACTGTAATAACCTGAACCTCCTTATCTCTCGGAACGGTCGAGCGCGCACATAGTCAGTGAGGTAGATCGATTGTACACATGAAGTTTTAACGTGGAAAAACCCCTCAACCGGGTAAAAAAACACGTGACCGGATCTGTGCCGACCAAAGTCCACTATTTCTTGGCTGTTACAGCTTGTTTGTGAAATCGAGGGCGACAGGTCACCTCTCGTTACAGTTTTGAGGTGAGAGAACATTTGGCACACGACGGACGACAGACCGTCGCGTCGGGAGTTTGTTACAAGTTGCAATTTGCATTGATGGGCTTCGTTGAGCGACTTGCTGATTCTGGACATAGGAGCGGAGTGTCTGAACTTGCGGTTGCGGAGACCACTTGGAAATGGAGAGATTGGGCTTCGTCGGGCGGCTTCAATTTGTCTTGTACATGGCTCGAGTGCGGCTCGGGTGCGGCTTGGGTGCGGCTCGGGTACTGCTCGTAGGAGGAATTCGGCAGAGCTTCGACCTGAAGAAAAAGAAAAGTCAGAGGAAAAAAGTGAGAAATGAAGAGCCCTGGGGCTCCTTTTATAGGCTCCAGAGGGTGGTTATGGTGGTTATGCGTCTATCCGCACACCGTAACCACCCAAAATTAATATTTTCCCATAGTTTAAGGGTGCGCATTTATGATGATTAATCTCGCTATTCGCACCCTAAAAAATAAATAAAATTATTAATTAAATCCCCCCACTAACCTGGTGGTTAGTGGGTGGTTACATGTGAATCAGATGGCGGGAAACGACCCCAAATGATCAGACGGCGGGGGCGGAACTCCACGGGTGGTCGGCGAACTCGCCGCCGAATTCAACAGCGAGGGGAGGACCTCCGACGGCAGCCGAGGGGGAGCGGTTGGCGGGGCCGCCTCCTTTGGCCGCGCGCCGACGGCCGAGGGAGGGGGCGGCCTGAGCGGTCGTCGCTTCGGCCGCGGCCAGCGGCCGAGGGAGAGCGGTCGGCGGGGCCGCTCCCTCAGACGCGGCCGGCAGCCGTGAGAGAGCGGCTCGTGCGGCCGCTCCCGCGGCCAGGGCCGGTAGCCAGGAGAGCGGCCCGAGCGACCGCTCTTCCGGCCGCGGCCGGCGGCCGAAGGGGAGTGGCCTTCGCGGTCGTCCCTTCGACCGCGGCTGGCGGCCGAGGGAGAATGGCCTGGGCAGCTGCTCTCTCGGCTGCGGCCGATGGCCCAGAGGGAGCGGCGGCCGGGGCCACCACCTCAAACGCACGCCGGCGACCGGCGCGGCGAGGGAAGGGGGGTGGCCGGTGTCAAGGGAGGAGGTCGGCCGCCCTCCGCCGGCAAGGTGGAACTCGCGGCGGTTCATCCATCACGCGTGATGTGATTAGCGCGCGGGGGGATCGGGCGCAGTGATCGCACGTGCGGTCAAATCCATGATTCCACTACTTTTGAGGTGGAGATCATGGGTGTGTGGTTATGTGCACACCTATACATATAAAATGGGTCTCATCCCTAACAATTGCCCCTTAGATCCTTGTTGCAAGAGACCGACTCGGACGAAGAAAAACAAGGATCTTTCTTTGCTCATCTTTTACGGCGACGACGATGCTGAACGGTGAATGACTTGAGGTGGCGAGTAGTGGTGCCCTGCAAACTCGGGTAAAAATGTTAGAATATGCTACGGTGGAGGAGAGGCGGCGAACGTGCCCGGAGAAGGGAGCTAGCGCACCCGCGCTTGCGGTGGTGCGTGCGGGTGCGCGTGTCGGCTCGCGCATGGGCGCGCGTGGGCTTGGCCGAGTGCGAGTGAGCAAGCGCGCGGACGCGTGCATGGTTGCGCGTGAGCGCGCCTGTATGGTCGCACGCGGGTCTGATCGCGCGTGCGGGCCTTCGTTCCTCCCTTACCGACGATCAGGTTGCAATTTGGAGGAGAAGGTTCGGGTTGCCTCCCGACCTTGAAGTGAAGATACCGCGTGTTGAGGAGAGGGTTCAAAATCCCCCTCGTGGTTGGTTGACGATCCACGAGACTACTTTGAGATCAGGTTTCTGATTCCTACCATGCGAGGAAGTGATCGAGATTCTGAAGTTTTGTGGCGTGCCGATTTCCCAATTTACTCCCTTGGGGGCAGTACACCTCATGGAATTGGTTGTCTTCTTTCGCGAACATGGAGGGAAATTCTCTTTGGACTGCTTCTGAGATTGGTGTGATTCGCTCTGATGGTGGTGAGCGCGTGGAAATTCATAGTAACAAGAGCTGTCTTGATTTTGAGACTCGGACGGACCGTCGCATAAAAATACTTTATTTGGTTATGTCAGGAACTCCCGGGGCTTGCCAGAGCTATGAAACGCATTGCTTGATTGTTGTCGTTGTCAAAAGGGGAGAGAGCGGGAGTTTTCTCCAGTCTTAGGGTTTTCGGAACCCCGTGAGTTGGCGAACCGGCTGTTCAGTATTTATTCGTTTGTGGAGGAGAAACGCTTTTTGCGTTGCGACATTTCTTCAAACTCTGGGTGGATTACTGAGACATCTTCGGATTGTGGTCGGAAGCGGAAGGCCACTGTAGTTTCTTGTGGTAGCGATAGGGCGGCGCCTTGTTCGGTTTCTCTAGGTAGCGACACTCCTTCTGGTGGCCATGGCGATTCAACTCCCGAGGTACAGGTGCTTGGATTTTCTGCCCCCCGGGCTTCCCCTGCGGATGCGGCGGCTCTGAGGCTATCTTATTATTTGAAGGCGATGAATGAAGTGGTAAGCAAGCTTGATTATTCTTGATTCTTCTTTGTCCTTGTGTTGTACTGACTTTTCTCTGTCTTTTCTCTTGTAAATTGAGGCTCAGGTTCAAATTGTCGTTACTTGCAATGATCATTATGTGAGCTTGAATGATAGGTATCTGGCCCTTCAGGAGAAGTTTCAGGCGGCTGCGGGCTCGCTTGCCACTCTTGAGGGATGATCATGACCGGGACATTTACCGATTTCGTCGGATTGGATCGAAGCTGAAGGCGGAATTGGAAGAGACTTGAGCGTCTTTGGAGGTGGAGAAATCTCTGGTGGAAAGAACTACACAAATGTTGAAGCGTGCTCAAGAGGATACTTCTCGTTTAGAGACAGAGCTTTGTGCGACGAAGGCCCGAGTGGAGGCGTTATCTTCTGATAGTCGTGTGTCAGAGTTGAACGTTGCTGGACTTGTGCGGAGTACATGGAGTCTCTGGATTATATGCGAGATCGTTGTTTGATTAGCGAGGAGGGTTCGTGATGAGATCTGGAAGCAAGGAGGTGGAGCCTCAGATGGAAGACGTTCAGGAGCTGGCCCTTAGGCATGGAGTTTCGAAGGCTTTTCATCTCGTTGGTTAGGAGCTTGGGATGCGACGTATCCGACCTTAGCTTTGATGATATCTCTGGCGACGAGAGTTCAGATGTTTGGCGCGGCTGATATGTAAGCGGCGATATCTCCTTGTATTAGTGTGTTTGCATCTTTTGCTTTTCTAGTCTGGTATCTTGTATGTTGTCATCTTTATTGTTTGACGGTTCTGATTGGCGCATTTGCGCATGTATTTGCATGTTGTTGTGATGATTGCGTTATTTTTCTTCTTTTTGTACCCTGATCGTTGTTTGACTCGTGGTGTTGCTTTCTGCGCGTTGTGATTGCGTCTGTGGCTGGTTTAGTTACCATGGTTTGCACGAGGATCGCTCGCGGCTTAATTTGCACAAGAATCGCTCGCGGCTTAGTCGTGAGGGGGCGGTCCCTGACGATGTTCGTGGCGTAGAAAGGCAGGTTCGATGAACAACTTGGTATTCAAACCGCATGCGCAATCTTACTGGTTTGCACGAGGATCGCTCGCGGACTTAGTCGTTATGGGGGCAGGCCATGACGATGTCCTGGCATAGAAAGGCAGGTTCGGTGAATAGCTTTTGTATTCAAACCGCATGCGCAGTCTTACCTTTTGCACGAGAATCGCTCGCGGTCGTGAGGGGGGCAGGCTCTGACGATGTCCTGGCGTAGAAAGGCAGGTTCGGTGAATAGCTTTTGTATTCAAACCTCATGCGCAGTCTTACCGTTTTGCATGAGCATCGCTCGCGGCTTAACTCACTTGAAACTAGTCGAACTTGTTGAATAGGAAACACAATAAATAGGAAACACAATATTTGGATAATTGATTGTCTACACACGTCCAGGCTTGCGTTTCTTATACACCATAGAGTTCAAACATGATAAAAATACTTTTAGGAAGTTCAAAACAAGGAGTCACTGATAGAATCGACGCAGGTTCTGTGCGTTCCAGGTTCGAGGTAGAATCTTTCCCACTTTTGCGTTCCTTAGCTTGTAGGTTCCTGGCTTCACAATTGCGGTGACGACGAACGGTCCTTCCCATGAGGGAGAGAGCTTGTCTCTTTGTGGTCCTTTGTCAGCAGCTTCTATATTTCGAAGGAACCAAAACTCCCCTACATTGATAGGTCGGGATTTCACCTTTCGATTGTAATGTCGTGCTACCAGTTGCTGATAGGCGGCGGTGCGAAGAGCCGCCACATCTCGAAGTTCATGGATCAGATCCAGATTGAAGTTGGAGACCCGCAGGATTGTGATGCCGATGTCGACTGGGACGATCGCTTCTGTCTCATAGTAGAGGTTATACGGTGTTTCTCCAGTCGGGGATTCTATCGGTAGTACGGTATGCCCATAAAACGTTGGGGAGTGCGTCGACCCATCCCCCCCCCCCCCCCGGCTTCCTGCAATCGGGTTTTTAATCCATTCAAGATCGTTCGATTAGTCACCTCAATTTGCTCGTTGGTTTGGGGGTGCGCCACAGCAGTGTGTCGCAGATTGATCTTCAAGTCCTCGCACATTTTTGTGAAGGATTTTCCGGTGAATTGGGTCCCATTGTCGGCAACAATGATTGCTGGGATGCTAAAGCGATAGATAATGTTCTTTCCATACGAATTGTCTGACGTTCTCTTCAGTGATCATAGCCAAAGGTTCTGCCTCGACCCATTTAGCGAAATAATCGGATTGTCATTATGATGAATCTTTCTCTGCCCCGAGGCTTGGGGTAAGGGACCAAGGAGGTCGACTCCCCACTGCGCAAAAGGCTACGCTCCTTGTAATGCGGTGAGGGCGACTGGCGGTTGTCGAGGAATGCTTGCATGCAACTGACAACTTTTGCATATTTGGACGAACTCAGTGGTCTGCTTCTTCATCGTGGGCCAAGTAGAAGCCTTAGCGTAATATTTTGCATGTGACAGGGCCCCTTTCCACCTAGATGCTCTTCCGCAGACTCCTTCGTGAACTTCTCGCAAGGCGTACTCTGCATCGGGTTCTGACAAACATTTCAAGTATGGTCCAGAAAAGGACCTGCTTATACAACTCCCCATTGATTAGGGTGAAGGTGGCCACTCGGATCCTCAGGCGTCACGCCTCCCCCAGGTATTCTGGCACTGACTGGTGTTCTAGGTAAGCCAACAACGGATCGATCCATGATCCTTTTGTTTCTTCGATCTCCATGATTTCCACAGGGCTCTTGGATGTTGGGGATGACTATCTCTTCTACTTGGCGCCTCCTAGACTGATATTGGGTAGGTGACGTGGCCAAGCTTCGAAAGGGCGTCTGCCCTGAAATTCTGTTCCCTAGGGAAAGTGAAGAATTTGGAACTGCAGTACCTTGAGCAAGAGAGACTTCACTAGTGAAAGGTATTGAGCTAGTTGCTCATTCTTTGCTTCGTAGTCACCTTCTACTTGCGAGACGACGAGCTGGGAGTCTAAATAGATGGTCAAGTTTCTTACATGGCAGTCGATGGCGAAGCCTGAGCCCTGCAATCAGAGCCTCGTACTCCGCTACATTGTTGGTAGCTGTAAATTTTAACCTTAGTTCGTACTCTAGGATGACCAACTATGGGCTTATCAAAAGTATTCCTGCGCCCGCTCCTTCGATTCTTGATGCTCCATCCACACATAAGACCAATTTGAAGGTTGTTCGCAGCTTGTGTAGTGGTTGTTTCTGGTGGAATAGTATTCTCTACAACGAAGTCTGCTAGCACCTGCGACTTGATGACCTGACCGAGGTAGAAAATGGATATCGAACTCTCCTAACTCGACTGCCCATTTTACCAATCTGTCGAAGGCCTCTGGCTTTTGGAGGATTGTGCGGAGGGAGAGTTCGGTCAACACTTTGACAGTGTGAGTTTGGAAGTATGGTCGGAGTTTCCTACCCGAGAAGACGAGTGTTAGAGCTATCTTGTCTGTTGCAAGGGTATCGGGCTTCCGTGTCTGAGAGAATCTTGTTGAGGTAGTAAATCAGACGCTGAACTCCTTCATCTTTAACCAATACTGAACTCAATGCTGCGAGCATGACTGCTATATATAAATAGATGTGTATCTCTTCAGGGACAGGCTTCGAGAGGAGTGGTGGGGAGGCCAGGTATCGCTTTAGGGATTCGAAAGTAGCCTGACACTCATCCGTCCACTAAAATCCTGCGCTCTTTGCTCCCCTCGAAGGATTTTAAAAAACGGTAGATACTTGTCCCCGGTTCGTGCTAGGAATCGTGAGAGCGCGGTAATTCTCCCGTTTAGATGTTGTACTTCTTTCAGGGATTCGAGGGGGTGCCATTTTTTGATGTCTTTAATCTTCTCTGGATTTGCCTCTATCCCTCGATGTGTTACTATGAATCCCAGAAATTTTCCTGACGTTACTCCAAATGCGGATTTACTTGGGTTCGAGTCTCATGTTCGTGTTGTCAGAGAATTTTGAAACACTTTTCTAGGTCCTACACATGGGCTTCCCGCTGGATGTTTTTTACTAGCATGTCGTCTACATATACCTCCATGGACTTTCCTGATGTGATCTTTGAACACCTTGTTCATCAGTCGCTGGTAAGTGACTCCTGACGTTCTTAAGACCAAAGAGCATTACCTTATAGCAGTATATTCCTTTTGTCTGTTTCGAAACAATGTATGTTCTTCATCCGCGGGATTCATTCTGATTTGGTTATAACTTATAACCAGAGTAAGCATCCATGAAGCTAAGAAGTTGGTGTCCTTGCGGTTGAATGGACAAGCTAGTCGATTCTAGGCAGGGGGAAGCTGTCTTTCGGGCGGGCTTAATTGAGGTTCGTGTAGTCCACACACATTCTCCACTTTCCGGAGGATTTCTTAACCATTACCACGTTTGCCAACCAAACGGTGTATTCTACCTCTCGTATGAATCGCGTGTCAAGGAGCTTTCCTACTTCCTCTTTGATAGACTTGAGGTCGTTCAGGGGCGATAGGATGATCGGCCTGCATGCCGGATTAATGTTCACAGAATGTTGAATGACTTGCGGATCTATAACAGGCATATCCTCAGAGCTCCAAGCGAAAATGTCCTTATTCGCCTGAAGGTAGGCCGTCAATTCGTCATTTTCTTGTTGTGGTAGGAGCGACCCAAGTTGGACGGTGTGGCTTGGGACTGCCTGCGAAGAGAGGGACCTCAACTAATTCCTCAGTTGGCGCTCCTCGTTGTAAGATCGCCTCGTCGCGTAGGTAAAAGTCGTCGATATTCAAGGCTGTGACTTTTATCGGTTAGGATTGCTTGGAATAACAAGTCCTAACGGCTTCTTGGTTGTCCCGCACAACCCCTACCCCTCCGGTAGTGGGGAACTTCATGGCGAGGTGCAGGATTGAAGGAATGGCTTTGAAGATTGACTGAATGGGTCTTCCGAAGATCGCATTGTAGGCTGAGCTGGAATCTACCACGGAGAACTAAATCTCGTGCGTGGCTTGCCTTGGAAACTCTCCCTATGGTGACTGACAGAGATATCATCCCCTATACTTGGACTAGATGGGATTATCGAAGCCAAACACAGGCCCTGCTGCTAGAGCGAGGTGTTGGCTAGTAAGCTTCATGTTCTGAAGAGCAGAGAGGAATAAGACGTCGACCGAACTCCCGTTGTCGACGAGTATTCGCTTGACATTGTAGTGCAGGGTTTGTCGATCCCTGCACAGATCACAAGAGGGTCTTAGTGGGGCGTCCGGATTCCCCTCAAGATCCTTCGTCCCCAAAGGCTATGGTGGAATTTTGCTTGCATCTCTTCTCTTCGTGGACGTCTTTTCTGCACGCTCACTGAAAGTACCTGGGTAGGGAAAATCGGAGATCCGACGATGGTTTCGATGTTCCCGACCGTTTGCCTGTCGCCGGCTCCTCCTTGTTAGGCGTTTTGGTGATCTCTCGCCTGCCTAGGGGGAGCTTGCTGATCCTATAGACGTCCTTGCAATAACCTGCCCAGGAGTCCCTAACAAACAAGACGTTTGATTTCGTCCTTGAGTCTTGCACACTCCTCTGTGGTGTGTATGGTTGCTCGATGGAATTCACAATAATTTGACTGATCATTTTTGGGATCAGGGGCAGACTACTTGGGGCAGTGCAGAGCCGGATCGTTCTGGATAGCGTAAAGTACGTTCGTGCAGGTGGTATTCAACAGAGTGTATTCTCGGGGTGGCTGGTCCCTCTGAAAGTCGCGTCGTCGCTGGCCATTCTGGCGCTCTTCCTGGAACCTTCCTTCCTGAGTTTTTGAAGACTGCTCCCTGTCCCTCTTGCATTTTTGGTCTCCATCGAACTGTTGACGATGTGCTTCACTGGCTTCATCTGCTGCTATTTGTGCTTCCTATGCGATGTACAAGGTCTGTGTAACTCGGGATAGCTTCTCTCATCAGAGCCGAGTAGAAACCACCTGGAGTGAAACCCTCCAAGAAATACTCCTCTCAAGAGTTCTGGGTCAACTCCCGGAATCTGGCGAGCTTCTGCGGTAAACCAACGGAAGAACTCTTTCAAGGATTCTCCTTCGTTTTGTCGAATCCCTAACAAATGTGAAGGGTCCTCGGTCGATTCTTCGGTTGGTGATGAACTGGTCAATGAATTGCCTTGTCAATTCCGTGAAGTTTGTGATAGTTCTCTTCCTCAGGGATTGCAACCAGGTCCGAGTCTGGCCTTTGAGAGTGGCTGGTAAGACTTGGCAGAGTAGCTGGTCTGGCGCCATTATAGATCCTAATGATCGTAGTAAAGTGGTTGATGTGTTCTAACGGGTCGTCTGTCCCGTCGAAAGTTTTGATATTCGGCAGTTTGAAGTCATGAGGGATTGGAATATCTCGTCCTTGGTGAAGTGATCGACGGGTGAGAATATCTCGTTCGGCCAGTCATGTTTGTATTCCTCAGCGATCACTTCTCGTATCTCTTCTCGAGTGAATCTTTCGCTAGGCGGTAATCGGGGTTCTTCCTCCAGGATCCGGTCGCGACGACCGGCTCCTGGTTGCTCTGAGGATCGGGTGAGTGGAACTACCGGCGTCGGAGAGTTCTTCTGACACTTCTCTTCACGGAGCTTCTCTTGCTGGGCCGTGGCTTGATAGAGGCGGGGGGTTGGCCGGTGTCGGCGATTGAGCTGGAGGCGCTCCCATATTTCTGAGCAGAGCGAGCATCTCGGTCTGTTGCCCCCCCCCCATCTATCGAACTCGTCCTTCCAATGTTGTTACTGGGGCGAGAACATTCTCTGCTTCGAGGGGCACATCCACGAGTGAATGGGAGTGGGCTGGTTCAGTGCGTCCTCCCGAGACGGATGCTTCCGCTGTCCGGGCACTTCACTTTGTCATTGAAGTTGTTCCTTGGAAACTGTTGGGTGGAAAGTTCTATCTTTTGGAGGATGCTGGGAAATACGTTCCCACAGACGGCGGAATACTGTTGCGGTCTAACTCGACATCCCGGTCGGACCAGAATAACCTGAACCGCCTTAGCTCTCGGAACGGTCGAGCGCGCGCACAGTCAATGAGGTAGATCGATCGTACACACGAAGTTTTAACGTGAAAAAACCCCTAAACCGTGTAAAAAACCACGTGACCGGATCTGTGCCGGTCAAAGTCCACTATTTCCTGGCTGTTACAGCTTGTTTGTGAAATCGAGGGTGATAGGTCACCTCTCGTTACAGTTTTGAGGTGAGAGAACACTTGGACACACGGCGGACGACAGACCGTCGCGTCGGGAGTTTGTTACAAGTTGCACTTTGCGTTGATGGACTTCGCTGAGCGTCTTGCTGATTCTGGACGTGTGAGCGGAGTGCCTAAACTTGCGGTTGTGGAGACCACTTGGAAATGGAGAGATTGGGCTTTCGTCGGGCGCCTTCAATTTGGCTTGTACGTGGCTCGAGTGCGGCTCGGGTGCGGCTTGAGTGCGGCTCGGAGAGCTGCTGGTAGAAGGAGTCCGGCAGAGCTTCGACCTGAGGAAGAAGAAGACTCGGAGGAAAAATATGAGAAATGAAGAGGCCTGGGGCTCCTTTATAGGCTCCAGGGGGAGGTTACGGTGGTTATGCGGCTATCCGCACACCGTAACCACCCAAAATTAATATTTTATCTAATAGTTTAAGGGTGCACATTTATGATGATTGGATCCTGCTATTCGCACCCTAAATAAATAATTAAATTATTAATTAAATCCCCCAACTAACCTGGTGGTCAATGGGTGGTTACATGCAAATCGGATGGAGGTAAACGACCACAAACGATCGGACGGCGGGGGAGGAACTCCACGGGTGGCCTGCGAACTTGTCGCTGAATTCACCGGCGATGGGAGGACCGCTGACGGCAGCCAAGGGGGAGCGGCCGGCACGGCCGCCTCCTTTGGCCGCACGCCGGCGGCCGTGGGAGGGAGCGGCCCGGGCGTCCGCCCCTTCGGCCACGGCCGGCGCGGCTGCTGTCTAGGCCGCGGCCGGCGGCCTGAGGGAGAGCGGTCGGCGCTGGCCGCGCCTTCGGCCGTGGCCGGGAAAGAGAGCGACCCGCGCGGCCGCGGCCGGCGGCCAGGAGAGAGCGGCTCGAGCGGACGCTCTTCTGGCCGCGGCCGGCGGCCGAAGGGAGCGGCCTTCGCGGTCGTCTCTTCGGCCGCGGCCGGCGGCCGAGGGAGAATGGCCCGGGCGGCCACTCTTTCGGTCGCGGCCGGTGGCCCCGGGGGAGCGTCGGTCGGGGCCACCCCCTCGACCGCACGCCAGTGGTCGCCGCGGCGAGGGAAGGGGAGGTCGGTGTCCAGGGAGGAGGTCGGCCGCCCTCCGCCGGCGAGGCGGCGCTCGCGGCGGTTCATCCATCACGCGTGATGGGATCGGCGAGCGGGGGGATCGGGCGCGGTGATCGCGCATGCGGTCAAACCCATGATCTCACTACCTTTGAGGTGGAGATCATGAGTGTGTGGTTATGTGCACACCTATACTTATAAAATAGGTCTCATCTCTAACACACTTCATTAATCGACTTAAGCCAAGTTATTTACAAGACTCTGCCTGAATTATGGAAATAGGCATTTATCTTGCATAAACGTAAAAATAACAGTAAATCATGACTAATAAATAAAGAAAAGCCATGTAAAATAATAACTAAGGCCCTAATTGGCACGGAAGTTGTGACCAGCCCAGGAAAGGCAAACTCTTGGATGCTAGGGTTGAAGAAGAAGAGAGGGAGGGGAAGAAAAGGAGGAAGAAGAAGAGAGAAGAATTCAGCCTCTAATGATCCTCCAAAAGTGATCTTATTCCAAGATAATCCAAATGAGATACACGCATAGGCTTATATAATGCCTAATTTTGAAACACGCAAGGGTAAACGGTAAATGCCCACGGCCTGAAATACATGTATGATAATAAAATATGAGTGGTGTTATGGGCATACCATAAATGGCTATGGACAGCCAACAACTATATACAACCCAATATAGCCATGTACAACCAAATCTTACTATGTACACACTAAATTGTTATTTGCAAACTTTAAGAGAGAGAGACCTGCAATCAAGCTGCCCATTCTGAAAATATTGATGTAATGGGAATGTCTAACTACTATTGTTAAACTTATCAATATCTATACAGAAAGATCACTCCTTTGATGTTATACTTTTTTTTTCTTTTTACAAATCTTGCAAGTGTACTTTTGTGTTCATAGAGTCTTATTAAGATTAATTTCGGTAATTTTGTTTTCAATAACTACATTCTAATGTTCCCTACCATGATATTCACCTAATTCTCATTCTCTACAAGTTGCTTCTGCACGGAATTGCTTTTTGCCGCCCACCCAACTTCCGCAAGGTCTCCCTTCCATTCTCTCTCTAACTTTCAGCCTCCCTATCTCCTATGTTTCACCATTTGCTCCTCTCCCCCAATCCCTCTCTTTCTTCCTCTCTCCTCTCGATTGCACACATCCCACAATCTTCGGATAAATGCACACATCCCAGTGGAAATTATTGTAAGAAAGATCTAAATAAACCTTCTCTGGAAGATGACTGAAGCTCTCTGGAATCTACCCGGAAAAGAGATTAAGGGGAAAATCAGCAATTCCATGGAGATTTGAGAGATTTCCAATGTCACCCTGGAGTACAGAAAAACTGAAGTTCTGGAGTTACAGAGAAGAATTTGGCGGCCATAAAGATGCGGAAATTGGAGATGCAGACAGGAGAAGCTTTCACGAAACCTTGTGGTGCGGGAATGAGAAAGGGGAGGGAGATTCGGCCGGCCTGGAGTTACATAAATAGGAGATCGAGAAGGTATTCCGCAGGTGCAGGGGAGGTCTGGGGGCGGTGCAGAGTCGGGAACAGGAAGGAGACGGAGCGAAACCTCAAAGCAAGCTTGTAGATTGCGGCCGACATGTCCGACATGTTGGCCGACATGTCAGCTTTGAGGGGGAAACGACACGTTATCGATATGACAATTCTGGCATTTTCCAGTATTTTGCGGCCGCCATGTCGTACATGTCGGCCCAATATTGTGGCAAATGTCGGCTAATGTCGGGTAATATCGGCCCAATATTGCGATTTTTTTGTTCAAAAATATTTTTTATAGAATGAATTCATCAGAAGGTTCTAGCACGATACCTCAGTGCTTCTTCCATAGCATGTAGAGATCTATGTTGGGCAATTGGTAAGAAGGTGACTCCAAATGACACCAATCAAATACGATTAAACACTCGTTAGTAGTTTAATTTTCTCTAATGCATTTTTAGTTTACATTTAATTCAAATAAAATAATTATCATCTAATTAATAGATGAAAATATTATGAAACATATATATATAACAATACAATCCGACATTTGGAAATGTCCCCGATATATCCCCCAGTTCCAACATCCGACATAAAACAACTCACACTGACATGAGTCTGTCATCCGACATCTGCAACTTTGCCTCAAAGACGCGCGATCGGGATTGTTCTGTACTTAGTGATAGAGAAAATAGAAAGACATTAGGATTTTTAGACCTTTTATTCTTATATGAAGGTGTGTCCATAGCCATTTTTGGTGTGACCATAACACCACTCTAAAATATAAAGTTGACAGGAGCGTTATGCTCGTGCAATCTATTTGGTGACCGTCGGTCGTCATGATGAAATTTGTGTGCATATACCCTTGGACCCGACGTCGACATATGCGTCTTTGTCCTCGCCCCTCTCCCTCTTCCATCTCTGTAACAATGTCTCCCTCTCGAAAATCCATCTTGTCCTCGAGGCAAAATAAACTTTTTGAATGTACTGGAACTGGAATGGTGGCGGGGCAACCGGGGGGTCGACCTGACGTCGTGTCATAGGAAGGCGGCAAAGCCCATTGTCGCTGGCTGCCGAGGAGGATGGAGGGCCACCACCAAATGGGGAAGGAGGGCCTCCCCTGCCAAGAGGAAAGGGGATCCCGCATGAGGAAAGTGCATCATGCAATCCTAGTTGGCACTGTCTCCGAAGCAAACAACGAGAGGAGTAGGAGATAGGGGAATGGCGAGTTGTGTCACTAGGAACGGGGAGATGAAATTGTGGTTGTCCCCGCTGTCATTCAGCACCGTCAGGGAAGTGTCGTACATGGAACTAGAGAGCGTCATATTGTAAGGGGGCCAGAGGTGCCGCCAACCGCAGAGAACAAAAGCTCTAGACGATGTAGCTATGTGTAGGGTCTTTGTGGAGGCGATTGAGTCATCTCACTCTAGGGCTTCAAAATCCTCAAGGGCGATCTCAGGGTCTTCGTCACCAATGGTGATGCGGAGCTCCTTTATAGGACAGTCATGAGTCCGGGAGTAGGACCGTTTACAATGGAAACATAATCCCTTAGTGTGAATATTGTGGTACTCATGGTTGGTTGATACGAACGGGACGGATCCTGGTCGAAGGAAGGCACTTTGTGCGCGTCTATACTAGGCGCGCGCGAGAGACGGAGGCGGCGTGAGCACGAGCAGCACTTGGCAGACCTAGCATATGTTTATCGTTTGTGTTTTTATTTCGTAGCGTCTATTTATGTTGTGCGGCCGATCGACCTATTTGATCTCTCCCTTAGATAAGGGAGATATGTGGACTTATGTTGTGTGCTTGGCTTTATTAAGTAATTTGAAATTGAGAAGGGCGAGAGACCGACCCAGCGGTTCCCACAAGTTGCCTCTAATCTGGTCTCATATGTTTCCGCCTCACCTCTCTCGTTCGCACATCGCAGCCCGCCGCCGGATCTGCACGCCTCCATCGGCCTCACCGCTCGCCAGCGCCCTCTACCAATTTGTTTTGGCCGTCCTTCAAGCGCCGCACAGCACCGCATCGCGCCTCCCCCTATCTGCTAACTCGCCCCCCCCCCCCCCCCCCCCGTTCCGCGTAGGAACCTATTCTGCCGAACTCGTGCAGAACAGCGCCTGTCGCTATTTTTTGGGCCGTTCAGCGTCCATCTCCTACACCTCCGCTCGGCTTCTCAACTCCTTGCCTCTGTGGCTCAGGTGTATGCCCCTCACCCGCAGTATGGCGCGTGACTCTGATCCGGACGTCGCCAAGGCAGCGCTCTCTGATCGCCTAAACCGGGTCGATACGACCCTGTCGGACCTCCAAGTTGTCGTCTGCGACATCCACGCACTCCTAGCTGACATTCCCCCATCTCCAGCTGCTCCACCGACTCCGCCGCTAGCCACCACGACGTCGGCCAGCAGTCCCGGAGATCTTTCGATTGTCATTCCTCCTCTGCCCAAGCTTGCAGTCGGCGCTCTCCGCCGCCTTGAACTGATGGTTTTCGACGGGACCAATCCCTTGGGTTGGCTCGCACGGGCCAAGCACTACTTCGACATCCAGAGAACTCTCGTGGCTCAAATGGTTCCCCTTGCCACGATTTATATGGATGGCTCGATCCTTCATTGGGTCTGTTGGCTCCGCCAAACGTTGTTTGCCTTGTCCTGGCCGCTCCTTAAAGACGAGTTGATCCGCTGTTACAAAAACCGCCACGCCGGCAACCCTAATGAGCATCTGAGCAATGTCCGCCAAGCAGACTTCGTCGACGCTTTCATCGACGACTTCATCGAGGTATCCATACGCGTACCCGGCCTCTCGCCCGAGCACTACTTGGGCATGTTTCTCACCAGGTTGCGGCCGCACATCCGCAACCGTCTTCGGGTCCACGACCCCACCACCCTGTCTCGCGAAATGGAGCAAGCGCATTTTGTGAAGGCCGACTTTGCCACTGTCGCCGCCACCACCCGCCGCCCGGGTCACATCACCTGTTTCGGCCTCCTCCCGACATGCCACGCCCCGACCGCTGCCTCCACTGGGTCGGGCAACCCCGAATATATTGGCCGCCTCAGGCTGCCCGCTGTCGCAGCCGCAAGCCTCTACCTCCACGGGATCGACCCCCACCCCCCATCGGATCTCTCAGCAGGAGTACCATGACCTTCGGGTCAAGGGCCTCTGTTTCCGATGCAAGGGTCCATACTCGCCAACCCACGAATGCCCAACAGTGACCTACAGATGCTTTTGGGGGCTGAAGAAGAGGAGATTGTGATGGCCGACTTTGAGTCCCTCGAGCTCGATGATGAGGGGCCCACCTCAGCCGAGCTGGGCGCCACCTTCCAGCGATTGGAGGTTTCTTGCTACTCGGTGCGCGGTCTCAACGGCCCATGCACCATGAAATTGGTGGCTACCTTGCACCAGACGGCAGTGGTCCTTATGATCAATAGCAGTGCCAGCCACAAATACAATTTCATCTCCCGGGACCTTGTAACGGCGCTCCACCTCCCGGTGACTCCAGCACCAAGCTTCCACGTCTCCCTCGAAGACGGCCGTCGTAGAAGCACGGCTGGCCGATGCGTCGGCCTGCCATTCTCCATCGGCACGTAATCAGGCTCTGCGGATTTTTATGTCTTCGGCCTTGGTGGGTTGGACGCGTTATTGGGCGTGTCCTGGTTGAGCATACTGGGAGACTGCAAACACAATTGGGGACGACTCACGATGGACTATGAGGCAGTGGGCGCGACTCATCATCTTCAGGGCGATTCCTCCCCAGCTCGCTCCTCGGACGGTCTCCGATCCATCCTTCACACGATCGACCCGGATTTCAGCGTTCTCATATGGCACGTGGAGCTGCGATCTGATCTAACACCGACACATGTACATCCGGATGTCCAGCGACTCCTCAACGACCATCCGGCGATTTTCACCGTACCGCACGGACTGCCTCTGCCACGTCCGTCTGACCACAGCATCACCCTACAGCTAGGGGTGGAAATAGGTCAGGCGGCCTATCAGGGGCCTGCAGCCTGGCCTGCCATCGGCCTGGCCTGGCCTATTTCCTACTTACCATAAATATAGGCCTATAATTGGGCATGTTTTTAAAACAGTCTCAAGTCTCTATTATTAAAGTCTGGCATGTAAGCCTGCAGGCCGGTCTACATTATTTTTAAATAATAAATAAAATTAATTTATTATATAAACTTAAATATCACTAATTACCTAATTACTAATAGGATTTTAAAATAAAAACATTTTCATTTCCTAAGTAGGCCTACAGGCCAGGCCAGGCCTACCCGTTTTACAAAATAGGTCAGGTCAGGCCTATATTTTGGCCTACATCAAGCTAGTAGGTCAGGCTTAGGCCCAAAAAGACTAATGTAGGTCGGGCCTATTTTGCATAAGGTCTGTCCTGGCCTGACCTATTTTCACCCCTACCTGCAGCCCGGCGTGGCAGCAGTCTCTTCCCGCCCTTATCGATATGACCATGACCAGGAGAACACCATGGAGGTAATGGTGGTCGAGATGCTCAGTGCATGCATCATCCAGCCGAGTACCAGCCCCTTCTACAGCTCGATGTTGTTGGTGCGGAAGAAGGACGACAGTTGGCGGTTTTGTGTCGACTTCAGAGAGCTAAACAAGCTCACCGGGCCGGATAAGTACACATCCCCATCATCCATGAGTTGTTGGATGAACTGCATGGTGCTCGTTGTTTCTCCAAGCTGGACTTACGCTCGGGCTACCATCAGATCTGCGTGCGAGCAGAGGACATGTCAAAGATGGCCTTCCGAACACATGATGGCCCCTACGAGTTCCTCGTCATGCCGTTCAGCCTGACAAATGCCCCGGCCACCTTCCAGTCCACCATGAACGACATCTTTTGTCCACACTTGCGTAAGTTTGTCCTAGTTTTCTTTGACAACATTTTGGCTTATAGTTCTTGGCAGCTCTACCTGGTCCATCTCGCCACCGTCCTCCGCCTCCTTACCGCCCACCAGCTCATGGCTCATCGGAAGAAGTGTACTTTCGGCCAGCCTCAGGTCGAGTACCCGGGAGATATTATCTCTATCGAGGGGCCCGTCATGGACCCGCAAAAGATCGATGTTGTCCTGCATTGGCCTACGTCGGCGAGTCGTCGGCCTGTGCGGGGATTCCTGGGACTTGCCAGCTACTACCGCCGCTTCATCCGTGACTACGGGGCTTTGGCACGACCACTAATAGACCTCCTAAAGAATGAGGTGCCCTTCCTATGGGATGCAACCGCCCAAGAGGCTTTCTACAGCTTGCAGCGCGCTCTCGTGGCGGCACCGGTCTTGAGCATGCCTGATTTCTCCCAGTCGTTTGTTGTGGAGTGTGACGCCTCCGAGAAGAGGGTCGGCGCCGTCCTCATGAGGGAGGGACACCCTATCGCCTACTACAGCAAGGCCTTCACCGACTGACGGAAGGTGGCTTCCGCCTATGACAACGAGCTACGTGCATTGGTGTTAGCAATTCAGCATTGGCGGTCGTACCTGCTGGGTCGGCCCTTCACCGTCAGAATCTATCACTGCAGCTTGAAGCATCTATGGAGCCAGAAGGTCTCCACCCCGGCCCAGCAGCTCTGGATAGCCAAGCTCTTAGGCTACCAATTCTCGATCGAGTACAAGACCAGACGCACGAACTCGGCCGCGGACGGCTTGTCCCGCCGCGAGCATAGCGACACCTTGGCGGTGATCTCTCTTTGACAGTGGCGGGACACTGCGGTCCTCCAGGAGGTACAGGAGGATCCTAGTTACAGCCGCATGATTGACAAGCTACAGGGCGCGCGGATGCACACCCTCCATTTTGACTAGTGGGTGACAAACTCTACTTCCACGACCGCCTAGTCCTCGCAACGTCATCACCATGGATGTCGTGCCTACTGGAGGAGTTTCATTCTACACCGTCAGCGGGGCACTCTGGGCCCTACCCGACCTACCATCGACTGGCGGTCGCCCTCTATAGGAGAGGCATGATGAGGACAGTGCAGTAGTTCGTGGCTGACTGTTTGGTCTGTCAAAGGGCCAAATACCAGACCCTCGCCCCCTCCGGGCTGTTACAGCCGCTTCCGGTGCCTGATCGGGTTTGGGAGGGCATCAAAATGGATTTCATTACCTGTTTATCACGCTCTCAGGGGTATGACTACTTACTGGTGGTGTTCGACCGCCTTTCCAAGTACAGGCACTTCATACCCGTCAAGCACTTCGACACAGCGAGCTCAGTGGCCCAAGTCTTCATTGGCGAGATCGTCCGTCTGCACGGGTTTCCTCGCTCCATTGATAGCAGCCGCGACCCGGTCTTCATGAGCACCTTCTGGCAAGAGTTGTTCCGTTTACATGGGACAAAGCTACGATTCAGTACGACATATCACCCTCAGTATGACGGGCAGACGGAGGTCCTCAACCGCTGCGTAGGCACCTTCCTTCGCTGCTTTGCTACCGAGCAGCCCTGCAAGTGGACCCAGTGGGTGGCAAGGGCAGAATTATGGTACAACACCACATACCAGTCGGCAGCAGGGGTCAACCCTTTTCCAGACAGTTTATGGGCAGCCGCCCCCCACTATACCGGTCGGGCTCGCCGGGGAATGTCAGGTCCAAGCATTGGCAGAGGACCTACGGGATCGGGATGAGGCCCTACGGCAGTTGAAGCATCACCTACACCGTGCACAGGAGAGAATGATCGAGCAGGCCAATCGACACCGTCACAAGGTTCTCCTATCACCCGGAGAACATGTGTTTGTCAAGTTGCGGCCGCGCCGCCAAAATTTCTTGACCGGACGCCTCCTCCCCAAGCTCTTTGTGTGGTATTTTGGCCCATTTCTGATTGTGGAAAAGATTGGCGAAGTAGCATACCTCTTGCAACTCCAACCCGACAGTCGAATCCATCTGGTATTTCATGTGTCACAATTGAAGCGGGCATTGGGAAACCACCCCTCCAAGCCACCCTGCCCGAGGACCTGAGTAGTGAAGTCGTCCTGGGTTACGAGCCCTAGGTGGTGTTGGGCGACCGCACTGAGCATGTTCAAGGCCAACTCGTGAGGCAGGTTCTCATTCAGTGGAAGGGGCAAGTGAAGGACGAGGCGACATGGATCTTGGTGGAAGTGAAAGCCCAGTTTCCGAATTTTGACCTTGAGGACAAGGTCATTGTTAACCCCGGGGTAGTTGATACGAACGAGGCGGATCCGGTCGAAGGAAGGCGCTTTGCGGGCGTGAGAGACGGAGGTGGCGTGAGCCTGAGCAGCATTGGTGGGCCTACTATCGTTTGTGTTTTCATTTCGCAGCGTTTATTTATGTTGTACGACCGATCGACCAATTTGGGCTCTCCCTATATAAGGGAGATGTGTGGACTTATGTTGCCTGCTTGGTTTTATTAAGTATTTTGAAATTGAGAAGGGAAGAGACCGACCCAGCGGTTCCCCAAAGTTGCCCTAATCTCGTTTCATCCATTCCGCCTCACCTCTCTCGTTCGCACATCGCAGCCCGCCGTCAGATCTGCACGCCTCCATCGGCAGCACTGCTCGCAGCGCCCTCTACCATTGGTCATCAGAAGTCGTTCGGCTGTCGGGGCAGTCGGGGAGGTGGTCCGAGGTGCGGAGGAGTTGCGGTATCCACCTGGGGTGGAGGCCGAAAGGATTTGGAGGGGGGTAGGCAATCAGTGGCGGTGGAGAACCCCTAATGACCGGACGGTGTCCACAGAGGTGACATTGAAGTTCTCTTCAACCAAGCGGGCGAGATCAAAGCATCAATAATCGTCCTAGGATGTTGGGTGTGAGAGCGGGACAGGATGTGGGAAGGAGTCCCTGCATGAAGAAGCCCATGTAATGATCTGGTGGTAGGTCAAGAGCATGCATCGCCAAGGAAATGAACTCGTCGATGTAGTCCCCAAGGAGGCCCGATTGGCAGACACCACATAAATGTTTGATTGACGTCCCGAAATAGCGAACATCGTAGCGGAGGATGAGGTCATGTTGGAGTTCTGATCAAGAGAGCGAAGGGTTGTTGATGGCACGCTACGCCCGACACAAGTCTATTCCCGCAGGAGGCGGTGAACCACTACTCGTTCGGGTGATCTGGGTTCACGGTTGCGCCTGGATAGTCGTTCCAAGTCGTTTTGATATATTATTTACATGTTTTGAGTTGTATTGGACACCCGATCGGACCGGACATTATGAGTCGTTCGATTCTGGTGCCATATGTTGTTTTGAGTTTAAACAATCTAGGACTGGTTATCGTGGGCATCGAAGGTTGGTTGCAAGATTTGCAACCATCGGTCACGGCTTTGGTATGATGCCAAGGTTCTGTCTGCCTCCTCCCTCTTGGTACAACGCCAATGGTGAATTCCCTCCATCCTCCCCACCCACCAACCTGCTATTCCTCTCATACCACATACCCCGCTGCCCTCTCCCCTTCCCCACAACCAATTTCGTCGACACAAACCCCCTCCACCCGTCATTTCTGATTTTGTCGTTGTTTTCTCGTCTGTCTTCCTCCTATTTCGCCTGTGTAGTGTTACTCCTCCCCAAACCCTCTCAGAAACCCCGCTCAAACCATTAAACTCTTCCCCTGCTTTCTCCCTGAAGTCGAGCCCCTCACCTCCATCCCAACCAGTCAGCCGCCCCTACTAAAGCTTCTAATTGTTGTCAGCTTGTTACCCCATTCGTGAGCCTCCATCGCAAGCATGCCACTCCTACCCTGTCGCACACACCATCTGAGCTAGACACCAATCCAGAACTCCACTTTTGGTGCCTTCCCACTTTGCTGCGATCTTGGATTCCCGCCATCAACTGTATTTGTCGAAGCTTGTACATGTAAGTTTATATTTTGAGTTTTATTTTCTATTGTTGCGTACTTGACACCTTACCTGCAATGAATGTCATTGTTATTTGCTATTAGTATTGGACTTCGTATGATTTGCAGGGCTTATTCCGCATGCACTTAAAATATTTGCATCTCGGTTGTTTTCATAAACAAAGTTTGTTTCTCTTTAATTAAAATGTGTAATTGTCTGTGGCTCTATTAGTTTTATATTAATTAATTATTGTTGTTAATTTTATGCGGAGATTCTTTTGTATTTACGTCATATCACATTGCATCTCAAGTCAACCTACCATTGCATCAGTTATTCTGTCACAGCCAGCAGACCTAATGAAGGTTCGACCCCTCCATGCCGAAGTGAATGTCAAAAAATTATGCTGCCCCCAGGCAATCCACCCCATGGGTTCGATGTCGTTGAAGGGGGAGCGTCGAATGAATGATGAGCTGGATGGAAGCCCGCCGACAGCAGAGCGGGATCCTGTGGAAGTTCTGGATGTGCATTGAAAAACGATGGGGACTCCATCACGCATTCCGCTCTCGACCCTCGTTCCGTTCCGGCGCCTCCACGTCTCACCCTCCCTGCGCGCCTGCTTCTTCTTCTGCCTGTTCCTTTCGCGCACGGTCTCTCTCGGCCGCTCGATGTCAGTGTCGCTTTTGTCGACGACGTGTCTACTCCTTCAATCCCTTCTCGCGATGGACGATGTCAGGGATATGAACTCGTCGAAAAGCGATGGAGCGAAGGGATCTGTGGCTAGGTTGATTCGGGCGGCGGAAACCAAAGCCTGAAGATGGCGGGTCTAACCAAATGTTAGATGTTAGGGTTGAAGAAGAGGAGAAGAGGGAGGGGAGAGGAGGAAGGAGAGAATACTTCATCCCCTAGGGCTCCTCCAAAAGTGATCTTACTTCAAGATAATCAAAAATGAGATACACATATAGGCTTACATAATACCTAATTCTGAAACATGCAAAGGCAAAACGGTAAATACCCACGGCCCGAAATACATGTACGATAATAAAATATAAAGTTGATGAGAGCGCTATGACCATAGATCAGTCGTCGTGTTGGATCCCTGTGTCCATGTTTCCCTGGACCCGACGTCAACATATGTGTCGTCCGCTCGTCTCCTCATCCCTCGCCCTCTTTCGACTTCATAACACAAACACCTTGTATTCCTCCATGTGTGGTCATGTTTGGGGTGAAATGTTGTTTCCGCGCCCATCACATTCGATTGAACACCAGAACGCCAGCTTCCAAGAGACTGGAAGGTCATGTTGGAGTTCGGTAGAAATGCCGCCGCACCAAAGATGTCTCAAACAGGGCCTAAACATAATTGTTTTAACACAAATAAGTTTGGTTTACCATATGGTAGACTCTTTTAAACGATTAAAGAAATCAAAAAGTGTCTCCGAGTGTACCTAAAGTAGCCTAAAAGCAAATTGCAATTCTATAAAAAGGAGGAAAGACCTTTTCAAAGACATTAATCCTCTTCAAGGCTAAAATTCTGTGAATTGTTATATGAATGGCCTTGTAAACAATACTACTTGATCCGCACCCAATGGCTCCAAAAACATGCATTTCATTGGAAGAACAACGATATGCTTGTTCACTTCTGTCAATGTCATGTATAATCCCATTTGTTTGCTTCTCCAGCCCATGTTCAGAGAAATTGTAAACTCCAGAAGACTTGCTCAATAAATTGACAGCTCCTTCACTTGATACCTTAATAAACATTTAAAGAAATTAGGGTAATTATTAATCTTAAAAAGGACAAAGATAGGCATGCATACTACTATAAAGCATAATACAAGAAAAAATAGGTTGATCTAGATTAAGGCTTCATTTGTTTTAGTGGTGGCGGGTCGATCCGACGGGTGGAAACGGAGAGTTCGAACCGGAGGGGAGAGGTGGCTGCTCCAAACGGAGCTTTTTGGGGCGTTTCTCAAGGCGGGCGGGTGGAAACGGAGCAAACGCCGCCGGAGGTTCATTTGTTTACCCTTCTTCTGGCGGCGTTTGCCCAAAACGGAGTTGTGAAACGCCCAAACAAAAAGAGCCTAAGAGCACCATGTTAATGTTTGGAGAAGGTTTTAAATGTACATAATAAATGGCAAAAAGAAAAATCAAAAAACAATCTTGAAAGAAAATGAATTGAGAAAAAATTGAGCCATACGAAAATCACAAAAACAACTCATTTATAAAATCTGGTGCTCACTTTTAGATAAAAATACATCTATTGCAAACTTTTATAAAATTATAAGTAAACACAGGTGATATGGTAAAATAAATGGAGGTTCTTTGTACAACCTCGGGCTCGCAGGAACAGTTCAGGCTCGAATAGAGGGGAAGATAAGGCGAGATGGGCTCTTTGACAGAGCCTACTCACTGGGCGAGTGGGTCCCAGGAAAAAGGCTCCTCGCCGGGCCAGGGCCGGCTCGCTAGGCGAGAGTGGCCCAGCGGTTCGAGCGAGAGGGGCCCAACGGCTCAGGCGAGAGCCTTTCTAGGCGAGACGGACCCAGAGAGAGGACCAGTCGCGAGGCGAGGGCCAATCCGCTAGGCGAGACGAGCCCCATGGGTAGGAGCTCTCTCCCACGAGGCGGTTCTCTCGTCGAGCGCCGGTTCAGTGGTTGGTCAGGAACCGGTTCAGTTGGAAGGTGGTTCACCTTTTTTATCCCCAAGTGATTTTACACTTTTGCCATCGGTGGCCTGCACATAACCTTTCAGAGCAGCCGAGTTTGGCCGTTGGCAGACCCGACCAAGGGTATTTTGATAATTTCAGGTCGGTTCACTTGGTTATTGGCAGTTCGAACTCAGAGGCCTATAAATAGACTCATATGGGTTCTTCAGAAGAGACTTTTTTTCCCAGGAGTTTAAAAGAGTTTCATGTGCTTTCTGAGGAGCTCCAAGCTCAGCTTTTGGCTTTGGAGGGGAAGCTCTCAGAGATCTTCCGGGTAAGAGGTGGGACCTCCCTGCTGAGGCTTTGGGTCGGTTTCTGGTCCTTCACAACCAGTCGGAGGTCAGAGCTTGGGACAAGTAGGCGTTGGCTACGCCCCTGATTTCGAACTTTCGTTGAGGTCAAATTTTGGCTTCAACAGTTCTGGTGCGGTGAGCGTGGAAGGTCTTGAGTTTAGTCCTATGGCAGGAGGTGAAGGTGAAGGATCTGGTTCAGGAGGTTCCCCCTCCCGGGGAGAGGAGGCGACAAGGAAGATGCTGGAGGACTTCAGGAGAGAGGTCTTGCAGACCATCAGCTTGGCTTTCTCGACAAGGAGCGAGTGAGCAACGCCTCAGGTCTCGGTAGAGGCGGTCCCGCTCTTGGGCGAGAATGCTCCTGGGCAGCGCCCCGGGAAGGAGGTCCCAGCGAAGGCTGGCGAGAGGAACGTGACCGCGCGAGAGCTCTTCCCAGGCCCGCGTCCCGGGAAGGATGTTCCGAAAGAGGTTGGCGAGAGGGAGGCGGCTGTGCGGGAGCTCTTCCCTGGGCATGGTCTCGCGGATCGGGCCAGCCAACCGAGGCCGCGAGACGTGCCCTCTCGGCAGGCAGGTGGCGAGAGCCCTTTCATTGAGCTCATCATCTCGGCCCCGGTGTTGGAGGGGTTCTGGGAGCCCGACATGTCCTACAACTCGGGGAAAGATGACCATGTGCAGCACGTGAAGTGGTTTGAGGATGTTGTTTCGATAAGGCAAATGACGGATGTCTTCAAGTGACGGCTGTTTGCCATCACATTGAAGGAGAAGGCACGGGACTGGTTCCACCAGTTGCCGGTGAGTTCGATCTACAATTTTGAGGGTCTGCGTCGAGGGTTCCTGTTGAGGTTCTCGACATCAAAGAAGCGTAAGAAGGAGGCGGAGTGCCTGTTTGCAGTAAGGCAGAAGCACGACGAGACATTTGGTCATTATGTTGACCGATTTCAGGAAGAGATCCTCCTGGTCGAGGAGGTCTCAGGGTACGCACTGATGCTCGCTTTTACCCGGGGGCTGAGGTCGGGATTCTTTAGCATGAAGCTGAAGAGAGTGCCCCCCCCCCTCTATTTTGAGGAGCTCATGGAGAGGGCGGCGTGGAGGTCGAGCAGCAGCAGCGTGAGAGCCTGGGGGAGGCGATGGAGGTCGAGGAAGCAGGAGGGGAGGAAGAGTTTGGGCAGGAAGAGGGAGCAAGAGCCGACTGGAGAAGTGGTGGAGATGGAAGTCTTCACCAGCGCTGGCCAGGTGCAGAGGGTGCGGATCAGCGGGGGCTTGAGTCCCAAGGACCAGGAGCGAGTGCGGGCTTGCATCCAGAGCAACGTCGACATCTTTGCTTGGAGCGCGGCTGACATGTCGGGCATCGATGCAGATGTGGTCTGCCATCGCCTGAACCTGGACCCCTAGACGCGCCCCATTCACCAGAAGATGAGGACCATCGCTACCAAGCTGGAGGAACCCATCCGCGAGGAGGTCAAGAAGCTTCTGGAGGCTGGCTTCATCTCGGAGATCCAGTATCCAGGCTGGATCTCCAACGTGGGGCTACATACCAGCGCATGATGGATCGAGTCTTCCAGGGTCAAAGAGGGAGGAACCTAGAGGTCTATGTTGATGATCTAATGGTCAAGAGCAAGTGTGTGGACTCGCACCTTCGGGACCTGGAGGAGACGTTCGCCACCCTGCGGAAGTTCAAGATGAGGCTGAACCCCTTAAAGTGCGTCTTTGGGGCGAGCCGCGGGAAGTTCCTTGGGCATCTTCTGACCCCGGCAGGGGTGGAGCCTAACCCAGATAAGATGAAGGACATCCTAGAGCTGGAGTCACCACGCAACGCTAAGGAGGTCCGGCGCTTGACAGGGAAGCTGGCCGGGCTAAGCAGATTCCTCTCCAGGTCGGGAGAAAAATGCTCATCGTTCTTCAAAGTGTTGCAGGGTACTCAAAGGTTCGAGTGGACCGCCGAATGTGAAGTGGCTTTCCAAATGCTGAAGAGGCAGCTCTCCCTGGCTCCTCTACTTCAAAGCCCAAAGAAGGGGGAGGATCTAGCCTTATACCTCGGAGTAGGAGCAGAGATCGTGAGCTCTGTCCTGGTCAGGGAAGAGGGGAAGAAGCAATTGTCAATCTACTACGTTAGCAGGATCCTGAAGAAGGCGGGGCTCCGCTACTCCATCTTGGAAAAGCTGGCGTATGCTTTGATCATTTTGGCCAGGAAACTCTGGCCGTACTTCCAAGCGCATTCGATCAGGGTGGTGACGGACCATCCCCTTCGAAAGATTTTTGAGGGAGTGGAACACTCAGGCAGGTTGGCCAAGTGATCTATCGAATTGAGCGAGTTTGATATCTCATTCGTGTCAAGACTCTCCATTAAGGCACAGGTGGTGGCTGACTTCTTGGCAGACTACGTTGTTGAGGTCGGGGCCGAGGGGCCGCGGCTGTAGGAGGCGTGGAAGATGATGGTTGATGGGGCCTCGGGAAAGCACTCCCTCGGAGCAAGGGTGGTGTTGATAAGCCCTCAAGGGGTCACTATAGAACAAGCAGTGGTCTTCCACTTTCCAGCGACTAACAACCAGGCGGAGTATGAGGCCGTGATAGCCGGTCTTCGTTTGGCAAAGGAACTTGAGATCCAAGATGTGGAGGCTTTTACAGACTCGTTGGTGGTGGCATCACAGATCCGAGGAGAGTTCGAAGCTCGGGAGCCCATCCTTGTGAAGTACTTATCCAAGGTGAGGGTGATCATCGGAGGGTTCCGGATGTTCTCAATCCAACATGTTCCCAGGGAAGAGAGTATAGCTGGCGATCGGTTGGCTAAGTTTGGACCTTGGGGAGGAGGGACCCTGACTGAGCTATTTTGACCGACTATCGAGGAAGGAGAGTTGATGGAGGTGGATCGGCGACCCTCGTGGGTGGATCCATCGGTGATCTTCCTAACCACTGGCGAGCTTCCGGAGGGGGCCAAGGATGCAAAAAGCTTAAGGCACAAGGCGGCTCACTACCTAATGCTGGAAGGAGGGTTACATCGGAAGATGTTGTCGGGGCTCCTGGCAAGGTGTGTGACCGAGGAGGAGATCCCGAGGATCCTGGAGTAAGTGCATTCAGGTGAATGCGACAGTTACTCAGGGGGAAAGACGTTGGAAGCAAGGGTGGTGAGGCAAGGGTATTTCTGGCAGACCCTGAGGAAGGATGCGGCTGAGTTTGCGAGGAGGTGCCAGAAGTATCAGTTGTACGCCCCCCTCCAGCTCTTGCCCGCTCAAAGGCTCTGAAGCATCACGGCACCATAGCCTTTCGCCATCTGGGGGATGGATTTAGTCGGGCCTTTCCCTCCGGCTAGTGGGCAGAGGAGGTTCCTCCTGGTCATGATTGATTACTTTTCAAAGTGGTTGGAGGTCAAGACATTGACCAAGGTCACCTCACAAGTCATCAGGAATTTTGTCTGGGGAGAGATCATATGCAGGCACGGGATCCCCCACGCGATAGTAACAGACAATGGGCCCCAGTTTGCCAGCGAAGAGTTCATCAGCTTCTGCGCTCAGCTGGGGATAGACCTTAGATTTGCCTCCGTACATCGCCCCAGGAGCAACGGTCAGGTGGAGGCGGCCAACAAAATCATCGGGAACCCACTCAAGAAGAAGGTGGAGAACTTGAGGGGAAGTTGGGTGGAACAGCTCCCCTCAGTATTGTGGGCCTTGCAAACAACCCCGAACACGGCCACCGGCGAGACCCCCTTCAAACTTTCCCATGGGTGTGAGGCAGTCCTGCCCGTGGAGTTTGAGGTTCGATCCCCACGAGTCGCGGCCGCGGGTGATGGGGATGAGGCTTGGAGGTTGGAAAATGAAGTGGGTTGCGCCTCTCGTTGGACATGGTAGAAGAGCTACGTGATGTCGCAGCTATCAGGCAGGAAGAGATCAAACGGCGGATGGCGAAATACTTTGACAAGCATATCAGGATCAAGCAGTTCACAGAAGGAGATCTGGTGCTGAGGAAAGTTGATGCTTCGGGGAGATCTACCCCCGTGGGTAAGATCAACTCAAATTGGGAGGGGTCTTATATTGTCAAGAGGGTCCTGAGAACGGGAGGTTACCACCTCCAGGACGTGGAGGGTAGGTCCATGAGCCACACATGGAGCGGCGACGACTTAAAGCGCTTCTATCCATGAGAATGGAGAAAGTGAAATTGTATACTCAAAGTCAAGTTTATCGTACTATGTTCCTCAATTCATTTTTGCTTTTACCTACTGTGAAATTCTGACGGCAAGGAGATGGGACTTTTGCATTATCCCGAGCGCTGCTCGGCCCCAGGTAGACCAGCTGCGCAGGCTCTAATTAGCTGGCAGGTCCGAAGGCTCGCCTGTGGGGGAAAGGATTGGTTCTTGGAGACTTGGTTCTTGGTTCTTGGAGACTTTTGCACTACCCCGAGCCTGGCTCGGCCCCAGGTAGACCGGCTGCGCAGGCTCTCATTAGCTGGCAGGTCCGAAGGCTCGCCTGTGGGGGTAAGGGGCCCCGAGCGCTGATCGGCCCCAGGTAGACCCGCTGCGCAGGCTCTCATTAGCTGGCAGGTCCGAAGGCTCGCCTGTGGGGGAAAGGATTGGTTCTTGGAGATTTGGTTCTTGGTTCTTGGAGACTTGATTCTTGGTTCTTGGAGACTTTTGCACTACCCCGAGCCTGGCTGGGCCCCATGTAGACCCGCTGCGCAGACTCTCATTAGCTGGCAGGTCCGAAGGCTCTCCTGTGGGGGTAAGGGACCCCGAGCCTGGCTCGGCCCCAGGTAGACCCGCTGCGCAGGCTATCATTAGCTGGCAGGTCCGAAGGCTCGCCTGTGGGGGAAAGGATTGGTTCTTGGAGACTTGGTTCTTGGTTCTTAGAGACTTTTGCACTACCCGAGCCTGGCTCGGCCCTAGGTAGACACGCTGCGCAGGTTCTCATTAGCTGGCAGGTCTGAAGGCTCGCATGTGGGGGTAAGGGACCCCGAGCCTGGCTCGGCCCCAGGTAGACCCGCTGCGCAGGCTCTCATTAGCTGGCAGGTCCGAAGGCTCCCCTGTGGGGGAAAGGATTGGTTCTTGGAGACTTGGTTTTTGGTTCTTGGAGACTTTTGCACTACCCCGAGCCTGGCTCGGCCCCAGCTAGACCCGCTGCGCAGGCTCTCATTAGTTGGCAGGTCGGAAAGCTCGCCTGTGGGGGTAAGAGACCCTGAGCGCTGCTCAGCCCCAGGTAGACCCGCTGCGCAGGCTTTCATTAGCTGGCAGGTCCGAAGGCTCGCCTGTGGGGGAAAGGATTGGTTCTTGATTCTTGGAGACTTTTGCACTACCCCGAGCCTGGCTCGGCCCCAAGCATGGTTATCAGGATCGCGATCCGGATCGTAGGATCGTAAGATCCTACGATCCGGATTTTGTAAATCGATCCGGATCTTACCTAGGATCTAAATCGGCACATCTACGACTAGGATCGCGATTCGGATCTTAGAATCTTTAGGATCACGATGCTGACCCGATTCTACCGGCATGGCCAAAGGTAACTAGGAACATGTCCAATCTTATCCCAACCCCATTCAATCGGTCCAACGCCCATAACCTATTGTTTAACCTTATTCCAATCCCTCCCCCATATCCCATCACAAAATCATATCATGTTGCTTTACCATATCCCAAGTGTTGATTGCCGACTGCTAATAGGACCCAAGAGCGGCTTCTTCGGTCGCTTTCAGTCCAGATTTGTTTTTATTATTAATAAACATTGAGTGTTTTACCTGAAACTGAAATTGAACTTATTATGATATTATCATTTTGATTTAGTTATTAAAAAAAAATATACTTATTCACATACTACTCAATTTATTTATTTATTTTATTAATTGAGCATGTAATTTAATAATACAAAATTCAATTTAATTTTTTGTCTTACATTATGAATGTTGTAGGATCTTGCGATCCTCGATCCGATTCTACGATCCGATCCGATCCAACCTCAAAACGATCCCACCTAGGATCTCGATCCTGACAACCTTGGCCCCAGGTAGACCCGTTGTGCAGGCTTTCATTAGCTGGCAGGTCCGAAGGCTCGCCTGTGGGGGTAAGGGACCCCGAGCCTGGCTCGGCCCCAGGTAGACCCGCTGTGCAGGCTCTCATTAGCTGGCAGGTCCGAAGACTCGCCTGTGGAGAAAAGGATTGATTCTTGGAGACTTGGTTCTTGGTTCTTGGAGACTTTTGCACTACCCCGAGCCTGGCTCGGCCCCAGGTAGACCCGATGTGCAGGCTCTCATTAGCCGGCAGGTCCGAAGGCTCGCCTGCGGGGGTAAGGGACCACGAGCCTGGCTCGGCCCCAGGTAGACCCGCTGCGCAGGCTCTTATTAGCTGGCAGGTCTGAAGACTCGCCTGTGGGGGAAAAGATTGGTTCTTGGAGACTTGGTTCTTGGTTCTTGGAGACTTGTGCACTACCCCGAGCCTGGCTCGGCCCCAGGTAGACCCGCTGTGCAGGATCTCATTAGCTAGCAGGTCCGAAGGCTCGCCTGTGGGGGTGAGGGACCCCGAGCGCTGCTCGGCCCCAGGTAGACCCGCTGCGCAGGCTCTCATTAGCTGGCAGGTTCGAAGGCTCGCCTGTGGGGGAAAGGATTGGTTCTTGGAGACTTGGTTCTTGGTTCTTGGAGACTTTTGAACCACCCCGAGTCTGGCTCGGTCCCCGGTAGACCCGCTGCCCCGGCTCTCATCAAGCTGGCAGGGTTGTAAGCTCACTCGATGGCAGAGTGGTTGAGGAGACCTCCTTAAGGAGCATTCCTACTTAATCTCATGAAAAATAAATTATGGAAGGCAAAGGCTGGAGCAGTGCGAGTGGAGGCACTCCCAGCTGGCAGCCTCGGGGATGGTGTCGCCTACGGCGAGTGGGCACTCGCGCGGGACAGAAGGCTCAGCCTAATAATAGGGGAGCAAGTTAAATCACTAAAAGCCACTCGCGCCGGAAGTACCCCGAGGCGAGACGAGAGGTTATATCAGTTGGTCTCATGCATAAATGAGATGAGGGAAGTGACGACTCGCGCTCTGAAAAAAGTCAACTCTCCAACGAAGCGGCGAGACAAGACGTAGCCCCGTCTCGCGGGCGTGAGCGCATCAAAGGGTCGTCTCGCAGTAGAGAAAATAAAGCAAAGTGAAAAGGGTAAAAGCGAGGCGGCGAGACGGGTGGGTAGCACCGTCTCGCAAACAGAAGCAAGCCAATGAATCATTTCGCAAAATGTAAAATAAATAACAGAACCAGAGTTTGTGCATTTGATCAGTATTTGTTCATCACAGTGTTATGAATACATTTTCAAATTGATCACGGAATGAAACTCAAAAATAAGCTAAGTAAAGTTATACATAAGCAAAAAAGGGGAGAGGGGTCCTGGATCTCGCAGACAGCATGTCATTCCTCCTCGCTGGAAGAAGAATCTTCGCTCTCCACGCCATAGAGCTGGGGGACCAGCTCGCGAGCGGTCACCGTTTCGGAGTCTTCCTTCACGACCCCCAGCGCCTTCATCATCTTTAGAACCAGCTCTGTCGTCCTGATGTTGGCGTCTCGGCACTGCTCCTCAACTTCATCCAGAGAATAGTGAGGCAGAGGGGCCTGGAGGGGTTCGCGGCGATACGACGACGGGGCGTTGCACTGGAGGCGGGTGATCTGAGCTTTCAAATCCTTATTCTCCTCCTCCAGGGCCACCATGCGCGAGTGCATTCGCTCCGCCGTCTCGGCATCCTGCTAGACGCCCAGTCATTAGCAAAGAGTGTTTAAAAAGGATAATCCAAGGATAAGGTTAAGGCTTACCGCGCCGCCCTGGGCTTTCGCGAGGAGGGTTTTGGCGACGGATAGCCTTTTTGCAAGGTCGTCGGATTTCTCTCGCTCCATCGCCAGGCCCGTCTCGGTGTCCTTCCATTTCTTGTTGGTGTAAATCAGGCAGCGCGAGGTGCGATGCGAGAGCTCCAAGGCACGTAGTTGGGCGTGGGAGGTCTTCAGGACGAGGTCTCGCGAGGACTCATTCTCGGGGGAGACTGCCTCGAGACCACCGTAAAGGCCGTAGCCCACAGAGAAGGCGTGGCTGGTGGGAAGCTTCTGCTCTTTCCAAGAGGGAGGGAGGGTGGAGATGGACACACGGTTGACGTCCCTCTCCCACACCAGAACGGGGTTGTCAGCAGCATCTTGGACCACGGGGCCCAGATTGAAGTTTGGATGAGAAGAGGGGGCGGGGCGACTGGAGGAAGCAGCTTCGCGAGATGTAGAGATGGTCGGTTGATTAGAAGTGGCGGCAGGCCAGTCGGGTAGAGTCGTCTCGCGGGCGGGCGAGACGACCTGAAGGGGAGGCGAGCGGGGCGACTGTGAGTCCCCTATGGAAATGGGGCTCAAGGACCCCGACATCTCCTTCTCCTTCAGGGCCTTCTTTTCTACCTTAGAGAGGGTCACAACCTTCTTCATCCTTTTCTTGCGAGGGCTGGAGCAAGAGGGGCGGTGTCATCTGCAGGCCAATTCGGAGGCGCAGGACCCAGGGACCCTCTCGCCGCCTTGGCCGCCGCGCTGGCGAGACTGAGGCCCTTGGTTGGTTAATTGTTGCTCTTGTAGGGGGGGTGGACTGGTATGACCCGCTCTCCTAAAACAAGCAAGCGGGTGATGAGATAGCGAGACGAAAAATAATAAAACGCAAGACAAGAGAGCGAGAGTAGCTTCGTCGGGGAGCACGGGAGGTAGCGAGTCGAGGCCCCGCCGCAAGAAGTTGACCTCGAAGTTTTTGCCGACGAAGAAGTCGTACAGCAGCTTGTCTGTGCCGCCCACCTGCGGAGACAAATGATCTCAGGGGGCGACACAGGCGCGAGCGGGATGCCCCCGAAGTTGCCACGGATGAACATGAACCTGGTGAGCCAATGATGGTTTTTATTGGGCGTCTCGCACGCCTTGAGCCCATGCCCAGTAAAGTACGAGACACCGTCGGCGTTGGCGTGGTAAATGAAGAGCTTGCGGAAAACCGTCAAGCTAAACTCGATGCGCTCCCGGCGCATGTAGCTGGCGAAAGAGATTAACACCGAAATAGCATTCGGTTTAAGCTGCGCGGGGACGACACTGAAGTACTTTAGGACCTGTTTTACCTCCGGTCAGTGGGGCAATCTCAACCACGCCTCGAAGTGCGAGACGGGGAAGGCGAGCTCTCCCGGGTAGTAGGTGTTGACCGCCTCGCCGACCTTGGGGGGCCGCGATTCGAGCCCCTCCCTCATGTACTCGCGAACAAAGTTGCGGTAGTCTTAGTCAGGAAGCTTGTCGGGAGGGAAGTCATGATCGGTAAACCGTTTCCCGCAGCAACTACGCCCCTCGCCTTCCTTGACTTTCTTCTTCCCCATTCTAGGTGAGACGGATGGAGGCGAGATGGTTGAGGGAAAAGAAGCAGTGAGAAAGAGAATCGGTGAGACGGTCGAGGAAGGAAGGAGCGAGAGGAACAAAGAGCGAGAGGGATGGGCGAAATGAAAGAAGCAAGGGGGCAAGGGCTTGGACGCGGCAGAGGTGAAGGCGCGGATATCCTTCTGATCCGGGGGGCAGGAGTATTTATAGCGGATATGGTCAAACAGATAAAATGGGCCATCGGTTCACTCTCTCTCTCCTAAACCTCGATTCGTGTGCCCCATCACAGGCTTCCTCAGCAAGGCAGGACAGAATAAATGAATAAAAAAGAATAAAATAAATAAAGAGATTAAGCTAGCAGCAGTAAATATTTAAATGTACCATCCCGCATAAGGCGGGCACCATGTTCTCAGACCCTAGGTTACTGGCGAGACGGTAGCATAATATGTTACAAAATTATTATAGCATTAAGGGGCAAAAACAAAAAAGAGGAGCGAGACAGATGAATAAAGCGGGACAAGCAGGGCGGTCTTTAATACGGGTGTCATTTCCAGCGACCACCGCGAGCCCCCGCGCAGGCCTACTGTGCGTGTGGAAGGCGCGAACGGCGTCAAGCCCACGGCGCGCGAGACGGAGCTGCATGTCGACCTCGCTGATAATGGCCTGAGGATCGGTCCCATCAACCTCTATCTCGGCGCCAACCTCGGAAGACAAGCGAGCGCACTCAATCTCCAGCCATTCAATTCTCCTATCAGCGGCCTGCTTGTCCTGCTCCAGCTCGCAGATGATGCGCGCGTGCTTCCGGAACATCTCGGCTGTCTTGTGCTTCATCTCCAACGGGTCCATGGGGTCGCCCAGGTAGTCTTCAATCGCGTCTATGGGAGGAGGGGGAGACGGCGAGTTGCCTAAAGAGCTCCTCAGCAGGCGAGTCGGCCTGGGCGCCTACGCAAGGAGTGGAGGGGCAGAGTAAGGGAGGCTCTCGCAGGAAGGTGTGGGAGTAGCGAGCGGGACAGAGAAGCGTGAGGGAAGGTTTTTTACCAGGATGGCGGGAGGTCCCGGCGGCCTGAGAAGGGTCATCCTTCCTCTCGTTGGTAGGAGTAGATGGAGGAGTGGAAGGCTGTGGTGAGTCAGAGTCTTCGCGGTTGACGACGGTGTCATCCCTCGGACTTTCTGGTCGGCATAGAGGTGCGGGGGCTCCCTGAAGAAGCAAATGGTAAATAAGCAGATGCGGATGAAGGGGTAATAGGGACAAAATCGAGAACTCACCTCCTCTCTAGGAGATGCGGGAGGAGGAGAGGGGTGGATTTCCAGGGCAACGCGAGATGGCTCCTCGGCCGAGGAGGGGGGCCGCCTGTCTTTACCTTCTTCGGGCGAGGCGATGATGATGGTAAGGAGGGTGGGGCGCGAACCAGAACCGTGGTCAGAGCGGCCACGTTGTCCTTGTTCTGCTTGCGCACCATCGCAAGGCGCTCGCGGAAACTCTGGTTGTGAGACATGATTGCAGTAAAGCCAAGGAAGGAGGAAGTGTGAAAGGGGGCATTCTCTATACGGAGTAGGAATCCTATATTTATAGGCTCCGGTGGAGGGCCTCACCAAAGATTCCCTCATAAATATGCCCATAAATATGCTTTAATGACACAAGCCTCGGTTGGACTTTCTTTCCGAGCTTGAAACAACCTCAAAAAGAGCGGGGATTGGGTACAACCTCGGGCTCGCAGGAACAGTTCGGACTCGAAGAGAGGGGAAGATAAGGCGAGATGGGCTCTTTGACAGAGCCTACTCACTTGGCGAGTGGGTCCCAGGAAAAAGGCTCCTCGTCGGTCCAGGGCCGGCTCGCTAGGCGAGAGGGGCCCAGCGGTTCGGGCGAGAGGGGCCCAGCGGCTCAGGCGAGAGCCTTTCTAGGCGAGACAGACCCAGAGAGAGGACCAGTCGCGAGGCGAGGGTCAATCCGCTAGGCGAGACGAGCCTCATGGGTATGAGCTCTCGCCCGTGAGGTGGTGCTCTCGCCGAGCGCCGGTTCAGTGGTTGGTCAAGAACCGGCTCAGTTGGAAGGTGGTTCATCTTTTTTAGCCCCAGGTGATTTTACGTTTTTGTCATCGGTGGCCTGCACATAACCCTTCAGAACAGCGGAGTTTGGTTGTTGGCAGACCCGACCAAGGGTATTTTGGTAATTTCAGGTCGGTTCAGTTTGCTTATTGGCAGTTCAAACTCAGAGGCCTATAAATAGACCCATAGGGGTTCTTCAGAAGGGACTTTTTTTCCCGGGACTTTAAAAGAGTTTCCTGTGCTTTCTGAGGAGCTCCAAGCCCGGCTTTTGGCTTTGGAGGGGAAGCTCTCAGAGATCTTCCGGGTAAGAGGTGGGACCTCCCTGCTGAGGCTTTGGGTCGGTTTTTGGTCCTTCACAACCAGTCGGAGGTCATAGCTTGAGACAAGTAGGCGTTGGCTACGCCCCTGATTTCGAATTTTTGTTGAGGTCAAATTTTGGCTTCAACATTTTTGATATCTTTTTGATGATTGAATGGCATGCACACAATTTTCTTCAATGAACAAGTATCTTAAAAAACAATCAAAATAATGTCTCAATGAACTATGTACGAGAAGAAAACGGTAGTAAATGCATAAGCAAAATCTACATATCAACCAGAACCAGAAGAGTTTTGAAGAAGACTACACTAGCCAACTAAATTTAGATTAGAAACTCTTTTGGCCCATTTTAGTTCCAAGATCTCTGCAACAAAGGTTATCTTGGCTTATTTATTCTGCTCAGGTGTGTTATTCCAAATTATTAACTAATTACATAGGAACTTCCATCTTTATATAACCCAGAGAAGGAGAAAGAAACTATATTTGGAGATATGAGACTAAATATTTGTCAACTCTTTATATGAAGTTACAAATAGAGTGCATAATCATCTGTTAAAACTTTTTCTCACATGAAATGATAATCTACTTCTACATGTTTTGTTCTCTCATTGAACATAAATTTTTTAGATACGTGGATGATAGCTTTTTATCACAGAACATCGATAGAGAATAGTTGTAAGTTTCACCAAAAAAATTTAGAAGTATCATCAACCACTTCAACAGACAAGTAGTCTGAGTTATACTACAGTATTCATCTTCTGCACTTGACCTGGACACCAAAGCTTGTGTCTTGCTTCTCCAAGTGACAATTCCCTTCAGCATACATGCAGTATTCAGAAGTGGATTTTACATCTCTTTTATCATTTGCATAACTTGCATTGGAATAAGCTTCAATATTTAAGTAATTATTTGTTTCAAATAGTAGTCACTTGCCTGAAGACCTTTGATATATTCATTTTTTTACGCAGCTTCAGGATCACATACTTGAGAGCTTGCATAAACTGACTGACTTTTCCAACAACAAAAGAGATATAAAGTCAAGTTATGATTAGATAAATGAGCTCACAGATTAAACGCATGTAATGAATAATATCTTTTAGAATAGGAGATGTCTCATCACAGAGTCTGTCAGTGCCCATAGGCATTGGATTCTGAAGAGGCTTCATACCAAGAAGACATATTTGTGGATCTAGAACATACTTTCATTGGGAAAGAACTGCGTTGTTATTGCGTCTCACAATTTCAATTCTCAAAAAGTATCTAAAATACTCATATCTTGTGTACCAAAATAAGTTCGAATATGTTTTTTTTATTTCTATGCCTGAGAAATCATCTCCGGTAAAAAGAATGTTATCCAGATACACAACAAGAATAACCAACCCTCGATCGATCTTCCATATAAGAGTGTTTGAAATTATTTTTGGAAAACCCAATGGTAAAAACGATCTGACTGAATTTGTCAAATCATGCTCTGGAACTTTGTTTAGTACCATAAATGGTCTTCTGCAGTTTACACACTTGAGACTCCACCTGAGCAACATAATCGGGAAGTTGCCTCATATAGACTACTTAGTGTAAAGTGCTATCTAATGAGCGGTTTTTGACAACGAGCTGGGATATTTACCAATTCTGGTTGACATCAATTGAGAGGAGTACTCATATATTACTAATACAGGGAAACAAAAAGAATGTATCTAAGAAATCAACATCATATGTCTTGGTGAACCCCTTAACAACTAGATGAGTCTTGTATTTGTCCACAGTGTTGTCAAGGAGAAGCTTGATGACTAAGACTCATCGATAACCAATAATATCACCTCCAGACTGGGTAGGAACAAGAGTCCAAGTACCCTAAGATGCCAAGGCAAAGATTTCCTCATTCATAGCCATTTTTCATCAAGATATGCAGTAAGAATGGTTGTGGTAATATTGTCAAGGTAAACTAGTGGCAAGGACTCGGATTTACATAAACCAGAACATTAATAATAGGATTGGTGTACTTCCCCATATCCCTCCGCAAAGCAATGAGAACATTATGTTCTAAATCTGCTAATATAAAGGAATCGTCCGAAGAGGAAATAGCTGGTCTAGGAGGTGACGTCGGGGATCCTAGAGTGGAAGGAGCTATGGGAGCGGGAGGAGTAGGGCGTCGATTATAATGATAAGAAAAAAGGTAAGAAAGGAGGAGGAGATACATGTCAAGGAGGTTTTGCAAGTTGTGTGATATCAGATGGAGGAGTATGAATGATAGGATAGGACATAGAGTTGGAGGAGGAGAGGTGTAGAAATAGGATGAAGGATTTTGAGGGTAATAGAACGGCCAACCATGGAGAAATATGGGATAGGGTCGAAAAAAATGACATCAACGGAGACATATTTACGTTCGGAAATATGATCAAAGCAGTGATAACCCTACTGAGTAGGAGAATATCCCACAAAAATACGCTTGACACATGCGGAGAGTTTCCTGAACAAAAGAGGAAGTACAAAATTTGAAAGCATATATTAACATTAATCATAAGGATAAATATTTATTTATAATTGTATAAATATGCAAAAAAAACAACAAACTATCCCATTTTGGAAGTTCGACCAGCTAATGAAATATGAATGCGAACAAAATTTGAAAGTATATATGATGTGGAGCAGAGACGAGAACGCGCTTTGGGCCCGTTTGGGGCTGATTTGACAACTTTCCATATATGGCGTGCCCAGATCGACGATCGGGCTCGACGATTGCGTCTGTAGCTTCGTCGCGAGTCAAAATACTATATTACTTTATATTTTTCAGTTTATTTTTGATGTATTTTAAGGGCGAACCCATCGGCCAATCGTAGCCGTTGATGGGGAAACCTAGGGGTGCAAGTTGAGTTGAGCTGGCTCGAGAGCTCGACGAGCTGGCTCGAAAAAAACTCGACTCGAGCTCGAGCATGTCGAGCTCGAGCTTGCTTTCGAGCCGAGCTCGAGCCCAGTAAACCTGGTTAATGGGCTCGCGAGCTTATATATATATATATATATATATATATATATATATATATATATATATATATATATATATATATACAAGCAGTCGTGCACAGGGGACCCCGTGCGGGCAACATTCGTCGTGAGTGCGATATTTGTTGAGGGTGCGACATTTGTCGAGGGGCGACATTTGGCTGAGGCGACAACATTTGTCGTCGGTGCGACATTTGTAGAGGCGGCGACATTTGTCGTGGGGGCGTCATTTATCGTGGGGGCGTCATTTGTCGTGGTGGCGTCATTTATTGTAGGGGCGTCATTAGTCGCGGTGGCGACATTCGTTCTCAAAATCTACCGGCTGCCTAACAGGGTGGCGAAATCAAACTGAATCATTTTTTTCGTCTGCGAATTTGGTAGTATTCGACCGCATCTATAAGAAGAGTTCTTAAAATATAAAAAGAAATGATTAAAAAGACCACCCAAGATCCAATCCAAACAAATGAAAAGGAGGGGAGAGCTCTTGGGTGGTCTATGGCTGCATCTAGGCGGGCTCGCCCGCCTCAGCACGGGCTTCGCCCATGCTCGATACGTCGCTGCGAGCTGCGGCCGCAACATATAAATATGAGTACTCAAAATGACCGTAAAAAAATCTAAATCACGATAATAATTTTTATTTTGTAAAAAAACATACGTTTTGACATACAAAACATAATTTCTCTCCCTTCTCTCTAAATATAAGAAAAAATGACTAAAAAGACCAAAATAAATAAAAAAGAGAGTTGATTATATGAGGGGTAGTATAGTATTAAAATGTTACACCAAACTCCTTTATGAGTTTGCTTATATAATAAAGATATATATATATAATTAATATATTATATTAATAATAATTATTATATAATATATTATAATATAACATAATATATAAGAGCTGATTGTGGCAAGCAGCTGTCCGCCGTCCTATCATAAATATTATTTATATATATAATATAATTAATGTATTATATTATAATATAGGAGTTGTGGCAGGTCCCAAGGCAGGCAGCTGTCCGCCGTCCTATCAACTTATTCCCTGTTATGGCACTTTTCACGCGGGGCGGCTGTAGAGTGCGGTGTTGCCTGCGGAAGGCATTTTTCTTGCGGGCGGCGAGCCGGCGGCGGACGGCGGACCACGAGGGCGAGAAGCTCTATCGAGCTCGTGGAGACTGGAGAGGCTCAGTCGTGGAGCTCGTCGAGCGCTGCCGAGCTCGTCGAGCGCTGCCGAGCTCGAGCTCGAGCGCATTAAACACTAGCTCGTCGAGCTCGAGCTCGAGCTCAAAAAAAAAAGCTCGAGCTCGAGCTCGAGCCGGCTATTTTTGCCGAGCTCGACTCGAGCTCGGCTCGTTTGCAGCCCTAGGGAAACCTCAATGTATCTTTTCTTATAAATAGGAGATATGAGGGCTGATCAAAGGATTGTTGGATTTGGAGAACAAGCATTCTCGGATTCCAGCGATCCCTCCCCGGTGTCGACGCTGTGGAACCCTAGGTGATGACTCCTAGGCCGCCAAACTCCTCTCCAAGGTACACCCTACCCCCACAGTCGTTGCCTTACCACTCACTTGCCTCACCTACGTCTGATGGCCACCACAGTCCACCCTGTGCTACCACCCACCCACCTGGGGATTCATCTTCTTTGGTTTCCCCACCGGCACCGCCGATCGCACCGGGTTCCACCTTTCGAGAGATGAGTGATGAGAGCATCACAGAGTTCAGATTCCACCAGTTTGTTCCTACTTCAGATGGGTCGCAATGTCGCTACTTGGTACATTGGCGGGGCTTCCCCGAGGCAGTTGACGTTTGGATACTTGCAGCAGAGCTTGATCGATTCGCCCCTGGACTTCGACTTCAGCACGACCGTCTCCTTTCGCTGGAGATGACGGCTTATCAGTCAGGGGAAATTGATTGGCAAAAACACCCTTTCGTCGATGACACTTGGATGACTTCCGGTGGATCTCTTCGAATTGTACCTGGCGATCAGCGAGAGAATTCCGATCTCAATTCATCGGGAGATGAATTCTTTCAAGCCGGGGATATTGATGTGGAGCAGAGACAAGGACGCGCTTTGGTCCCGTACTCCCGTTCGGGGTTGATTTGGCAACTTTTCATATATGACGTGCCCGGATCGACGATCGGGCTCCACGATTGCGTCCGGAGTGTCGCTGCGAGTCAAAATACTATATTACTTTATATTTTCCAATTTAATTTAGATGTATTTTAAGGGCGAACCTATCGGCCAATCATAGTTGTTGATGGGGAAACTCTAATGTGTCTTTTCTTATAAATAGAAGATATGAGGGTTGATCAAAGGATTGTTGGATTTGGAGAAGAAGCATTCCCGGATTCCGGCGATCCCTCCCTAGTGCCGACGTCGTGGAACCCTAGGTGATGACTCTTAGGCCGCCAAACTCCTCCCCAAGATACACCCTACCCCCACCATCGTTTTCCACCCCTCACCCTCCAGTTTCAGCCACCGGAAGCCCCCCAAAAGGCAGTCGCACTGCTGTCCCAGCACCCTTAAAACAGCAGCAATTCCACTGTTCAAAAATACAAATTACTATTCAGTCCTATAGTTTGAACAGTGACCACCCCCGCCCTTCCTGGCCGTTGCCGCCACGCTTCCCCTCTACAGGCCGCTCCTCCCCTTTCTGCTGCCCTCCCTCCCCACTGCTACAGCAACCCGTCCAGCACCCCCCAAGGGTATATTTTCCCTAGTCGACCCTCCCTCCCTCTTCCCTTACGTGGATCCACTTCTCACCGCTCCGAAAACCCTAGATCTATCTTGATCTAGTGCTACCACCCTCTGATCCATCATTTTCCCCGATATTCATCCTCCCGTAGCCCGGATCCGCCGTCAAAACATCGGATCTATCCACCTACACCCGGATCCTCCGTCAAAACATCGGATCTATCCACCTACACCCAGATCCATCCCCTAGTGGCCGGATCTTTCCGTTTCGGGCACATTTTCCCTCTTTTCCACCGTGGGCAGCCACCTCGCCATCGTCGTACCACCGGTCTCACCTCCCATCGCTCGTCTACATATTCGGTCCTTCAAATTCTCCAGTGCCTCGCATCAGTCATCTACGTTGTGAGCATTTGTGATATTGTATTCTGTGATTTGACATTTTTCATTTTGTGTTTTATTGTACTGTGCAGAGATTATTGTTGCGTACAAATTGGTTCTTTTATACTAATAATTGCAGGGGGAGTTATTCGCCGCACGCTTGCTTTGGCCCTCCGAGCGGAGGAAGCTGTTGGCTAATTGCTAAAAATTAATTGTTTCTCTTTTATTTTAATTATCTGAGTGGTGTTATTAATCACATTGCTTATATTAATTGACGTCGACGACCGACGGTCACATTGCATTTAGCGCTGCACTAATGTATCACCCCCGCACCTGCACTTAGAGTCATAGTTTCTGAGCACCACTAGCCTACCCTACATCAATATATTAACATTATAAAGGTATATTGGCATTCATATAGAATAGTTAATCATAGACATTCCTTTCTCATTTCCACTGTTTGAATCATATTAGTATGTTTTCTTTCAAATTCATTAATCAACAGACAATGCATCATCATCATCAATAGCCATATCCCCGGGATTGGGGTTAGAAATTATGAATGTTAATTTTTCACGTGTTTCTATCGAGTTGTCTGAGATATTAATACTAAACTGTAACAATTTCTTGTTCACTTTAAATTTCACCTGCTACATGGTTTATCCTATAAAATATTAGTAAGTACCATCACTAACCAAAGTAACTGCAAATTGTCAAATAAAAATATATTACAGCATTAAAAGTATCCATATTTGTTGCATTTGAAAAATACAAAAAACAACAACATTCAAGTTTTTATCCCCTATAGTGGGGTCGGCCATATGGATCTTTTGTCACCATTGTGCTCTATCTTTTGTCATAATCTCACTAATGCCTAAGTACATCATGTCTTTCCTTACAGTTTCATTCCAAGTCTTTGTTGCTCTACCCCTCCCTCGTTTAACATGCCTAGCAACTAGACTCTCACAACGCCTAACAAGTGCCTCTAATGGTCTCCTTTGTACGTGTCCAAACCACTTAGACGAGCTTCTCGCATCTTCTCTGCAATTGGTGCTACTCATGTCTTATCCATGATACTTTCATCCCTAATTTTATTCAATCTCGTGTGGTCACACATCCACCTAAGCATTCTCATCTCCACAACTCTCGTTTTTTGCTCATGTAGACAATTCACTGCCCAACACTTAAAACCATAGAGCATCGCGGGTCTAATTACAGTACCATAAAACTTGCCCTTAAGTTTTAGTGGTACTTTACGATCACATAAGATCCCTGACGTGTCTCTCCACTTCAACCAACCTGCTTGAATTCTATGTGTCACATCTTTATCAATACCTCTATCTTTTTGAACTATCAATCCAAGATATTTAAAACACTCATTACGAGAAATATCTTGATCACCCAACTTAATAACAAAGTCACTTGTCCTTCTTGTACTGCTAAATTTAAGCTCCCTATACTCTGTCTTTGCCCTGCTCAACCTAAAGCCCTTCTTTCTAAAAGTATCTCACCAAAATTCAAGTTTTGCATTTACACCCTCACGTGTCTCATTAACCAAAACGATATCATCCGCAAACAATAAACACCAAGGTATTGCTTGTTGGATATGTCCGGTGAGCTCATTTAAGATGAGGGTAAAGAGATAAGGGCTTAAAACTGAACCTTGATGTAAGTCAACAGTGATAGGAAATTCCGGTGTTAATCCTTCAAATGTCCTCACCCTTGTCACTGAATTTATATGCACGTCTTTGATTGTATCAATATATAATACAATTACATCTTTCTTTTTTAAGACTCTCCATAAGATCAATAAACAACATATGCAAATCTTATTTTCTTTCTCGATAGTGGTCAATGAGTCTCCTCAATAGATGTATAGCATTCATGGTCAACCTCCCTGGCATGAATCCAAATTGATTCTCCGAGATGTTAGTCTTTCGTCTTAATCTTATTTTTATTACTCGTTCTCATAGTTTCATGATATGACTCATCAATTTAATTTCTCTGTAATTAACACAATTTTGTATATCTCATTTATTATTATACAAAGGTACCAAGATACTTTCTCTTCATTGGTCTAGCATGCTCTTTGACTTCAGTATGTTATTGAAAAAACATGTAAGTCACAAAATTGCTTCATTTCCTAAACATTTTCATACTTCGATGGGTATATCGTCTGGCCCCACTGCATTTTTATTTTCATCTTATTTAGAGCATCTTTTACCTCTAATACTTGAACTTTACGATAAAACATTATGTTCTTATATTTCTCTGATTTACTTAACTCTTTAAAGTTCAATTCATTGTCTTTTGTTTCATTATAGATTTGATAAAAGTATCTTTTTCATCGCTCTTTAATATCCACATCAATCGTCAAAACTATATCTGTCTCATCCTTTATGCACTTTATTTGACTTAAATCTCTTGTCTTTTTTTCTCTAGCTCGAATAATTTTATATATGTCAGGCTCTCCATCTTTGGTTTCTAGTCGCTTATAAAATTCTTCGTAAACTTGATTTCTTGTTTTATTTACTGTCTGTTTACCTTCTTTTTTGGCAACTTTATACCTGGCTAAGTTTTCATTATTCCTACAAGCATAGAGTGATTTTTAACTGGCCCTCTTTGCCTTCACTTTGTATTGCACTTTCTCTTTCCACCACCAAGATTCTTTATTTGGGGGTGCACGATCTTTTGATATTCCAAGTATGTTTTTTTCACTTATCCTTAAATGTGAAGACATAACTTCCCATGAGACATTAGAATCAACATAAGGGTCATTAACTAGTCGTTCTATACATGTCTTCTTGAAAGCAACCTGTTTTTTCATCTTCAAGTTCCACCACCAAAATTTTTGCAACATTTTTATTTTTGTCTTAAAATTTATTATATTTAATTTATACATCTAACATCACTAACCTATGTTGTGTTGTCAAATTTTCTCCTGTTATGACTTTGCAACCTTACAAATCATTTTATCCATTTTGCGAGTTATAAAATAATCAATTTGTGATTTATTTGCTCTGCTTTTAAACGTAATTAAATATTCTTCTTACTTTATGGAAATAGTATTTGATACAATTAGCTCGTGTGCTACGGCAAAATCTAAATGATTCGTCCTTCTTCATTCCTTTCTCCAGATCCATATCCCTCATAAACGGCTGTGTAATCTATATTTTCCTTCATTATATGTCCATTTAAGTCTACTCCTATGAAAATCTTCTCTTTTTGTGGGATTTTTTTACTAAATTATTTAAGTCTTTCCAAAATTGCACTTTAATAGCTTCATTTAATCCTACTTGTGGCGCATAAGCACTTATCACATTAATAAATTTTTTTTCTATGACCAATTTAAGAGCTAAGATTTTATCACTTTTTCTACTTCAACAACTTCATCTTTCCAAGTAGTATCCACAACAATACCTACTACACTGCTTTTTTTATTTTTCCCTATGTACCGTGTACCATAATTTAAAACCTAAATTATCTAAATATTTAGTTTTTTCACCCACTCATCTAGTCTCTTGCATGCATAAAATATTTATCCTTCTCATAATCATTGTATTCACTACTTTTATCGCTTTCCTCGTTAGCGTACTTATATTACAACTTCCAAACCTAAGTCGATCACAATTTCTACGACATACTTCTCTAGGGCGTCTAATATGTGAGGATTTTTGCATATTTAACACTACACTCAAGTCTTCTTGGAGGTGCAGCGGTCCTTGCCAAGACGCCGCATTTGGACCATACGACGAGAACTCTTGCAAATTTAACACTACACCTAAGTCCTGGAGATGCAGCGGTCCTTGTCAAGACGCCGCATTCGGAAATTAATCATAAATAGAAACATGAAATGAAAACATGTAGGAGTGTGAGAACTCTCCCAATACATTGTAAGAAGGCTTCCCATTTCGCTAAAACATTTTGCATTCTTCATTTGAAATTAAAATTTTACTAAATTCTTACCATATAAGACTCACAAGGATCCATCGACATTCCCGGGGAAGGTCCAATATCTGCATCAAATAAAGGCTGAAGTTTCTTCCTTAGTTCCTCCAGTCCGGCCATTAGAAATTCTTGTAAATGAACTTATTTAACTTTCCTGGCAAAACTACATGAACTCTGCAATCAAAGTGAGAAACAATTAATTCTAAAATAAATGAGGATAAAATATTATTTATAAAATCATATTAATGATAAAAAAGACTATTACAAATAGAAAAGTTAATTAAACATAATAACTAAAAGGATGCTAAAAATTGGAGGATAGTCAGGTTAAATCAAATGATACAACTTTTAATAATTTTCCTAAAAAACAAATTATTTTAAAGTTTTGAGAAATTAAGATAATATAAAAGATGACTGTTAAAGGAGCAGCTTTGGAAATAGGCGACCATAGGTTTAGGAAAAACTGGGTCTTTTAATTAAGTTTTGTTGCCCTATTGGCAGCCCAAACCTATTACCGAAAACCATACCAATGAGTACGCCCCCTTCGCTCCCGTCGCTCCAGGTGCATGGATCGACCACCTCGCCGCCATCCTTCCCGACCACGGCCCCCAAGAGTCCTTTCTCTACCCCATCGATCCCGCTGCTCCCACTTCATTCGCCAACAACCAGATGCTGTTTTGGTGGTGGTCAGCTGAAGTTTTTCCCATGTGCTAGCTGCTGGTTGTAGGCTGGAAATTAGTGCTTCTCTGCTTTTGGCTATTTTGTTTGTGAACGGCTGAAATATGTAAGGGCCTTTCTTTCTCCTTCTGTTTTCCTGTTTTGGATTAGTTATTGTGGTTGGAAATAGTGAAAGGAATATTTTTGCATTCCTAATCCTTAGTTTTCTTTGACATGTCAGAGCCATTTAAGATGATGGTATCATCATCTGTTTTTTTTTTTTTTGATTCCATTAAAAGAGCCGTTTTTCCCAAACTTTTGTGAGTTTTTGGCGCATGATAGGTTGTGAGATGGTGACGACACTAATGCAAGTCTATATGAGCGGTATCCGTTTACTCAAACAAACCAAACTACATGATATGATTGAATTGATCTAGAATCAAATATAGTAAAATTTAAATAGGCTAAACAACCAAACACAGCATGCAATGATTTTCAGTTAAGCAAGACAGATTTTTCTTCCCACGAAGTACTTTCCACTACAACTTTCAAACACAGAATATCGTAAGAAAACAAGAAATAAAAACAAATGCACTAACAATCAATGTTTCCAACCGGTAATTGGCAAGATGCATCTTTGAATTATAGGGTTTTGGCAAAATGAATCCTAAATTGTTAAAGATTGCAAAATGCACCACCCAATTAGAAAAACCTGCAAATCCCCCCCCCCCCCCCCCCCCCCATCAGGATGCAAAGCGCCAACCTTTTTCTAATTGGGGTGCATTTTGCAGTATTACCAATTTGGGGCGCATCTAGCCAATTACCCGCTTCCAACACATATATGATTAGAAATCCAATATTCAATAATAACAATATGAAACGCAATACATGACACTCACAAATATGGAGATTTGGCCGCAGTAGGAGGAGAAGTTCCGATTGAGGAGGCAGAGGCTGTGATCGGACACGCCCGTGGACTGTCGGAACTGTGCCGGTAGTAGAATTGGAGGCGGGTCGATGTTGACTGGATAGGAGTCGGCTGTAATGAAAATTGGGGAGGTAGACGGTGAGGAGGTTCCGCTACCGGAAGCCCTGGAGATGGATCTTGCGGGTGGGGGATGGAAAGAGGCCGTCGGCTACAGAAGAATGGGGATTGTCGCGTGAATTTGAAGGAGTGGCCTGCGTGCGAGAAGCAGGAGGGTCGCCGGCCTCGCCTATCCGTGCCGACGGCGTGAACGTGGTGCACGCTCGGCGGTGGGAAACTGGAAGAAGGCGTCGGCCTGCTGTGGGATCGAGAGGGGAAGTGTTCTGGAGCGGGATCGCTGGATCGGGAAGGGCGTATCGGCCTTCAGTCGGAAGGAGAACTTGCTGCCTAGCTTCGATCGCCATAGCGAAACAGTAACCCAGCTGTTATAGTTGGGAGAGCCGTGAAAGGGGCAAAGGTAAAAATGAAAAAAAAAAATCATTTTTAACTTCTGTTTTACGGAAGGTGTGGGCGAGATTTTCTTTGCCTTATATGTTTATTATTTTATTTAACTTTTTTTTTTTGTTTTCTCTTTTGTAGAGATTAGCAAGTATTAGTGAGTTCACCTCAGATACTCACGTTGTAGGTTTATTTACCTGTTTTTGAATTCTCTTTTGCAGAGATTATTAGGTGTTCACGAGTTGTATTCAGGTACTAGCGTTATATATTTTTTTTTACCGGTTTTGACTTCTCTTTTGAAGAGATTAGAAGGTGTTTGCGAGTTCATTACATGTATTCACATTATATTTTAAATTTAACTGTTTTTGACTTCTCTTTTACAAAGAATAGCAAGTGTTCGTGAATTCACCTTAGATACTCGTGTTATATGTTTATTTAGCTGTTTTTGACTTCTCTTTTTTAGAGATTAGCAGGAGTTCGCGAGTTTTCTTTAGGTTCTTCCGTTATATTTGTTTTGACTTACCAAATGAAAATTCATGCGTATTTAAATACTCGGGCCCACCTCATATTTTGAATTTGTGGTTGTTTCACTTCTCTCCCGACTTCGGCAGGAACGATTCCCTCGCCCTGCACCGAAAACCTAAGAAAAACCTAAGTGGCATTCCTCAGATCTCCGCCCTACCGGTGTTGTTGCTTCATCCCCACCGACATTCCTCACATCTTCGTCCTACCGGTGCTGCTCCTTCCTCCCCACCGGCGTTTCTCAAATCTATGCCTTACCGGTGCTTCTCCTTCCTCCCCACCGCAGGTCGTCGCAGCAGACTTTATTGTCTGAGGTATATTTCATTTTCATTTCGTTTTCTTCTAAGATTTCGTAGTTTTTTCTTCCTCATTTCACAGTTTTTACAGTCGGAATGATTCACATTTTTTATTCAGGCATATTTTTGTGTTGTTTTTACAGTCAGAATGATTCATATTTTTTATTCAGCCATATTTTTGTGTTTTTTTTACAGTCGGAGTTATTCACAGTTTTTAACCTGCACACTTTTGTTCTGTTTTACAGTCGCAGTTCTTCACAGTTTTTATCCAGTCACATTTCTGCGTTGTTTTTACAGTCGGATTTCTTCACAGTTTTTATCCGGCCACGTTTCTGCTCTATTTTACAATCGGTTTTTCCTCCATTTGTTTTTCGCACCTATCTGCAGGTCGACAAAGCGGCCGGGGAGGGAAGGAAGAAGCGTCGTTCCGCACAGAGATGAAAAACAGACCAACACACCACAAGCTCCTTGCAGTTCTTTCGAAGAACATGGAGGGGGAGATCGTCGGAAGGGAGGGAAAGTGAAAATCCCTGCGGATAAGCTTCCTTCTGCTGGAACTCTTTTGCTTGTCTTCGGCGGGAGAAGTCCAGAAGGGGGCGACCGTCAGAAGGGAGGGAAAGTAAAAAACGGGGGAGGGAAAATAAGATATGAGGTGGACCCGGATATTTAAATACGCATGAATTTTCCCTGCGTTTAACACAGGGAAAAATTCCCCTACACATGGGCTATCAAAGCTCTACCTCAATTTGTACACTCAAATATCTACACTCAGATCTTCTCCAAAGATTCTACCTTAGATCGCAATGATCTTGCACTCGAATTCAGATCTAAAAGGGATCTTACAAATTCAGAATAAGTGAACAATATAATTACAAGACACTTGACTCGACCAAAATTTCTTGAGTCTTTTGTAGAAACACTACATTGGATTCTTCTTCCTTGATTGGCACTTAAATATATCTTCTTGGAATAGATTAGATTTGATGGATTCTCCTGGAAACTTTTCGAGTCAAGCCAAATTGACTAAGCGGTCGCGCAAGTGTGAACACGCAAAAACACAAAAGGCTCAAGCACGGCAGACCAAGCCAAGGGCACCACACACACACAGATAGTGCGCCCATGCACAGTAGGCCAGCCCGTGCGACCACGACCAGCCCGCGTACACGGGAGAAAACTTGAATTAACAAGAAGCTAGGTGAGAAATAAAATCAGAATTAATATAATATACATAATTTAGAATCAAGTTGGGTAAGACGTGTGATCACTGCCCTAAAGAAACTGCACCACCCTCCGACTGGCTTTCAATTGATGTTCACTTGTCCAAGGTATAACACTTTGCTATATCCTAAAACTCCAATGTACGCGGACACTGAAGAAGCACGGAGCACCGAAATTCTCACTTGATGAAGCAAATGTTAAGAAAGCGGAATCACAAAGAAATTGGTGGAGAAAACAAGTGAACGCACGACTTTTGCCAGAGCCGCTGAAAACTAATAGGGGTGTTAGAAAGGTAACTGTATTTGTATATATATATTGAAAAGGGACCAATTGGGTCTTACATATATAGAAGAAGAGCAAGGGGAGAGAGCTCATCTAGACAATGTGGGACTAAAAGAGAGAGATAATAAATGCACTATTAAATACAAACAATACAATATTTAACACGCCCCCTCAAACTCACGGTGGATCATGAACCGAGAGTTTGCTAATAAGATAACGGAATCTTGCAGTTGTGAGAGACTTGGTGAGGAAGTCTGCAACTTGTTCTTCAGAGGTAATGAACGGTAGAGAGATGGTGTTGGCGAGAAATTCCTGACGAGTAAAGTGACAATCGATCTCAATGTGTTTTGTCCGTTCATGGAACACCGGATTGGAGGCGATTTGAATGGTGCTTCGATTGTCACAAAATAGGGGAGTGGGGCCTGTTATCTGGACACCAAGGTCGCGAAGAAGACGACGAAGCCAAACTATTTCAGCAGTGGTGGAAGCCATGGCACGATACTCAGCCTCCGTGCTGGAGCGCGCAATGGATTCCTGTTTCTTACTACGCCAGGAGATCAGAGAGTCGCCCAGGAAAACACAGAACCCAGTAGTGGAGCGACGAGTGGTGGCATCCCCCGCCCAGTCAGCATCCGAAAATGCTCGGAGGGTGAGTGACGAAGTGGCAGAGAGAAATAACGAGCGACTGACAGAGCCGCGTAGGTAGCGGAGTATCCGGAGTACCGCGGCATAGTGAGCAGAGCGAGGAGCTTGAACAAATTGACTGACGAAGCTAACAGCGTAAGCAATGTCCGGTCGAGTCATGGTGAGATAGACCAGCATCCCGACGAGGCGCCGATAGCGGGAGGCATCGGGCAGCGGTTCCCCATCTGTAGGAAGGAGTTTCAGATTTAGCTCAATGGGGGTGTCAACAGTGCGGGTGTCAGTGAGAGCGGCCACGGAGAGAATATCGGAGATGTATTTTTGCTGAGACACCAGAATCCCGCGGTTGGAGCGGGCAATCTCTAATCCAAGGAAGTAGCGAAGGGGGCCCATGTCCTTCATCTCGAACTGACTGCGGAGGTGGGTCTGAAGAGCGGCAATGGTGACGTGATCATCTCCAGTGATAATCATGTCGTCAACATACAGGAGCAGGATGGCGCAACCCTGAGCGGAGGTGCGGGTAAACAGGGCATGATCAGTCTGGCGTTCAATGAAACCAGCCTTGAGAACTACAGTGCGGGAGCGCTCAAACCAGGCACGAGGAGCCTGTTTGAGGCCATAGATGGCCCGGCAGAGGTGGCAGACATGGCCAGGGGGTGCGGAGAGACCCGAGGGAGGGGCCATGTAGACAACCTCAGTGAGATCGCCATGAAGAAAGGCATTGGTGACATCCATCTGATGGAGGGGCCAATTGCGGGCAGCTGCGACCGCAAGTAAGGTGCGGACGGAGGTCATCCGGGCAACCGGGGCAAAGGTTTCGTCATAATCGATGCCATGTTCCTGTGAAAACCCGCGAGCAACCAAGCGGGCTTTATGGCGCTCAATAGAACCGTCCGGACGAGTCTTAACTTTGAAAATCCATTTGCAGCTGACAGGAGTAACACCGGGAGGACACGGAACAAGATCCCAAGTATGAGTCCGGCTAAAGGCTTGAAGTTCAAGTGCCATGGCTTGCTGCCATTCGAGTTTGCCAACTGCCTCTTGGTATGACTGGGGCTCCCGGTGGGCGTGGAGAGCGGTGAGGAAGGCCTGAAAGGCAGGGGAATAGGAGGTAGCCGCGGTGAGAGCGGAAGGGGTGTCGTAGCGAGCAGGTGGATGGCGATGGCGAGCAGGATTAAGGCGAGGAGGAGCAGGATCCACGGTTGCAGGGGCGGACGGAGCGTCAGACAGAGCCGTATCAGGAGCAGGAGCAGGAGGAGGGGGTGTGGGCGTCGGAGGAGGAGCCGATGTGGAAGGAGGGGCCTCGGGCAGAGAACGAGGTGGATATAGGGGAGGATTGGCAAGGGGAGTCCGGGGGCGAGTTGGTATAGAAGGAAGAAGCGGAAAAGAAAGCGGTGGAGCAATGGAGGGTGGGGAGGTGAGGTGTGCCGGTGGGGAAGAGAAGAACATGTCATGTTCGACGAAGGATACATGGCGAGAGATGCGAATGCGACGAGCCACCGGATCGTAACAACGATAACCTTTGTGGTGGGGGCTAAGACCTAGGTGAACACAACGAGTGGAGCGAGCGGAGAGTTTGTTACGTTCAGGAGGGGGAAGGAGAACGAAGCAGGTGCACCCAAACGTGCGGAGAGAGGCATACTGCGGCGGGCGGGAATGAAGGCGTTCATAAGGAGTGACGCCAGAGAGGGTCGTGGAAGGAGTGATGTTGATGAGGTGAACAGCGGTGAGAACGGCTTCGGCCCAGAAGGAGGGAGGAGCGGAGGCAGAGATGAGGAGAGTACGAGCTGTTTCGATGATGTGGCGATGTTTGCGTTCAGCAACCCCATTTTGTTCATGGGTGTGCGGGCAAGACTGTTGGTGGAGGGTGCCATGCGAGTGGAGGATAGCGCGCATGGTGGAGAGAAATTCTTGAGCGCAGTCAGAGCGAAAGATCTTAATGCGACGCTCAAACTGAGTGTGAAGCATAGCGGTGAACGTGCGATACGCAGCGGGTATGTCAGAACGATTGCGAAGGAGATAAACCCAAGCACAACGGGAAAAATCATCAATAAAACTCACATAATAAAGATAGCCAGAATGAGAAGCAAGAGGCGCGGGGCCCCAAATATCAGAGTGAACTAAATCAAAAGGGGCTGTCGTTTGAGAAGCACTACTGGTAAATGGTAGAGCAAGGTGCTTTGACAAACGACAGCCGGTACAAACAGAGAGGGGGGAAGGGGAGACACGACCCAAAGCTCCAGAGCGGATAACACGTCGGAGTCGATCAGGAGACAGATGTCCTAAACGTCTGTGCCACAAGTCGGCATCAGAGACAACAGAGAGGGCCGAAGCGGAGGTTGGTGGGGGGGGGGGGGGACATGAAGATACTCCAGCTGATACAAGCCACCAGCCCTACGGCCCCGTCCAATCCTCTGAGCTGTCCGGGAATCCTGCACAACACAATCAGAAGAAGAGAATAAAACCGTTAGACCGAGATCACAGAGGGAGCTGACAGAAATGAGGTTCATATGTAGCCGAGGGGCATGGTGGACGTTGGAGAGAGTAAGGCGTCCAAGAGGGGCAGAAGTCGGGGTGATGGAGCCAGATCGCAGAATAGGGAGAGAGCCCCCATTAGCAGTGGTGACCTGAAGAGAAGGGGGGGAGGAGGTGCAGTTGGTGAGGGTGCGGGAGTCGGAGGTGAGGTGGCAGGAGGCCCCAGAGTCGAAATACCAAAGTGCAGTCGGAGGAAGGCGAGCAACAACAGTACCAGAAGCAGCTGAGAGACTGTGTTCCACAGAGGAGCTGGCAGAGGAGGCAGATTGAAATAGCGGAGACCGGAGGATCAGAGCCTCTAGGCGTTGTAGAGGATCGGTAGCAGCAGCAGCAGTGTGGTGAGAGCCGGGACTACGACCGCGTCCCCGACCACGGCCGTCACGGCGATGGTCAGAAGCGCGGTATTCATCAGACCGAGGGGGACGAATAGGGCAAGCAGACTTCATGTGTCCCACCTTCTTGCAGTAGTGACAGGTAACAGGACTGGGACGCGGAGGAACGACAAGAGCATGATCAAGTGGGAAAGGGGGCTGGAGAGCCACGGGAGGTCGGAGACGAGTCTCTTCATCGAGCATAGCAATCAGGGCATCATCCAGAGTAGGAAGCGGGACCCGGTGAAGGAGCTGAGCAGCAAGAAGAGAAAACTCAGGACGCAGAGCAGCAAGAAACTGATGAAGATGGCCCTCGGAGAGGTGGCGCTGAAATTCCAATGAGCGAGGACAACCGCAGGGCAAGGGAATCAGAGAATCCAGTTCGTGCCAGTAGGCACTCATCATAGTGAAGAAGTCCTGAATGGAGCGACCGTCTTGGCGGGCAGCCTGAGAATCGCAGATAAGACGGTGACGCCGAGCTCCACCACGGGGAACGAAACGGTCACGGAGATATTCCCACATGGCACGGGCGGAGGGAAGGCGACCGATAGACGTGAGAAGCGGGCGAGCAACGGACTCCAGGAGGTAAGCCCGGATAGCATGATCGCGCCGGTGCCAAAGAGTGAAGGCATCGGGAGAGGCAGCGTCGACAGAAGGTGTGGCGGAACCGGTTGCGGCGGCGGGCTTGGCGGCAGGGGCAGGAGGCGCACCGATGATGTGATCCCAAAGATCACGAGAGGAGAGAGCGGCCTCAACGGTGAGGGCCCAGTCAGGCCAGTCGCTAGCGCCGGCGAGCTGGAAGGACGTGGCCTTCAGTGGCGGCGAGATCAGAGGAGCAGCCATGGAGTCGCAAGGGAGCGGGGAACCTGCAGGGAGTTGGAGAGGGGCGAGCTGGGCAAGGAGGGAGGCGGACTGGATAATGGGGTGCGGACTGGAGAATGGGGTGCGGACTGGTGGTGGCGAGCTGGGCGGACTGGTGGTGGCGAGCTGGGCGGACTGGTGGTGGCGAGCTGGGCGGACGGAGGAGGGGACGGGATTCGGCGGACAGGAGGCGGCGGACTGGGTTGCGAGCTAAGAGGTGCGGACAAAGAGGTGAGGACTGGAGGTGGGGACGGGATTCGGCGGACTGGAGTCGGCGGACTGGGTGCGAGCGGACTGGGTTGGGCGGATTCGGCGGACGGAGAGGTTGTGGTGCGGACTGGGGGATGTAGGTGCGGACTGGGGGATGTAGGTGCGGACTGAATTCGGCGGACTGGAGGTGGGGGCTGGATGTAGCGGACTGGATTCGGCGGACTGGATTCGGCGGACGGGGTGTTGGTGCGGACTGGGTTGGGCGGAGTCGGCGGACGGGGCGCGGACTGGGTTGGGCGGACGGAGAGGGCGGACGGAGAGGTGGTGTTGCGGACGGGGGGATGTAGGTGCGGACTGGAGAAGAGGAAAGGCGGACAGAAGCAGGCAACTCCGTGCAGGTTCGGGCAGGATTGCGGACAGAACCGGGCAAGCAGGGCAGAGGCGCGAGCAAGGAGGCGAGCGCAAAAATTAACCTCGCTTTGATACCATGCTAGAAAGGTAACTGTATTTGTATATATATATTGAAAAGGGACCAATTGGGTCTTACATATATAGAAGAAGAGCAAGGGGAGAGAGCCCATCTAGACAATGTGGGACTAAAAGAGAGAGATAATAAATGCACTATTAAATACAAACAATACAATATTTAACAAGGGGTGTGCATGAAAAACCGAAAACCAACCAAATCGCCCCGAACCGCCCAAACCGAACCGATTTTACACCGAACCGAACGACTCGGTTCGATTTTGGTTTTCCTCTCTGAAAAACCGAACCGCACCGACTAATAATACACGTAAAAATATTACCAATAATGATCTTTTAACTATTTTTATTTACTAAAATATGTACATAAATTATATCAACTTAATAATTTTTATATCATTTGAGACAAAATAAATTTTTGTAATACGTATTTTATGCATCAAGAAAAAATAAACATTTTGTTTAGCTGATTTTATTTATATCTTTTTATATTTATTACTCGTTTTCGCAATAAAAATATTCAATCATAATTTTTTATGTAATATGAGTTATTAGTTGTAATATATATGTAAATAAAACTTGATGATATTTATTTTTAATTATCATATCTTTTTTAAAAATTTTCTTGAGATATTTAAGTACATAATTATTTTAAATAGTATAACTGAAAAATCGAAACCCGAACAGAGTAAACCGACCAAAAAAACAAACTGAACCGATAAACATCGGTTCGGTTTCGGTTTGGGTCCAAACCGAACCGCTTGCACCCCTAAAAACTAATCAGAAAATTCTCCTATGTAGGGTCTCGAGAAACGCAAGAATTGAACCACGTAATAATTACAACGGTTATACTTAGCTTTAATCGTGTTGGGAAACGTTAGATTTCAAACGTACGTATGTAATTAGTGGTGAGAAAACTCGAAAAAGAAATGGTTAGAAATTAACTCGCAACGAGCTGAAAAGAAGTCGACGCAGGTTGCGAGGACTTCATGTCGACGCGCGTCGAGTTATTATCGATGTAACGAAAACTGACGCAAGTCGACGGAGGCCATATAAACGCAAGCGTCGATTCCTTATCGAGAGAAGATGGATTCGGCCCGTACTTGTTGACCGATGCGGCGAGTTCTTATTGATGCAAGTAGGGAGAAGTCGACGCAACACAGCATTTTAGAGTTCAAAAGCATCAAACTATTTTGTACAAAAAATACAATTCAATTCAATTATTTCCGAAATCCGGATCTGGTCTGGTGCATGTGCGCACGCACGTGTGGTTCATTTAAACAAATAAAAAGTGAAAATATTTACATACTCATCAATATGAGTGAAGATATAAGCAACGTGGGACTAAATGATTCATCATATCCTTCATGAAGGATTTCCCTCTAAAACTTTGGATTCACTCCATTTAGTTTTGAAACATTTCATCAAATATGAGAGCCCAACACAAAACATCAAACAAAGCTTAATAAAACATTATATATTAAATTTTAAAAAAACAAAATGTCTAACAGACATTTCTTTGTGTATTTCTTTTATCAGCTAGTCTGCTTCCACTAGTTTTTAATACTCTAGAGTAGCACTGTACTGTCAAAAATTCGGTATTGTGGTGGAAAACTCATTACACATAATGACATAATTGTGCGACAAAAACAACACATGCCGCAGGCGAGATTTTGCCCTGATATCACTTGTTGGGGATGACCCTCATTTTATAGGAATTAGGTGTGCACATAACCACTCACTCATGATCTCAATCTCAAGAGAAGTGGGATCATGGGATTGACCACACGCGCGATCACCGCCTTTGATCCCCTCGCACGCCGATCCCATTACGCGCATCGAAGGAACTGTCGCGGGCGTCGCTTCGCCGGTCGTCGGCCACCGGCCGCCCAACCCCGGCCGCCACCTTGCGGCCATGGGGCTGCCAAACCGACCTCCCTCCTTGGCCGCCGCCTTCACCACAACAAAGTTTGTCTACCGCGGTGTTTTTTAGAGCTTATTGCGCAGCTTCTTAAACGCCACCGTTATTTTCGCGACGTTTGAGAGCGAAGGCGTCCCGGTATAAATCATCGAGGAAGCTTTCCACAATGTTTTTTTGGATAACAATTATTTTGGCCACGTTTTTCAAAGTTTCAAAAAAAAAGTCGTTATAAAACAAAAATGTTGCAGTGCTTGCGGCCACAGGGCGGCCAAACCAGCCACCCTTCCTTGGTCGCCGCCTCGCGGCCAAGGGGCGGCCAAGCCGGCCGCCCCTCCTGGGCTGCCGCCTTGCGGCCGAGGGGCGCCCAAACCAGCCACCCTTCCTTGGCCGCCGCCTTGTGGCCAAGGAGCGTCCAGGCCGACCGCCCCTTCTAGGGCGCCGCCTTGCGGCCAAGAGGCAGCCAAGCCAGCCGCCCCCCTTCTGGGTCGCCGCCTTGCGGCCAAGGGTCGGCCTCGCCGGCCGCCCCTCCTTGTCCGTCGCCTTGCGGCCGAGGGGCGGCCAAGCCGGCCGCCCCCCTGCTTGGTCGCCGCCTTGCGGCCATGGGGAGGCCAAGTTGGCCGCTCCCCTCCTTAATCGCCGCCTTGCAGCCATGGGGCGGCCAAGTCGTCCGCCCCCTGTTGGCCGCCGCTTTACGGCCAGGGGGAGGCCAAGCCGACTGTCCCCTTTCAGCCACCGCCTCGTGGCCAAGGGGCGGCAAATCTGGCCGCCCCTCCTCCGTCGGCAGCAATCTTCCCCACGTTAGCGAACTCGGCAGCAAGTTCGTTGGCCGCCTGTGGAGACCCGCTCCCGCCGTTCGATCAAGGGGGAGCGTCCTTGGTCGTCTGATTCACACGTAACCACCGGGTTAGTGGGCAGAAATTTAATTAATATTTTATTATTTATTTATGACGATCTCCAAATAGCGAGATGCATGCGCTCATTAAAACCATAGTAAAACATATATGAAGGTGGTTATGGTGTGCAGATAGCCGCATAACCACCGTAACCATCTCCCAGAGCTTATAAAAGGGGCCTCAGACCTCCTCATTTCTCATCTTTTCTCTTCGGAGTGTTTTTCTTCCTCAGGTCGAAGCTCTGTCAATTTCCTTCTACGAGCCACCTCCGAGCCGCACTCAAGCCACACCCGAGCCACAAGCAGGTCAAGTGACAACAACCCGGGAAAGTCAAATCATCCAAGTTTCAGGCGGCTCCTACAACCGCAAGACCAAGTGCTCCGCCTCCCACCCAGAACCAGCAAGTCGCTATCCGAAGACCATCAGCGTGAAGCGCAATCTGTAACAACTCCTGATGCGACGGTCTGTCGTCCGTCGCGTGCAAAGTGTTCTCTCACCTCATATCTGTAACGTGTGGTGACATGTCACCCTCAACTTCACAAACCAGTTGTAACCTCCAGGAAATAGTGGATTTTGACCGGCACAGATCCGATCACGTGATTTTTTACCCAGTTGAGAGATTTTTCCACATTAAAACTGCTTGTGTACAATCAACCTACTATTTTGACTGTGTGCACGCTCGACCATCCCGAGAGCTAAGACGGTCCAAGAATTCCGGCCCGACCGAGACGTCGAGTTAGTCTGCAACACCACTATAGAACAAATCAACATTCTCACTTTGAACAATATCAAAGGCAAGGTAGGGAGAAATGGAAAAGAAAGGGAAAGGAGCAAGCACTTCATTAGCTTTTTCATCATATCACCATTACAAATTTAAGATTCAAGCATATATATACCCATTATATACTAATTTCAGTTGATAACAAAGTTCTTAAATGAAAGGAGGGGACATAGAGGATGTTGCAGACCTAAGCCGATCCTGATATGATAAAGGCGCGTTGACATATGTACAATGAAGATAAAGATGGAGCAGTCAACCTAAAGTTTAGCTACAACTATCAGCCAAAATAGTTAAAGAAAATACTGTAATTAGTGGGCTTATTATATATGTTATTAATAGTTGATGTATATCAGCCACCATTGATGAGGCTTATAAAGCGCTCTTTGTAAACACTTTGATATATATGAAAAACTCAGTAAGAACTAAATACCTAACATCTTGTACTCTTTATGTCAAGTTAGTTTTACAAATTATCACTCCTCAGTTTAGGTGTTGATTCATCAACACTGGTATCAAAGCACATTTCTAGATATTATCTCAAGATTTAAAAGTGATGTTGGACAAGCTCGACTTAAGGGGAGGATGTTGCAGACCTAAGACAATCCTGATATCAAAGCAAAATTATACCTAAGATATTAATAGCATTAAATGGGAGTTAACAACACCCAGATCTCCTCAGAAGAATGAGGTAGTAGAGAGGAAAAATCGAACAATCTTAAAGATGGTCAGGGCCTTATTAAACACTAAGACACTTCCTAAAATGTTTTGAGCTGAAGCAATCCAAACAACTATTTATTTGCTAAACAGAATTCCCTCCAAAACATTAGGAAATAAAACTCATTATTTCCTATTAAACAAAACAACATCAGTTGAACACTTGCATTTTTGGATATGTAGCATTTTCCTTAACACCTGATGGAAGAGACAAGTTACATAAGAGAAGTGAGAAACATATTTTTGTGGGTTATAGTGAACAATCCAAGGCATACAATTTGTAACTCACAAAGAAACTGATAATATCTAGAAATGTGTTTTTTTATGAACAAGGAGCTTGGGAGTGGCAGTCGGAGAAGGATATTTCTAGTCATCCTAGATTGACAATTGTGCAGATCACCTACCCCATCCATGCCAATCAGGAGAATCAACCTGATGACAATTCTGAGCCACATTTCATCAGAAGCTAGCTTTTCAACATCATTACCACATAAAATGAGAAGGTTAGAAGACATCTATCAAGAGACAAAGGTCGTCTTTCTTTGTTCTACACCAAGAACATCTGAAGAAGCCAGTGGAGAAGTAATTTGTCAGAAAGCAATGACAGAAGAATGAGAAACAATTAATAGAAATAAAACTTGAACTCTGGTGGACCTCCCACCAAACAAACATCTCATTGGATTAAAATGGACTTTTAAAACCAAATACTTGGAGAATGGAGTAGTGTCCAAACATAAAGCTCGGTTAGTAGTAAAGAGCTACTCTCAAAAGCCAGGTGAAGACTATACTGAAACTTTTGCACCTGTAGGTTGCCCACATGGACACTATCCGCTTACTTCTTACTTATGTCGTTCAGAACAAGTTTCATGTCTACCACTTAGATGTTAAAGCAGCGTTTCTAAATGACACAGTTACTGAAGAATTGTATGTAGAACATGCTAAGAGTTAATATTAAAGAAGGAACAGACAGTAAAAAGTTCTTTCGTCTCCACAAATCTCTTTATGGCCTAAAGCAGGCACCACGAGCATGGAATACTAATGTAGATCAATCTTTCATCCACCAAGGCTTCGTGCGTTGTGCCAATGAACCTTCATTTTATATTAAATGTGCAGGTATGACTCAAACTATTATTAGTTTGTATGTGGATGACATACTTGTGACAGGAAATTCCACCAACATGATTCATAGCTTTCGACAGACAATGCAAAAGGAATATGAGATGACAGATTTAAGACGTATGCATTACTTGGTATTCAAATTTAGCAAATTCTCTTAGGTATGTTTCTGTCTCGACAGAAATTTGCAACAAACTTGTTTTAAAAGGTACAGTTTGACCTATGTAATGCAACTTTAACACCAATGATGACAAATGAAGTATTGAGGACAGAGAATTCAGAAGAGCAGTAAATCCTAACCAATATCGATCAATAGTGGACTCACTAATGTACCTTACTAACACCCGACCAGACAAAGCCAACGTTGTAGATCTGGTGGCCCGCTATATGCAAGTACCCACTAAAACACCTCTCCTTGTCGTGCATCACGGACTCAGATACATCAAAGAGACCCTCGATTTTGGTCTTATCTCAGAGATACTTCTGTAAATTTACATGGTTATGCTGGTGCAAATTGGAGATCTAATGTAGATGACAAAAAGAGTACTAAAGGCTTTTTATTTCTACTGGGATCAAAACCCATACCTTGGAGAGTAAAAAATCAACCTACTATTGCATTATCAACAACAGAAGCCGAGTATATGACACTCAGTTCCACCGCATGTGGATGCTTATGGCTTAAACGCATTGTCGTAGAAATTGAAGGAAAGGAAGAAAATACTCAACACAACTTAGATGTGATAACACATTTATCATATTCCTGACATCAAATCCAATCACCCAAAGGAGATGCAAGTATATTGACTTGCGCTGGCATTGTTGGAAGCGTGTAATGAGCACCAAAAAAACGCACAAGCCGCGAAGAGACAAATACACAAGCTTTTATATAAATAAAATATACCAAACTTTTACAAGACTACAACACAGTTCCACTACGAGTTACAACTCAATGCGAGTCTACAACACAAGCACGCACATTAAAGCTTGCCAAAAGATCTCTTGGTGGTTGTTGAAGTTCTGTCCGCAAGGTTTCCACAAACTTCAGTTCACAAGGTTGTTCACAACTGTCCGCAAAATTAATTGCATACATGCAATTAATTTTCCTTGCTCCTTTAATCTTCCGCACTATACAGCTTTTGCAAATTTTTTATAATGGAGTCCGCAACTTTTGACCAAAAGCTATCCGCAAATTTTGCAAGTCTTCTACTTGCAATTCTTTTCATGCACAATCTTGTCAGGCTTTTTCTCCCGTCAATTCATACCATGCACTCACCCCTATTTATAGTCATTTCCAACAAATGAGATCACTCCACGTGGCGATCTATTTAAAGCCTCCTGCATGCACATCACGTGAGCCCCCTTTCTTCACGCCATAAATCACGGCTGCCATCATTTCATATTTTATTATATTTATATAAATATAAATATATAAACTTTGCTTATGTCTTTGGTCAAAGACGCCATTGCCGCCAACAATCTCCCCCTCAAACACGGCAGCACATGCCGAGTTTGCTTTTACACTTCAGAAACGCCTCAGTCTTCAACGCCTTCGTGAAAATATCTGCAATCTGCTCTCCTGTGGGGCAATATACCAACTCCACTACCTTATGTTGCACTTGTTCACGGAGAAAGTGATACTTCGTCTCGATGTGTTTGCTGCGCCCATGCAACACTGGATTCTTTGCAAGTTGAATCGCAGACATATTATCAACATACACCGTCACAGGAACATCTTGTGGATGGTGCAACTCCTGCAAGAGATTTCTCAACCAAATCGTCTGACAAGTACAAGCTGCTGCTGCAATATACTCAGCTTCACAAGTTGACAGAGCAATTGTTGTCTGCTTCTTCAAACTCCATGAGAACACATCTGTTCCCATATGAAAAACATATCCGGAAGTGCTCTTCCGGTCATTCACATCTCCTCCATAGTCACTGTCAGAGTACCCGATCAACTTCAACTCTTCTGCAGTGGAGTACATCAAACCATGATCTCTCGTTCCATTCACATACCTCAAGATCCTTTTTGCTGCTGTGAAGTGATCTTGCTTTGGCTCCTCCATATATCTACTAACAACTCCAACCGCATACATAATATCAGGCCTAGTGAAAGTCAGGTAGCGTAGACTTTCAACTAGACTCTTGAACAACGTTGAGTCAACTACTTCTTCCTTTGAATCCTTCCTCAGCTTCACTCCCGGATCTGCAGGAGTAGAGATAGCCTTGCTGTTCTCCATCCGGAACTTATTCAGAATCTCCTCCGTATACTTCTCCTGAGAGATGAAGATCCCTTCTTCACTCTGTTGCACTTCTATGCCCAAGAAGTAAGTGAGTTCACTCAAATCTGTCATCTCAAACTCCTTCTTCATTGTCTTCCTAAATTCCTCGAACATGAGAGGGTTGTTGTCTGTGAATATCATGTCGTCAACATACAAACATACGACCATGATATCAATGTTATTCTCCACCTTTGTATAGAGTGCATACTCATACGAGCTCTTCATGTACCCGTTCTTCTGAAAATATGCATCTATTCTTTCATTCCAAACACGAGGCGCTTGCTTCAACCCGTACAACGCCTTCTTCAATTTGTAGACCTTCCTCTCTTGGCCTTTCACTTCATATCCAGGAGGCTGCTGGACGTACACATCTTCTTTAAGATAACCATTGAGAAATGCGGACTTGACGTCCATCTGATAGATCTTCCACTTATGTTGGGCAGCTAGTGCAATGATCAGTCTGATAGTGTCTATCCGCACCACTGGAGCAAACACCTCATCGTAGTCCATACCTTGGACTTGTCGGTAGCCTTTAGCGACGAGTCTTGCCTTGTGCTTCTCCACTTCTCCATCCTTGTTCTTCTTCACTCTATACACCCATTTTACACCAATGGGCTTATGACCTACTGGCAGAGTGACTAACTCCCAAGTATCATTCTTCTTAATGGATGTCATCTCTTCATCCATTGATTTCCTCCAATCCTTCTCTTGAGCAGCTTCATCATATGAGTACGGCTCACAATCTGCTAAAAGACAATATAAAGAAACGTTAGCATGAATCGGCTCCGTCTCCTCATAGATCTCCTCCAACCTTCTCATCCTAGGTTGAGAGCTTTCAGAGTTGCTCTCGCTAGTGCTTGCTCTATTAGAACTGCTTCTGTTGGTGCTTACTCCACTAGAGTAGGGAGTCGAAGCTCCCCCTGAATCTCTGCTCGGTGGTGATGGTGGTTCAGCTCCACCATCCGCAACTTCAGCTTCATGACCACCTTCTTCTTCATCATCATCATAAAACATCCCCTTGATGCTTCTCTCTTTCTCATCCCAACTCCAACAACTGCCTTCCTCAAACAAGACATCTCTTGAGATGATCGCTTTCTTTGTCACAGGATTGTATAACTTGTAAGCTTTACTCATCGGAGCGTAGCCTACAAATATACACTTCTTGCTTTTGTCATCAAGCTTCTTCCTCTTCTGATCAGGGGTGTGAGCATAAGCTACACACCCAAATACTCTCAAATGCTGCACACTTGACTTCTATCCACTCCATGCCTCATATGGAGTCGTGAACTTCACACTCTTAGTCGGACATCTATTCAGCAAGTACACAGCACATTGTACTACTTCAGCCCATAATATCTTCAACAACTTCTTCCCCTTTATCATACTTCTCGCCATATTCTGAATTGTCAAGTTCTTTCTCTCAGCAACTCCATTTTGCTAAGGTGAGTAAGCTGTAGTCAACTGATGAGCAATCCCATGCTCTTTGCAGAAAGCATCAAATAACTTAGAGGTGTACTCCCCACCTCTATCAGTCCTGAGCACCTTCAGTGGTTGTCCACTCTCCTTCTCTGTCATTGCCTTGAACTCCTTGAATTTGTCAAGGGCCTCAGACTTCTCCTTCAAGAAGTAAACCCAACACTTCCGACTAAAGTCATCAGTGAAGGTAATATAGTATTTGCTTCCTCCAATTGAGGCAATATCAAACGGACCAGCAATGTCCGAATGAACTAGTTCAAGCTGTCTCCTTGCTCTACGAGACTTTCCTCCTTCAAAACTCTGTCGCTTCTGCTTTCCCTTCGTACAAGCTTCACAAATCTTCTGTGGTGGTAAGATCTTAGGCAAACCTTCCACCATCTTTGCATGTGACAAAAGCTTCAGACCACTGAAGCCTAAGTGACCTATCCTATGGTGCCACAACAAAGCTTCTTTTTCCTCTTCAATTCTTGCTAGGCATGCCGTCTCCTCGGCATCCATCTTCAATGTAAAGAGACGATTCGTCGTCATCTTTACTTTCACCACCTCTTTTCCTTGTTGGTTCTTCATAGCCAACAAACCATCCTTCAACTGAATGTAGTAACCTTTCTCCACCAACTGTCCAAGGCTTAAGATGTTACTCTTCAAGCCAAGAGCATAGAACACATCATTAAGATGCACCTTCACGTCATTGAGAGTGACCACTATCAACCCTTTGCCTTCTACTGAGATCTTTGAAGCATCACCAAAGCTAACCTCACCAGCACTTGATTCAAGGTTAGTGAACAACTACTTCTCACCATACATATGGTTGCTCGCTCCTGTGTCCAAGTACCAAACTTCATTTCTACCTCATTCAGCTCCTCTGTAAGTCAAGAACATCATTGGATCACCACCAGTGTTTCTTGCTTCAGCATAGTGGTTGGTCTCCTCATTCCACCTCGGAAGTCTGCAGTCATAACTCATGTGCCCAAACCTATTACAGTTGTAACATTGGACTTGTGCCATTCCACCACGGCCTCTGCCTCGGCCTCTTCCATGACCTCTTCCTCTTCCTTCTTGCTCTCTACCTTGAGGTTGCTCCGCCTCTCTCTGGAAGTTCTGATGTCTTCCTCCTCTTCTTCCTCTGCCTCTGCCTTGGTAGCCTCGACCTCGCTGGCCACCTCCTCTTCCTGAACTCTCTCCAAAGTTCAGCTGAGTCTGAAGTGCTTTCTCTAAGCCACTTGACTCTTCATCTTGTAGCATGCGGTATTCATGGGCTTGCAGAGAGCCTATGAGTTCATCAACAGATATCTGAGTGAGATCCTTCGACTCTTCTATCGCCACTACTATATAGTTGAACTTCTTTGACATCGATCGCAGAAGTTTCTCCATGAAACTCATATCATCAATTGTCTCTGTTGCGCTTCATTTCATTTACAAGCGTCCGCAGACGAGTCACATAGTCACCAACTTTCTCAGAGTTTTGCATCTTCATAACTTCATACTCTGCTCGGAGAGATTGCAGCTTTACCTTCTTTGCCTTGTCAACTCCTTGCAAGTAGCGTTGCAAGGTTTCCCATGCTTTTTTAGAAGTTCTAGCATCCGAGATCTTCTCAAAGGTTGCTTCATCAACCCCTTGATATAACAAGAACAATGCCTTCTTGTCTCTCTTCCTTGCCTCTCTCAGTGCCGTCCTTTGTGCGTTAGTCAACGCCGCCTCTTGCCCAGTAGTCTGCTCTTCATACCCATCATCAACTATCTCCCAAAGCTCCTTTGATGCTAACAACACTCTCATCTGAATGCTCCAGTTCCCATAGTTCGTTTTCGTCAACTTCGGAACTTGACCCGGCATAACATTTACTATCTCCATTGTTGCGATCTCTTCAACTCTTCTGAGTTACTACCAAGGTTCGAAACCTGGCTCTGATATCACTGTTGGAAGCGTGTAATGAGCACCAAAAAAAAACGCACAAGCCGCCAAGAGACAAATACACAAGCTTTTATATAAATAAAATATATCAAACTTTTACAAGACTACAACACAGTTCCACTACGAGTTACAACTCAATGCGAGTCTACAACACAAGCACGCACATTAAAGCTTGCCAAAAGATCTCTTGGTGGTTGTTGAAGTTCTGTCCGCAAGGTTTCCACAAACTTCAGTTCACAAGGTTGTTCACAACTGTCCGCAAAATTCAGTCCGCAAAATTAATTGCATACATGCAATTAATTTTCCTTGCTCCTTTAATCTTCCGCACTATACAGCTTTTGCAAATTTTTTATAATGAAGTCCGCAACTTTTGACCAAAAGCTGTCCGCAAATTTTGCAAGTTTTCTACTTGCAATTCTTTTCATGCACAATCTTGTCAGGCTTTTTCTCCCGTCAATTCATGTCATGCACTCACCCCTATTTATAGTCATTTCCAACAAATGAGATCACTCCACGTGGCGATCTATTTAAAGCCTCCTGCATGCACATCACGTGAGCCCCCTTTCTTCACGCCATAAATCACGGCTGCCATCATTTCATATTTTATTATATTTATATAAATATAAATATATAAACTTTGCCTATGTCTTTGGTCAAAGACGCCATTGCGCCAACAGACATTTCATTCGGGATCTTGTCGACAAAGGATTTATATCTGTCATTCATTGTCCTACATCAAGACAGCTTGCTGGCCTGTTTACAAGCCCCTTCATCGCGATCATTTTGTCGAACTACGCTAGCTCATCGGTGTTGGACAAGCTCGGCTCAAGGGGTGGATATATGTTGCCGGCCTAAGACGATCCTGATATGTTCTACATCTGTACAATGAAGATAAAGATGGAGCAATTAAAATAAAGTTTAGGTACAGCTAGCTATCAGACAAAATAATTAAAGATAATATGTACTGTGATTAGTGGGCTTATTATATCTGTTTGTAAGAGTTGATATATATCAGTCACTGCTGATGAGGCTTATAAAGCCCTCCTTATAATTCCTGAACAAATTGGAATGACTTGGGATCATTCTTTAACAAGATAATATCATGACCGAAGGGGCTCCCCATACACTAAAATAATCAAGGATATATAAGAATAGATCAGGATCCTCTTCATTTCAAATGAAATGGAGGGGATCCATTTCATGGACAGGATTAGTTGCTTTAGGATCCTCTAACGGATCCTCTAACGGGTACTCTTTTTTCATTCCCTTTTTATTTTTTTATTCAAAAAATTCTGAACCACTAAATTTTTTGGGGGCTTTTTCTATCCACTAGCTATGAAATGGATTCCCTCCATTTCATTTGAAATGGAGAGGATCCGGATCCATACACTAAGAATCGTGTGTGTGGAGTGCGCGCAGAAACAAGAATTATGAAAGATACAAATTGCTTGTATTTTATTGAGCTCCTACTCATCAAGAGCACAGCTGAGAACAGCGAACAGCGAACAGCATATATAAGAACATGATCGACGTGATTTATTACAAATTAAGCAGTGCGGAAGCATACACGTACGTTACAAACACAAACATGCAAAAGAGAGAAACAACAACCACAGCAAATCAAAAAATGGACACGTAGCACACGCATGACCGTTGACCACCTCACACTCAATTCCTGCCGGCGCCGCCCTCTTGCGCCGCCTTGCTCTGCATGCCCTGCCCGGCGTCCTTGGTCTTCTGCCCGACATGCCCGGCCGCCTCCGCCATGCGACGCTTCACATGCTCCATCTGCTCGTGCATGGAGCTCCCCAGATCCCTCACATCCTCCGCCCCCCGGCCGCCGCGCAGGTAGTTCACAATCCACGCCAGCGACGTCACCGCCGTCAGCCCGAAGGCGCCGGAGGAAAGGAAGCCGGCCACCGCGAGTGCGACGACAATGGCCGCCGGCACCAGAACCGGGCTGAAGATGACGAACAGCGGCGTCGTCACCACCAACCCGATGACTGTGCCGGCCAGCGTCAGCCCCGACAGAGCCAGCAGGATGCCGCCCACCGGAAACAGCATGACCACCGCCACCGCCTTTGACGCCGGAGGGCTCTTCTCCTGCAGATACCGCTTCGAGTCCTCTCCGGCGTGGCGTCCCTCGCCGCCGCCGTGCCTTTGGTCAACGATGCCGTGCCTCTGGTCAACGGATCTTTGATCTGCCATTGTTAAAGCTGGGTAAAGAGTTTTGAATCGTCGAAAGACTGGAGTTGAACTTTACAGTAGAGTTGGGGTTTTAAGGGCGGAGCGGGATGACACGTGCGGGGAGGGGTTGACACGTGTGGAAGGGGAAGTTCATGCGCGTCGCCACCTTTCCTATTTTCATTCCGCGGTGTTCTGTGATTGTAGTCTGGGAAGAAGAAATCAGAGCACGAGAGCGAAAGCTCAGCCGTTCATCCAGCATCAGGCCCGAATCTCAAAGTAAAGAAATTAGTTTGGGGCATAAGATTTTGATATGAGAATGACATTTTTGTCCAGCTCATTGGAGCAAATAAGTAACGCAAAACGCAAGCTAAGTTTGAAATAAAGCTTTTTCATCAGCATAACTTGTTTCAAACAAAGTCAATAGAGCACAAATTGAAATCTATACAAGAGCCATTGTTAATTGGGTAGACGTTGAACCGATTTGACCCTCATATTAGCCATAATTCTCTATCAAGAAATAAATGGATACAACGCAGATCATATATAAGCTTTATTGCGATAATTAAGGGCAATATATATATATATATTAGCTGTAAATATCTGTACCTAATTAAGAGCCTACGGTTTTGGCAATTGCTATTATTTTGGTTGTAAATAGCTTGCCGTTTTGATTCCTTCCAGTTTAGGAAACTTGTAATTTTTGGCTCTATATAAAGCCATGTACGTTAATAAGAAGACACAGAGAAAATTCATCCTCCCCACCTTCTTCTTTCATGGTATCAAAGCGAGGTTCGTAACATCTCTTCCTGTGTTACTTTCGCCGGTGTTGTACCCATGGCAAAAGTTGGTGGTGAAGCTATCGAAAAAGGCAAGATGGTAGCTATCAATCTAACTTCTCCATATTATCTACCCCCTTCGGATCATCCCGGTATGACCATTTGTCCTGTGGTCCTCAAGGGCGACAACTATCAAGAATGGGAGAAGAGTATACGCAATGCATTTCGAGCTAAGCGTAAGCTCTGTTTCCTAGATGGCACGGTGACTAAACCAGATGATGATGCAAAGGAGATAGAAGACTGGTGGAGCGTTAATTCCATGCTCGTTGCATGGGTGCTCCAATCCATTGAACCCTCCTTCGTTCCACAATTACCTACTATGAGACTGTGCAAGAACTTTGGGACGAGTTGCAGCAACGGTTTTCCATTGGAAATGGACCTCGGATCCACCAACTAAGGTCAGATCTTACTCGCCACCATCAACGTGGTCAGAATATAGCAACATACTATGGACATCTCAAGAAGATTTGGGATGAGCTTTCCACTTACGTGAAGGCGAGAGGATGTACTTGTGGTAAGTGCACTTGCCACGGGCTACAGATTTAAGCAAGGAGCGTGAAGATGAGCGAGTTCATCAATTTTGATGGGCCTCGATGATGATTTATATGGTACCTGCGCTCTAATATTTCTGGCCCAGGATCCTCTCCCCCTCTAAATCGTACTTATGCCTTAGTGGTGCAAGAAGAACGACACAAGACAATGACAAAAGGTCGTGATGCACGCAACGACGGTATGGTTTTTGCTCTTCGCAGTGCTCCGTCTCGTCGCCATGACAAGCCCACTTGCCCGAACTGTGGACGTTCAGGACATGAGGCAAGTTCTTGCTTCAAAATAATAGGATATCCAGAGTGGTGGAATAATGGACGGGGGACCGACAAAGGAGCAGAGAAAGGGAGGGGGTGGTCGCTCTGCTTCCGGTCTTGGGCGCGGGAAGGGCGTTGGTGGTGTTGCCAACGCAGCTCAAACTACACCAATCCAATTGGTTCACCTACTCTTCATGCTCCATTTACATCTCAGGATCGTACAAGTCTCTCTCCTGCATTGAGTGATGATCAATGGAATGAGTTTTGAACATGTTCAAATCCTTTACTCTAAATCTTCTTCCAGTGAACATCTCTCGGGTAAGTCGTCTTCCAATGGATATTAGATACCGGTGCCTCTTACCATATGACAGGTGATAAAAAATTGCTTGTAAACATATCCGACATTTTTCCATCTCCCATTATGTTACCTGATGGGACGCATACCAATGCTGTCCAGGAAGGGACAATGATTTTCAGTACAAATATGACAATTCGGCACGTTTTATATGTTCCGCGGTTAACCTGTAATCTGATATCTTTTGTCCAGTTGATCAAAGAATTAAATTGCATAGTCACCCTAACTGACAAACTATGTGTGATACAGGACCGCACTTCGAGGATGGTGATTGGGGCAGGTAGAGAGGGATGGGGTCTATGGTTCCACTCAGCGGCTTCAACTGGTAAACTCTGTCATACAACTCAAGCCGATTCTTACCAAGTGTGGCATCGGCGCCTCGGGCATCCTTCTGGTTCGATAATTTCTCAGCTTCCAGGCATCAGTGGTATCGATCAGCATATTAATGAACCTTGTGATGTTTGTTTCCAGCAAAACAAACTCGTACATCCTTTCCAATTAGTTCTAATAAAGCTGCTGATTTATTTGACTTAATTCATTGCGATGTGTGGGGACCCTACAACGTTCCTTCTTCATGTGGTGCTTCATATTTTTGACAATAGTGGATGATTGTTCAAGAGGAGTTTGGGTGCATTTAATGGCCACAAAAACAGCGGTTGGGAAATTATCCAATCTTTTTGTGCCATGACTGAACGACAATTTAATAAGAAGGTGAAGCGTGTTCGTAGTGACAATGAGACCGAATTTACCACTTTAAAAAAATTTCTTTGCCGAACAAGGTATTTCATTGAGACCTCTTGCTTGCGTGGTACCCCTCAACAAAATGGGCGGGTGGAACGCAAACACCGTCATATTCTCAATATAGCCCGTGCACTCCGCTTTCAAGCGCATTTACCTCTTGAATTTTGGGGGAATGTATTCTTACTGCTGGTTATCTTATCAATCGTACACCTTCCGCCATCCATAAAGGCAAAACCCCATATGAAATCCTCTTTGGCTGTCCGCCTAATTATGACCATATCCGAACATTTGGATGTCTTTGTTTTGCGTCCCAAATTCCCCGTGATCGAAATAAGTTTGGTTCTCGTAGCCATAAATGCATCTTTGTTGGGTACCCACATGGTAAGAAGGCCTGGCGGTTATATGATCTTGAAAACAGAGAGTTTCTGAACTCATGTGATGTTGTTTTTTTATGAAAATAATTTTTCCCTATGCATGTCCTGCTTCATCACAATCTCCCATAACTGGTGCGTTGTCACAACCATCCTGATATTGATCTTGCTGGGCTTGAATTCTCACCCAGTCAGCCCCATTCATTCGATCCCTTGTCCAACAGATGTCATAGGAAATACTGAGATGGAGAACACTACTGAGCCTGGCATGCCCATTGAGCACAGCATGCCTTCGACATTCCTACAGGATCTGATGTAAGGGGAAGTGATATGCTTGAGCCATTTTGGCTATCTATACTCGACCTACAGCTGGCACTCTTTCTACAGAGGCTCGGGATTCTTCAGATTCTTATGTTGATGGCATTCGGCGTAGCCAACGTGCACGCCAATCGTCAGTTTTTACACGACTATGTTTGTCATACTGCTCGCTGCTTAGACCCCCCCTCTCCATCCTCTGCTCTATCACCAACCTCAGGTACGCCATATCCAATAGTGAATTATGTGACTTGCAATAATTTTTCTGCTTCCCATGGTCGTTTTTTGGCCGCCATCACTACAGAGACAGGAACCCACTTGTTCTCTGAAGCTGTTCGTAAGCCAACTTGGCGCGAGGCCATGCATAAAGAAATCACGGCTCTGGAAAACATGGTACATGGGTGATTGTTGATTTACCACCTGGAAAGAAAGCTATTGGATGCAAGTGGATATAAAAATCAGTACAACTCTGATGGTACCATTGAGCGCCACAAGACTCGTTTAGTTATTCTCGGTAATCGTCAGGTTGAAGGCATTGACTTTGACGAGACATTTGCGGGTTGCTAAAATGGTTTCAGTACGTGTCTTTCTTGTCGTTGCAATGTTCGTGGTTGGGAACTTCATCAATGGATGTTCACAATGCTTTTCTACATGGTGATCTCGATGAGGAAGTATACATGACTCTTCCTCCTGGGTCTCTCTAGTTCTTCCTCTGGGAAGGTGTGTCGCTTGCGCAAATCTCTTTATGGTCTTCGCCAGGCACCTCGTAATTGGTTTGCAAAGCTTGCCTCTGCTTTGACGTCTTTTGGTTTTGTCCAATCTTATGCTGATTATTCTTATTCTCTTTGGAACGCAATGGTACTGTTCTTCATGTCCTTGTGTATGTCGATGACTTGATTATTGCGGGAAATGTTTCTGAAGCCATCGCTAATTTAAGGCTTATTTGAGTGCATGCTTCCACATGAAGGATTTGGGTGCGTTGAAATACTTTTGGGATTGAGATTGCTAGACACCGGATGGATTGTATCTTTCCAACGAAAGTATGCATTAGATATCATCTATGATTCTGTTTGCTTGGTGCGAAGCCATGTGATTTCCCTATGGAACCCAATCATCAGCTAGCACTCGCCGCGGGTCCAAATTTCGTGCATCCTGAACAGTATCGTCGGCTCGTTGGTCGTTGATTTACCTACCTTCACTCATCCAGAGTATGTTATCGGTTCATATTCTTGCTCAATTTATGCAGTGCCGAAGGAGGCTCATTGGAATGCTGCTCTTCGCGTTGTACGCTACTTAAAAAATACTCCCGGACAGGGTATTTTCTCCACCGCAACAGCGATCTACACCTCAAGCTTACTTGTGATTCAGATTGGGCTACTTGCCTCTAACACGTCGTTCCGTTACAGGTTATTTTATTATGTTGGGCATGTCTCCTATCTCCTGGAAAACAAAGAAAACAACCAACCGTCTCTCGGTCTTCTGCTGAAGCCGAATATCGTTCGATGGCTACCACAAGTTGTGAGCTTACGTGGCTTAAATCTTTGCTAAATCTCTTGGTGTTTCACATTCAAGACCTATGCGTTTGTTCTGTGACAGTCAAGCTGCTTTACATATTGCTGCCAACCTTGTTTTTCATGAACGCACGAAACACATTGAGATTGATTGTCATTATGTGCGTGATCAAATCAGCAGGGCATATCACTACCTTCCATGTTCGCACTAATATGCAGCTTGCCGATATTCTTACTAAGGCTCTCGGGAAACAACAATTCAGTTCCTCTTGCGCAAGTTGGGCATTCAAGATCTCCATACGCCAACTTGAGGGGGAGTATTGCGATAATTAAGGGCAAATATATATATATATTAGCTGTAAATATCTGTACCTAATTAGAGCCTACGGTTTTGGCAATTGCTATTATTGGTTGTAAATAGCTTGCCGTTTTTGATTCCTTCCAGTTTAGGAAACTTGAAATTTTTGCTCTATATAAAGCCATGTACGTTAATAAGAAGAACAGAGAAAATTCATCCTCCCCACTTCTTCTTTCAAGCTTGAACAAGGAGCGACACAATTGAACTCCATAGGTGAACACAATTTCTCTAGATGCAAGGGGATTCATATGACCTTTGGTGGAGGATATATAATGGAGGAACTAAGGATTTTAAGTAGGTCTAAACACCAAGTAAATAAATGATGTGCTATAATTAAAGTCCAAATAATCATAGGTTTAGATCTACTATTGGAAAATTTTGTCATTGGGATGTGGATACCCTATGTCTGATAATGTTGGCTTGAGTAGCTTCAAGTCTCCCCTCCATATAGTATAAACTAGTATCTCTATGACATCTGAATATATACTACTAGCGACCCCTTGACCAACTTCCTAAACTCAACTAAAGACACTCGGGTGTCTTTAATCACCTAGCTTTCTAACATAAACTAGGTTGAAGTGAATGTTTTGTACATATATATATGCACATCTCTCAAAATATGTAGACCTCCCGTGCTCGTCTTCATTTGTATGTCTCCTATCTTGATGACTAGATTTATCACCACTACTCATACTAAGCACTTCACAGCCATGAGTGGTGTGAATGGAAAATAACTTCATGCTGTCGGAGACATGTGCAAAAATACTCGAATTAACAATTCATCGTTGATCATCACAGGAGAGCGCAACTGTGATATCATCTCCAACAATGATGATATCATCCTCAGTTGTATATATAGTAGTTGTAGTGTGACTCTCCTCATCATATCGTCAGTTAGCCGCTCCTTTCTTCTTCTTGCCATTCTTCTTAAAATAATAGTATTTATGTACATGGTAATTCTTGTGATAGTAATGACATTCCACATTCTGATAGTGGGACTTAGACTTCCCCTACTCTAGCAAGCTTCTCTTATTGTTCCTTTCTCTGCTCTTTCTCCTACCTCTTCCCTAAGATTAGTGTAGAGGATATCAACATGTGAAGAATAGCTTAAATGTCCTTGGGACTTCCTTATGATTTCCTCATTAAGAATGTCACTCTTTGCAATCTCCATTGTAATAAAACCACTAAGAGAGAAGTTGATCAAAAAAATTTTAATCATCTCCTAAGAGTCTGGAAGAGACTTTAGCAACCAGCCAACCATAATGTGTTTTCCTCATCTTCGAAGTCACCTTCATAGCAGCCAACTAATCAATGAAACCATGGAACTCATTCATATGATACATGCATGATAAGAGATCCCTCTCTTTATCTAAATTCCCTCAACTTCTTAGTATACACAACATCAATGTTTTTGGCATATAACATCTTCACAGTCTTTCAAAGTGTCTTTGCATCAACGATACTTGCAAGATAATTATAGACTTTTAGCTCTACAAACCATTTGATAAATTTGCATTGATTTCGTGCTCCACCTTCCACTTATTACGTTCCATATTTTTAGGCATCTCCTCAAAGATGAGAATATGCCAACCTTTTACATAAACTATGTGCATCAATAGATGACACTGATGGTAATTTGCATCATTTAATTTCATCATTAATTCATAACTTGAAATTGAAGTAGTCTTTATTATGCTATGTCAACTGATAGGACTAAGCTCAGTTCATTGAGCCAACTATTTCAAAAAGTTAATCAAAGAGGATAGAGAGCAGACTAATAGTCGTCACCTACCACGCCTGATCACAAACCCAAGATATTCAATCGACTCATCTCAAATTATAAACAGATCAGCTTGATAACTGCTCTGACAATGAACATATCTTTAATATCACTTGTTGTGCTAGAGAACACACAAGCTCGACTAGAACACATGCAAATTACTTTGAGCAATGGAACCTACGCGGCTGCTTGGCAGCATGAAATACAAGAGCAATCACAACAAACTAAAAATTTCAATAAAATAGATAAAGATTTTAACATGGAAACCAACAGGATAAAAATCATGGGGCAATCAGAGTCCACCCAGAAAGTCAACACAAAAGATGTGTAGAAAACAAATAAGCAGATACAAGACTTTTCCTGCTCGATCCACACAAGATCATCATCAATTTCACACCACATAATATTGCACAATTAATAATAGCAGAAAAATTACATGGTTGCTGATAGTGACGGACGAGACTGGTTACGCAAATCCTTTCTACAACACTTCTTTGAATCCTTGCCCAAATTTTCGTTAGATCTATTCCATGTGGTGAAGTATTTCTCGTGAACGACGCAGAACGAAATGTGTACAGTCGTACAGACACCCCAAACTAAAACTGATTGTCACAATGGTCTCCCAAAAAAATCTTTCAGAGCATGTATTTGAAGAAAAGTGGATGTAATCAACATGTCCATTATACCTATTTATAGAGCCAAACTCTTGGGGGTAGTTGCGATAGAAAAATAACTCAATACTAGTATCAAGTTGCAGGCACTGCTACTTTAAGAAATTTCTCCAAGTATGAGTTCAAGCTATGACCTTTGTTAAAAATCAAGGTCAAGCAATAACTAGCTACATTTTGATGTCTCCTTGAAAAGTTCCATGTTATGTTAGAGATCCCCTTACAAAAATGTTATGACCCACCACTATGGCTCTGTTAGGGAGGACTTATCTTCACCAGTCAAGCGGTTATGACCGCATGAATAGATCATAATTAAGGTCCGATTCATGCGGTTGTAACCGCTTGACCAGTGAAAATAAGTTCCCCCAAACGGATTCTATGTCAACAAATTTTTCAAAATATCTTCTCATTTATAGTGATAATTACGGATGAAGATGCAGAATAAATCTAAGGACCCTGGAAGGACATAACCCAAATTTGAATGCGCATGTATTTAGGCTATATGTAAAGGCCAAAGAAGAAATGGCCTTACTATGTTTTTTTGCCTAAAATTGCTTTACTATGCTTATAAACATAGTAAAGCCATTCTTTTTTTGGACGAATCGGAATAGGTTATAATTGATTTGTAAGTTTCTCAAAATTTGAGCCGAATTGGAGTAGGTTATAATTGATTCGATCTATTGAGCCGAATAATATTTCGAGTTTGCCCGAATCGCTTGAAATATGATTGAATCATCTCCGCTGGATTAAAATGTTGAGTATCTATTAAAATATTATTATTTTAAAATTTAAAATACCAATGTCTAAATCTAAACTTTAATTAGTAAAACCTTTAAAGAGCTTCATTTGCTCAATTTCAAGCTGACTAAATTTAATTTTGAGTTGACTCAAAATAAAGAGAAAATTGCTCAATTTCAAGCCGGCTTGATTCAATTTCAAGACGTCTCAGAATCGAGTGATTTCAGGTCGGAATTTATTTCAACCCGATCTCAACTCGAGAATTTCGATTTCGAGCTAAGCCCAAATTGCTCGAACTCAACTCAAAATCAATTCTAGGGTACAATTGTTACAAAACTCGGGGTTGAATTGTAATCTCCTTCGTCTCTCAATCCCCCCCAACTGCTTTTCTCCTCGTCTTCTTTTGTATAACTCTTCTTCTTCTAGCAACTCTCTTTCCTTTACATCTCCTTAATTACTCCCTTTATTGATTACTTATACAACATTTATTGACTTGACTATGAAAATATCTACCATAAACTGCAACTCATAAGTTGTTAGTTAACTAAATGCCTTATCCCATAGAGCAGTAAAATATGCACATAGTCACAGAGCAAACAGAAGTACACAAAACGATTTTAACGTGAAAAATCCCTTCAACTGAGTAAAAAATCACGTGATCGGTACGGTGTCAGTCAAACTTCACTATTGGAGGTAGTATACATAGTGTCTTGAGAATCAAGGGCGACAGACCGCTCCTCGTTACAGTTTTGAGATATGAGATGGTATTATGCTTGGTGGGCAACAAGCCGCCTCACACAGTTTATTCATTTTTATTTTTTGGTGGGGTCGAGCGTTCTCGGACGTTGCTTGGCTGACAAACTTCGTGGTGGGAGACACAGAGATGCGTCGACGGTGACTTGAGGAACGTCGCGCACGTAGAAGGCTTCGCGGAATGGCCAGCAGAACGTCTTCTTCTCAGGAGTGTCGTGGACTTAGACAAATTTCTGGATGGCCCCAGCGGGTGGAGGAGGCACGAAGCGTAGATATATTCCGTTCCAACTGCCGGATTCCGGTAGTGCTCCGACCTAGGAAAGAAGAAGTCCAGGAAGAGGAAAAGTTGAGAAAAGAGGAGGCATGAGCCTCCTTTTATAGCCTCCAGTAGTTGGTTACAATAGTTATGCGTCTATCCACACGCCGTAACCACTCATATCATTACTTTTAGCATAGTTCGGAGTGAACATTATTTGCATAATATTTACTAAATACAACTCAATAATTTAATTAATGATATTCCCTCACTAACCATGATGGTTAGTGGCCTAGTGAGTGGTTATCCATGAAATAGATGCCGGCAATTGTGGTGGAATGATCGGATGGCGGGGAAGGCCTGCCATGAAAGGGTGACCACCTTGCCGGCGGATGGTTGCTGGCAAGGGAAGAGGTAGAGCCGCGACGGCCGGCGGGACGGCCGGCTGCGGCGGGAGAGACCATGACCGCGGAGAGGGGAGGCCGAGGCACGGCCGCCCCTTGCGGGCGGCGCACCACGGCCGGGGGCGACGACTACGGGGAGGGGCGGCCGAGGAGTGGCTGCCCCCATGCGGGTGGAGCCCCACGGCCGCGGGAGGCGCCCGCGGCGGGGCCGCCTCATGCGGGCGAACCACCTCGGCCGCGGGAGGAGGCCACAAGGACGGGCGGCCGCGGAGCGGCCGCCCTCGCCGGCGAAGCTCTGCGGCCGCAAGGAGGGACGGTCGGGCGTGGGCCGCCCGGCACCGGCAGCGGCCGTTTGCGGTGGTGGCTCGAATGGTGCACGTAGTGAGATCGGTGCGCGGGGTATCGCATGTGGCGATCGCGTGTGCGACGGTTAATCTCATGATCTCACTAAGTTAATGGAGATCATGAGAAGTGGGCTAATTGTACCCCAATTTTCTATACATGTCATGTCATGATAGCTTCATCAATTAATAATTATTATAATTAATTTCAAGCACACTTATTATAATTAATTTCAAGCACACTGTTATCAATAAAATTCATCATGCTCTAAAAATTATTATTTTTTTTGAAAAAAGAACAATCTCATAATTACCCTAAAATTTCTTCAAATGTCATAATCCATGAGAGTGATCTTTGTCAAATGGGCCAAGTTGACCAATTGATGCCTATCTTTCCTTCTCCACTAGCATGCAGCAATTATGGAAACATTGACCATGCTTCCCACATGGGTGCAACCCCTACCTTTATGTCGTATATAATGAGTCTAATCGGGATCCGGATCCTCCATTTCTAACGAAATGAAGGGATCCATTTGTAGATTTGACAGACAAGACAAATCTGGAATATATCTAAAGGTGAAGATTTTTTTGATTTAAAAAATAATAAATGGATGAGATTACTGAATTCGTCGGATCAGCCAGAAATACATCTGGATCGTGAAATGGATCCACTCCGCGCGGTCTATGCGAACAGGACTGACGGTTTCCCATGTTTGTGGAGTAGGAAAGAATAAAACAGCATAAGCCGGCCTGGTTCATCATTTCCCATGTTTTTTTAGATTTTTTTACTCAAAAAAAACTTCACCAAAAGATTTTCTTCAGCCTTGTCTTATCCATTGGATGCTGAAATGGACCCCCTCCATTTCAAGTGAAATGGAGAGGATCCGGATCCGCTAAAAAGTTAAGTAATACAATATTCATCAATAAACAAAGGTCTTCTGGCAGTTACAATCATCCAGAAAAATGGAGTACAAAGTTTAAGGGCACATGTTCGATACATAAAAAACAACAACAACAATGCTCAAGCTTTTATCCAACTATAGATATTTGATCCATCAAATATTAAAAAAACATAAATGTAGATAGCAAAGTCAACCTCGCAAGACCCTGCATCCAAACAAAGTAGGAAATGAGAGTCAGCATAAGCTGACTACAACTGTGTAACAACTCCCCTCTCCCCAAGCTTCCTAATGAATCCTGGGGAACATCAACTCCTGTAGATCAGCGCCTCGCAATAAACATAAGAAAAGCATTAACTATACAGTAGGATGATGTGTCGCATACATGTGTCTACATTTCACATTCAAAATATATAAAGTGGCATACTATACAATTATGAATTATAGTATGAATATCATATTCATTCATGTAATTCTCTACCCTAGTAGTGGACTATCATGTCCTAAGCTGCATCATCAACAATAAGCATTTGCCCTTGAGTCAATCATTATCTACAAATCAACTATTATAGTGCTAACATGACACTTACTCAATTTGGTATGCAAACCTCAAACCACACAATGAGCAGGTTCTGACTATGTTGTTAGGAAATACGAGATCCAGAGAATATGCAAGAAATCGCAGAAAAATTAACAAGCAAAACACACAAAGATTTAACGTGGAAAAACCCAAAGATCTGGAAAAAAATTTGATGGGGAACCATCAGATGCACCTGAAGGGGTTCGCCGCAAGGCGAGACCCGCATACATGTATTCGCGCAGGAAGACTTGATCGGATCGCCGATCGGACTCCGCAGTTGCGTCCGGGACATCGCTGCGAGTCAAAAAACTATATTAGTTTATTTTTAAGTTTTATTTTGATGTATTTTATGGGCGAACCCAACGGCCAATCATAGACGTTGATGGAGGATGCCCTAGCTTCACTTTTTTATAAATAGGATGTAGAGAGGCTGGTTTGAGGTATTGTAGAATTTGGAGAAGAGATTTCCCGGATTTTTGCGATCCCTCCTCGGTGCCGACGCCGTGGAACCTTAGGTGACGACTCCTGGGCCGCCAAACTTCCCCCAAAGGTAAACCCACCCCCCTCCATCATTTTCCATCATTTCCCCCCTTTTCCACCGCCGGAAACCCCCCAAACCTCCACCCGACCGCAGCCGGCCTGCAGCCAAGCAAACCGGCCGGAACCAGCCCCTTTTTCCCTGTCCGCAGCCGCTTGGGTGCCAAAAACCGGCCGCCGGCCTTGCTACCAGCCCCAGCCTCTCCGCCCCCTCTTTCCCTCCAAAAACCGGCCACCCAAGGGACTTTCCAGCCCTAGCCGGCCACTCCTCCCCCTTCCCCTTCGTGGATCCACTTCTCACCGCTCCGAAAACCCTAGATCTATTTTGATCTAGTGCTACCACCCTCCGATCCGCTATTCCCTCCACCCAAACCTTCCATTTTTGCTCGGATCCGCTCCGAATAATCGGATCTACTCCCCCCCGGCCCGGATCTACTCATTTGTAGCCGGATCCGCCGTTTTACCATCCATTACCTCCACTTATCGCCAAAGGCAGCCACCGTCATCGCCACCTCGCCGTCGGTTCCACCTCCGATCGCTCGTTTTGCATCTGGTTCGTCAAATCCTCCATCGCCTCGGATCAGCCCACTACATCGTGAGTATCAGTGGTATCGTGTTCTGTAACTTGACATTTTCATTTGATTGTTTATCTATATTGTGCTGCGATTTTGGTTATGTAGTAGTTGTTTTCTTTATGCTAATAATTGCTTGTAGAAATATTCACCGCCGCTTGCCTTGGCCCTCCGAGCGGAGGAAGCCGTTGCCGAATTGCCAAAATTAATTATTTGCTTTTTTATTTTGATTAACTGTGTGTTGTTATTACTTTTCATTGCTTAAATTAATTGTTATTGTCATTTGACTGTTGCATTGCATTTAGGTGTTGCATTGGCATATTCCCCCCCCCCCCCACACACGTAGAGTCCTAGAGCCCGAGCACCACTAGCCTACCCCTACATCAAAACTACAACCACCCGCGCACAAAAATCCACTATGAAAGAGATCAAGAGCACACCACTTATATTCCGCCGCTCCTCTTCTTCAGTTTTCGCATACGCGTACACAACCCTAGGCCAAAACAGGTCTTTTATACACGTAACAAACAAGACTCTCAGACGCAGTCTACCTTTAGCTCGACCAACGAAATCATGACGAGTGCTCAGTACTCCCAGACGCAGTCAGGCTCCACAAATTAACATATGTATATACCGACCTATCCCTAATCGATGGATATACAATCCGTTGCCCTCCATGCACAACACTTTTGCGCAGGGAACAATTTCATCGGCTTCACGACACTGCAACAAGTTCATGTGTTAGGTACATGGTTCCACGACCAATCACAATTATAGTAATGTCTTTAAACATGCTATTATGATAGACCTCCAACATTGACACGGGACAAAGGATGATCGCGCGCATCAACATAGGCACAATGCATCATGCACGAAAAATAAATTTCATCGGTTCCAAGATAATCTAACCTACCACACCCCCCTAAGAGGATGTTCAATCAATCTCATAAGATCCTATAAGATCATCAAGGCACTTGACCATCACTCACAAGTATAAACACTTGTGATCATTTCGGCATATCAAGAGTACCGCATAATATATAAGTAGTTGAATCAATTCAACCCAACACGTCGCTAAAGGTCTCGACATAATCTTCGGCTAATCAAGTGCCTCACCAGGCTAAGAACTATGACTAAGCCTTAATACTCAACCACTACAGCTTCTCATCCAACAGGGAGTCAATCAAATAATTATAGTTACAAAAACTCACCAAACTCATTGAAGCACTAATTAAGGTATCTTCAAATCTAAGCTATGATGCTAGTATAAATGCACATCTGCTAATGTCATAATATTTACATTCTACTATATATATATGGGAAATCTATCTCAAATCGAAGCTATATATTCCTCATAAGCCAAAAAGCATACATTGGATTCTCACATCTACAAACACATACCCGACCCTTATCCCACAAGCAAAAACATTCAACAATCAAACAAATAATTATCTAATAGCGCGTCTCGGGCAAGATTACTACATGATTCGTTAAACAACATCACATGTATGATCTGTCGGCTAACCCAGCTTTACACAAAATACCCTGATGCCTGTAATCAATCAACAAGCTCATACATCTACTCATGGTGAGGACGCAATCCTACACCTCGTTGCTCCAAGGAACCGTGACACTCTTCAATCCACTAATTATTAAGAATGAGGTTGAACAATTCATAAAAAGATCAAAGCACAAATAAATAAGATGTTAGACTTAGGGAGAAGAGAATTGTTATATTCTTCCCTTTCTTTTTGGTCATGAGTATCTCAAGAAAAGGATGGAGGATGTGTAGAGAGGGTCCTTTGTTGAAATTTGTGAAGTGGAAGTGGTTGACGGGACAGGCCGGGCGGCCTGGGCGGATAGCTTTGGCGGACTAGGCGGACTGGGCGGATTGTGATGTGCGGCCTGGTGGAAGGTCTAGTGGAAGCCGGCTGTCTTCTGAGCGGTCTGTTTGCATGAAGTCCGCGGACTGTGCGGCTGGTATCTGCGGATAAGGCGGCTGATTGGTTTAATCAAGGAGCGGCCTGAGCGGATAGGGGCTTGCAGACTGGTGCTTTGCTCAGTGGCCGCGTTGCAAGCTTGTTGCATTGGCGGTTTGGCTCATGTTCGCGGGAAGCTTGCGGACTGGCGTGTCCACGGTTTGGGCTGTTGCGGACTGGGCTTAGAGCTTGGCTGAGGCCTTGTCGAGCTCTGGTATTACAGCAGGTGCTTTACTGTGGAGGTCTTTGGCAGACTGGTGTTTGGAGTTCGGGAGGAGGCTGCTGCGTTGGGGCAGGTGTGCGAGTACCTTGCGGACTGCTGGCGATCTGTGCTAGGGTGTTTGGCAGACGGGTTTTTATGTCCGCCATGCTCGCATTGGCCTTTAATGGTTTTGGACTTGGTCACACTGTGCCAAGACCATGGTGTCCGCCGTATCCGCCAAGTCCGCTATGACCGGGCGGACTGTTGCTATCTGCCTTTGGTCGTGAACTTGTGGCGGATTGGGGGTTGAGTCTTGCGGACTGCCTCGGGTTGTGCGGACAGCCATTGAAGGGGGTTTTGCTGTCCTGCAATGGTTGGTGGCTTTGCGGGCTGATGCCTTGTCCGCATAGCTTAGGCGGACTAGAGAGGGTTCGCCAATGATTGCCTTGCTCCTGGCGGTTTTCCTTGGTATCCGGCTAAGTCATTGCGGACTCGGCAGACGGTGTTTTGCTATCGCGCGGGCTAGGGCGGTGTCGCTATCTCTAGGGTGGTGACCACACTCCTCACCTCGCCTATAAATAGGACCCCCCTGGCAGGTCTACAGTAACTTGAGTGAACAGTAAGTTGGGGTGGGCAAGGAGCTGCGGTCTCAGTTTTTCTGTCCGCGCGGTTTGATTCAGGGCTGACGGTTCGCTGTGTGCAGGTCGCGCGGGTAGCTTCAAGGAGCCAGGAGTTTGGCTGTGACTTCGGTCAATTACTTGGAAGTTGTGCAGTCTCTGCGGTTTCAGCAGGAGATCGCTCTGCGACTTGTCAACTCTGTTTCAACTTTGTCTGCTTCAATAACCTGTCCGCCAGCTTCAGGGGGGTAGGGGGTGTTCCTCAGTTCAGCTTCAGCAGGAGACGAATAACGGTGTGTCCGCACGGCCTCGTGGCTTTGGCGGACTCCGTGGCTATTCGGCGGATTGCAGCTTAGCTCGGGCGATCTCAGCGGACTCGGCGACCTCGGCGACCTCGGCGGTCTCGGCGGACTCCGGTGTTGTCCGCCCGGCTTGGGTTTTGGTGCTTTCTGTTTTCAGCTGTTATACTAGCGAAATCATGTCTCGCTATGTATGCCTCGTGTTGTAAAGAAATGAATGAATAAAAGATCTGCTTGTGCTTCCATTGTTTGTTGGGTTAGCCTTGTTCCTTGGTTTTCCGCTGGTTCAACGTGAGAACTGGGTAGTGCCGAAGATATTAATTTGGCGTTTGGGCTACCTTGCTGACCACGCTTGAGAAAATTTTAACATGGTATCAAAGCGAGGTTCAGTTGCGTGAACGGTCGTCAACCAGTGTTGTTACTCAGGATTTGAGTGGTGATCAACCTGTGTTGTTGCTCGGAGCTTCTGAAAGGTTGCCAATAGGTGTTGCAATGGAAGGGAGCTTTGCAAGGGGTCTTGGCATTGAACTCTTAACGCCGACTAACTTCAATAAGTGGAAGTCGTGCATGAAGAGTTATCTTCTTGGCGAGGAGCTGTGGGAAGTCGTCGGTGGTGATGACAGATAGGAAGTGACTGCTGCGTTCGGTACTACTGAGCAGGTTAGGCTCTGGAGGAAAATAAATGCTAAGGCGGAGTTTATCCTCAAGAGGGTCGTGTCTCTGGAACTGTTTGATCACATCGTTGGATGTGAGTCGGCTGCTGATATTTGGACAACCATTGATGAGTTGTTCAATAGGAAGAATGTGGTGCGGCTTCAGTTTCTGGAGAATGAGTTGGCCAGGGAAACTCAGGGAGACCTTTCCATCTCGAAGTACTTCTTAAAGATGAAGAGCTTGTGTGCTGAGCTGTCGGCACTGGATCTTGATGAGCCTATCTCTGAGGCAAAGATGAAAAGACACATTATCCGCGGCTTGCGGAAGGAGTATGTGGCCTTTGTGACATATGTTCAAGGGTGGGCTACTCAGCCGTCTTTGCTGGAGCTGGAGAATCTGCTTGCGTCGCAGGAGAGCTTGGCAAGGCAGATGGCTGGAGTGAACCTTAGTCAGGAAGGCAGCGAAGCTCTCTTCTCAGGCAAGCAGAAAGGATGGGAAGGGAAGAAGAAGAAGGTGCAGGTCGCTGGTGAGAAGGAGACTTCAACTTCATATCAGCCGGAGAGGAGCAATGCTCCTAAGGACTGGAAGAAGAATCTGAAGTGCTACCGGTGTCATCAGCGAGGGCATTTCAAGCGGGACTGCAAGGTCCAACTACAGCCTGGGCATGCTGCGGGAAAGGAGGAAGCTTGCTCGAGAAGTGAAGAAGCAGGATGGGGCGGAGCTTTCATGACGGGCACTTGTGTCCGAGCCTTGTCTGCTGAGGACTTCAACAGCGAGTGGATCGTGGACTCCGGGTGTGGTCATCACCTCACCGGAGACAAGTCGAAGTTCACCTCCATGCAGGCATACTCAGGTAATGAAGTTATTATCACTGCTGATAATACTGTTTATGCAGTAGAGAAAGAGGGGGTCGTGTCTTTGGGTAGTGATCAGGGGTCACTCACGTTAAGGAGTGTGTATCACGTGTCGGGCATGAAGAATAATCTCTTCTCGGTGACCAATGCGGTGGACACTGGTTATCACGTTCTGTTTGGGCCAATAGATGTGAGGTTCCTTCGCAACGTATCAGCGGTTAAGGCTGATGTTGCTCATGTTGGAAGGAGGGTGAAGAACTTGTTTGTTCTTGCCACCAATTCTTATGTTGATCGTATGAGGGCCAATGATAGCGCTGCTATCTGGCATGAGAGGCTGGGGCATGTTGGCATGGACAAGATGAAGGCGATGGCTAGTAGAAGTTTGGTGAAAGAGTTGCCTAAGTTGTCCTCCTTTGGTGATGGGAATGTTTGCGCGAGCAGTCAATACGGTAAGGCACATCGCCTTCCGTTTGATAAATCACAAACAAGGAGCAAGAAACCATTGGAGTGCATTCATGGCGACCTGATGGGACCGACGGTTACTGTCAGCCTTGGTGGAAGCAGATACATGCTTGTCTTGGTTGATGACTACTCAAGGTATACTTGGGTGTACTTCTTAAAGGAGAAGTCAGAAGCCTTTCGTTTGTTTTTGGAGTTTAAGGAGTTGGTAGAAGACCGGCTTGGCTTGCGGATTAAGAAGCTTAGAACTGATAACGGGGGTGAGTTTGTCTCCTCCGAGTTTTCTAACTTCTGCAGGAAGTATGAGATCCAACGAGAGCTTACTTGTGCTCACACTCCACAACAAAATGGGGTAGCGGAGCGGAAGATCCGTCATCTGACAGAGACCTGCAAATGTTGGCTTCATGCGAAAGATATCCCAAGGTCCTTTTGGGCGGAGGGGATGTCTTGTGCTACTTACGTCATCAACAGGATGTCACTCGGCCCTATCAACATGAAGACTCCTTTTGAGTTGTTGCTGAAGGAGAAGCCGAGTGCTGGACACCTTAGGGTGTTCGGTTCAACTTGCTACGTGCATGTCCCGGATGCTTCACGGACTAAGCTGGATGTGAAGGCAAGGAAGCTTGTCTTTGTTGACTATGATGAGCGGAAGAAGGGATGGAAATGCATGGATCCTGTGACGAAGAAGTTCGTGGTGTCAAGAGACGTTGTCTTTGAAGAGCTGACGTCATATGGAGGTGGCTCGGTTGAGCTAACCGGAAGTAGCAAGGTTGATGAAGCACCGGTGGTGGATGCTGAAGGCTTGGAAGAGGAGCTTGTTGTTTCACCAGCATCTCATGTTGCTTCTAACTTCGAGGCTGAGCCTTCTGGCTCAGGAAGCAGGGGGAGCACTGCTCAATGCTTGCCCCAAGTAGGAGTTGAGCCCGAAGAAGCAACAGAAGCAGCGAGCAAGGAGCCGACCCTTCGGAGATCGAAGAGGGTTGTTAAGCCACCGGCTCGGTACTGTGATGGGAATGTAGTGTGCTTTGTCTCCAGCTTCTTTGCAGGTCCTCTGGATGAGCGAGAGCCTACAACCTTCAACGAGGCCACTGGAGTGAAGGAGTGGGAAGATGTCATGCAAGAAGAGATTGATGCTCTGAAAAAGAATGAAACCTGTGACCTTGTGCCCAAGGTTGATGGCATTACTCTGGTTACTTGCAAGTGGGTGTATAAGTTGAAGAAGAAGGCTGATGGGAGCATTGATAGGTTCAAGGCTTGCCTGGTCGCTAGAGGATTCTCACAGCAGTATAGAGAAGACTATGAGGAGACATTCAGTCCAGTTGCGAAGATGACTTCAGTAAGAGTGGTGATCGCCTTGGCTGCTAGCAAGGGATGGAGGTTGTGGCAACTCGATGTGAAGAATGCCTTTCTTTACGGAGAGATTGACAAGGACATCTTCATGGTTCAACCGCTTGGTTTTGTCTCTAAAAAGCATCTGGACTATGTCTGCAAACTCAGGAAGGCTCTCTATGGGTTGAAGCAAGCTCCTAGAGCGTGGTATGAGAAGATTGCAGAGTACTTGCAATTTTGTGGATACCTTGCTTCCAACTCAGATTCAAGCTTGTTCGTCAAGAAGAAGGGGGAGCTACAAGTCTTGGTCCTGATGTATGTGGATGACATGATCATCACAGGGAATTCGGAGGGGGAAGTAGCAAGGCTCAGGGCAGAGCTTGCTATACGCTTCGAGATGAAAGACTTGGGAGAGTTGCATCACTTTCTCGGTCTTGAAGTGGAGAGGAAGGAGTGCGGGGTTCTCATTTTCCAGAAAGGGTATGCTAATCGCATTGTGAAGAGGTTCGGCATGGGCGAAGGGAAGAAGTGCTCTACTCCACTGGAACTTGGGCTGAATCTTCGACGAGATGAGGGAAGGGTTCTTTATGATCCCTTGGTGTTCAGGGCTCTTGTTGGGAGCTTGATTTACCTGACGATTACAAGGCCGGATATTGCTTATGCTGTTGGCCGAGTAAGTCGGTATATGGCTGAACCAAGGCAATCTCATCTAGTGGCGGCAAAGGGTATTCTGAAGTATATCAAGGTGACTTCTGACATGGGACTCCTCTATGGAAGGGACTCGGAGTTTGCGTTGCTTGAGTACACGGATGCTGACTATGGCGATGATTCGGATGATCGAAGGTCTACTTCAGGTTATGTGTTCACTTGCGGTTCAGCTAGCATCTCGTGGTGTGGCAAGAAGCAGGACTCAGTGTCAGTCTCAACTACGGAGACAGAGTATAAGGCTTCGGCCTTGGCTGCTCGGGAAGTCATCTGGTTGAGGAGACTTATAGAGGATGTTCATGAAGAAGTGCAAGGGCCAACTTTACTCCGGGGTGACAATGAGAGTGCTCTCAAACTGGTTAACAATCCAGTGTGTCACGCCAGGACCAAGCATATAGAGATTGATCACCACTTCATCAGGGAGAAGGTGTTGGAGGGATCTCTGTTGGTCGGGCATGTACGGAGTGAAGATAATCTTGCTGACATCTTCACGAAGCCACTGTCGAAGGGGCCCTTTGAGCACTTGCGCAGCTTGCTGGGCTTGGTCACCACCTCCCACTTAAGGGGGAGTGTTGAAATTTGTGAAGTGGAAGTGGTTGACGGGACAGGCCGGGCGGCCTGAGCGGACAGCTTTGGCGGACTAGGCGGACTGGGCGGACTGTGATGTGCGGCCTGGTGGAAGGTCTAGTGGAAGCCGGCTGTCTTCTGAGCGGTCTGTTTGCATGAAGTTTGCGGACTGTGCGGCTGGTATCTGTGGATAAGACGGCTGATTGGTTTAACCAAGGAGCGGCCTGAGCGGATAGGGGCTTGCGGACTGGTGCTTTGCTCAGTGGCCGCGTTGCAAGCTTGTTGCATTGGCGGTTTGGCTCATGTTCGCGGGAAGCTTGCGGACTGACGTGTCCGCGGTTTGGGCTGTTGTGGACTGAGCTTAGAGCTTGGCTGAGGCCTTGTCGAGCTCTGGTATTACAGCAGGTGCTTTGCTGTGGAGGTCTTTGGCGGACTGGTGTTTGGAGTCCGGGAGTAGGCTGCTGCGTTGGGGCAGGTGTGCGAGTACCTTGCGGACTGCTGACAATCTGTGCTAGGGTGTTTGGCGGACGGGTTTTTATGTCCGTCATGCTCGCATTGGCCTTTAATGGTTTTGGACTTGGTCACACTGTGCCAAGACCATGGTGTCCGACGTATCCGCCAAGTCCGCTATGACCGGGCGGACTGTTGCTATCTGCCTTTGGTCGTGGACTTGTGGCGGATTGGGGGTTGAGTCTTGCGGACTACCTCGGGTTGTGCGGACAGCCATTGAAGGGGGTTTTGCTGTCCTGCAGTGGTTGGTGGCTTTGCGGGCTGATGCCTTGTCCGCATAGTTTAGGCGGACTGGAGAGGGTTCGCCAATGATTGCCTTGCTCCTAGCGGTTTTCCTTGGTATCCGGCTAAGTCATTGCAGACTCAGCGGACGGTGTTTTGCTATCGCGCGGGCTAGGGCGGTGTCGCTATCTCTAGGGTGGTGACCACACTCCTCACCTCGCCTATAAATAGGACCCCCCTGGCAGGTCTACAGTAACTTGAGTGAACAGTAAGTTGGGGTGGGCAAGGAGCTGCGGTCTCAGTTTTTCTGTCCGCGCGGTTTGATTCAGGGCTGACGGTTTGCTATGTGCAGGTCGCGCTGGTAGCTTCAAGAAGTCAGGAGTTTGGCTGTGACTTCGGTCAATAACTTGGAAGTTGTGCGGTCTCTGCGGTTTCAGCAGGAGGTCGCTCTGCGACTTGTCAACTCTGTTTCAATTTTGCCAGCTTCAATAACCTGTCCGCCAGCTTCAGACGGATAGGGGGTGTTCCTCAGTTCAGCTTCAGCAGGAGACGAATAACGGTGTGTCCGCGCGGCCTCGTGGCTTCGGCGGACTCCGTGGCTATTCGGCGGATTGCAGCTTAGCTCTGGCGATCTCAGCGGACTCGGCGACCTCGGCGACCTCGGCGACCTCGGCGACCTCGGCGGTCTCGGCGGACTCCGGTGCTGTCCGCCCGGCTTGGGTTTTGGTGCTTTCTGTTTTCAGCTGTTATACTAGCGAAATCATGTCTCGCTATGTATGTCTCGTGTTGTAAAGAAGTGAATGAATAAAAGATCTGTTTGTGCTTCCATTGTTTGTTGGGTTAGCCTTGTTCCTTAGTTTTCCGCTGGTTCAACGTGAGAACTGGGTAGTGCCGAAGATATTAATTTGGCGTTTGGGCTACCTTGTTGACCACGCTTGAGAAAATTTTAACATCCTTTACGCTATCACGGTGACAAATCGTCTATCGGAGTTGTCAAGCTCTAACAATGGAGGAGCTCCAAGAATCCTAACCTCTTTCTCCTTCTCATTCTCCTTCTCATTCTCCAAAAAAACCAAGAGAAATAATGTTGTGTTTAGCCCTCAACCCACTGATTTGGTGCATATGCACAGGAAGGCGGGCACCTGAGCGTGTGTTCTCATTTTCTTAAGAGAACCTAAATACAATCCCTATATATAAGAGGGCATGTGTCGATACGCACGGACGTGCATTTGGGCATGTGATGTCTAGTTTCGCATGAAACCCACCGTTTCGCTCCTGTTTCTCCACTGGAAACCCTCATACCCTCAAGTGTGTGTGAGGATGGAATGCAACTAGATGTTCTACAGGGATTTTGGGGCATTTAAGAATGGTAGTGAATTTCGTTTATCCTTTTTTTATTTTAAAAGAAAAGGATAAATTATAAACTAAAAGTAGGAAGAACTTAAAAATAGGATAGAATAAAATTGAGGCATTCTCCATGAAATTTAAGAAGATAATAAAATCTAGTAGGCTTCCTACATTTGGAAGTTAAAGGTGGGAATTGAAATTGAGGTCAATTTCAATTCTATTATTTGGTTAAAGACATAAACTCTAGCGCAAGAATTGAAATAACAATTTTGTTGTTCGGTTGCAAGTAAAAATTTAGTGATAAGAATTGAAATTAAATTTTAAAATTGTGACAAGAATTCAATGACAAATGATATATGAGATTTTGGTGACATGCATAACTATCAAAATGAGATTTTAAAACGTACATTTAACGAAACATAGAATGATATAGGCTCTGTTTTGGGGGGGGGGGCTACGACCACTAGTTATGTCTTGTTCATGTCGTCTTGTCATGTGGTCTTTGTCATAACCGCTGACCGGTGACCGGTAAAAAAGTCCCCCCCAAACGGAGCCATAGTGCACAAATACAAAACATGTTGGGTAACAAAATTAAACAAAAACTAATACTATATCTAGCTTAAAAAACTTAGTACATAATTAGTTATCATCAAGATGTAAACGAAGTTAGCTCTTCCTGATATGCTCCTACAAAGCCATAAATACATCACACTTCTTTTCGTCCGCGCTCAATATATAGATGGCCTTGATGTTCTCGTACTCAAAAATTCTTACATAGCTACAATAGCCGCGTATATTCTATCAACCCTCGTTGATCTGAATGTGGTGATCTTGTTCCGGGTACTTGCAATCACTAAAACAATCTCTACAATAACATCAACCACATCAAATCTCTTCTTCTTGGGTCATTGCGCGGCCTCATTGACATTGTTTTCATTCACAGAATCTTCTATTTGAACCTCATTCATAATCTCGCATGCGGTCACAATATTAACCTCAATAACTCTATCAACTCGACACAACGTAGCTAATTACGCATATTCCACAATCACTTTACCATGATAATGCTTAACAAGTAAAGTTGAAAATTAAACACAAGAATTATAAATATTATTAAAATAGTTTTCACAAAAATAATTTTTATGTAAGCATAGTTTGGTCAAACTTCTTCGATGTCCAATCTCATGATTTCGCCTCATTCCTAACCAAAATCGCTGGTATCAAACATCGTCGATATTTCTTGACAGTATTTATTACAAGTTTTCTAATGCGTCATAATCTTCTCCTTGTTTATCACGACATTGAATTCATCCTTTAAAGCTTAATTGACAGTCGTGAATGTCAATCATTTCCAACCATTTGCAAATTTATTGTCCATACCATGCTCCTAGAGGAGAGTAGCAGACAAAGTATAATCTATCATTGTCCAATGAACCTATGATTGCTCACTTTCTTTGGCTGACTTAAAGATTGTATAACATGGACATTTAAGTTTGCATATATGTAGAACAAAAAAACATTCAATTAATACAACAAACTATGCCAAATTATCATTGAACATGTTATGTGAACTCTACTATATATATCATATATGCAGTACTAGTCAAAAATAGAATAGTTGAACTAAATCCCTATACATAAGCACATACAACACAAACATGCAAACACAAACAACATAAACACAACCACAAATAATTACATGCAAACACACATAACCACAAATAATCACATGTAAACACAGCCACAAATAAACACACACACACCCACTAACACATCTACACATGCAAAAACAAACATACACATGCAAAGAGCTCGATGATCAAATCAAAATCCGACGCATCATCACTTCAGTGCATTTTATATTATAATCCTCATTTAGCATGGGGTTGCCCAAATGTTCACCACAAAGCGCAGTTTAAACCTGTATATAATGGTTTTCTCCAGTATTTAAATGTAACATTGATGATAATTCGAGTTTTAAAAAACATCTCAAGAACTTATAAATTTATATTTATGGCATTTAATGGTTATTGCCAAAATCTACAGAGTTCTAATTCAAAATTGGGCAATCCTGCCCTCTAAGATGTCTTTTCATCCTGAGTAATGCAGGTGTCATAAGATCATGAGTATGTCATTCTTCAGTACAAATAGTGCTTGCAATGCATTTGATGATAGAACTTTACAGCAAGAGTTTCTCAGCCGGCTTCAGCCGGAAAAGCTCGCCGGAATACACTTCCGATCCAGCTGTCAATTAAAACAGTTAACAGCAGCTACAACAACAGCACCACACCACACATTACAGGATTAGAAATATTATCAGAGAACAGCAAAACAGCAGCTTCCCGGGGAACCGCATGCGGGAGGCAGCATGCGAAATGCCGCGCACTCCATCACAACTCGATCGAGGACAGCCGCTCGATGAACATATCAAAAGTCCCATCGCGATCCAGCATGCTAACTCTCACATGCTTCGCGTCCGCACCAAAATGCATCCCGCCCCGCGTTAAAATCTTGTACTTTTGTCGAAGGAAGCTCTCGCAATCCTCGATGTCTGCATGTTCGCACTTCAGCCAGGCAAAAGCTGCAAAATGGAAGTCAGGCCGAAGAAATCACACGAACCGATCAACCACTATAAAGGTTTGCATCATTTAGGCTCCGTTTGGCGGAGTATTTTTGCTCCCGGTGAGTTCGGACAAAAACGTTACCGTCATAGAATATATGTTTGGCATGACAACGGTTATGACCGCTACCAAAAAAAAAAGAAAACTAATTTTTAACATAAAAGCGGATGAAGTTACATGGGAGAGGTCGGGACGTTCACGACCGACGACGGTTCATAACCACCGTGTTCACGACAGCCACAGCCACGCCGAACGGAGCCTTAAAGGGAGCTCCCCTCCAACTTTGCATAATTATAGTGACCACTCCTCTATTTTTGAAATAAAATCATGTACAGATTTTATTTCTTACATTTATGATAACAATATAAATTTGGAGTGGAAGTCATGGCAAGAGGAGGATCTAGTAACTATGCAAAATCGCGGGATATTTTTTCGTAATTATTTATATTTATATACAAATAAAGAGAGGGAAATCCATCTCAAACTCAAGAAGGTATCATATCAATTGTTTGACTAGCCATTATATTCATCCATGGTGGATGGTTCAAATCGAGCACCCTAATGATGCGCTCTTTGCCTCCTAAAATTCCCCGTCCTACGCTATCTCCCCAAACAAAAAAAAAATGCTACCATCCAAAAACAAACTTGATCACCCACATCTCAACCGTAATGCGAATATTCTTCCCCAGTGTGTGAACTTTCTCTCCAACTTTTTTCCCCATCTCATCGGCCTAACTCACCTCGTCAAAATAAAGATGGAAAACCATACCCTATAGGCCTATACCTTAAGGCCGACCATTGATCCATGGCGGATGGTCTGAATCTTCCCACCTCTCGCCAACAATTGTGGTGGGGAGTCGATCAATCTCGGATATTGCTGACAAACTCTCTTCTTTTGAAAACGCCCACCTATTAATGATTTTGTCGACCGTTCATCCACAAACGTATCCATCATGAATTACTCATCAACCAATACCACAACCTATCCGCCATGGCCTCCAACTCCGACCATGTGGACTAGGTTATAACTATGAATACTCTTCCACCAACCTACACTTGTAGAGCACCCCGACAAGTGCCGTTATCGAGCACGCAGTGTTAAACACCGTTGATTGTCATCTAGTCGATTATCGCAAATATCATTTTAACTTCCTTTTTATGTTATTTGTGGTGCTACTAGATGGTACACAGAAAGGTTCTCAACTAGGGACTCGACGGTAACGCTCAGCAGCAGTACTCGTGAGAGTCCATGAAGAGTAGTCATTAGAGAATTGATCACATCAAAATCCATGCAACATTATGCGTGTCCGAGTGCTCGGGAAATTGGACGCACTGTGGAATGTGGAGGCCTATAATAGCACCGATGATTAGAGTTGATCAAAATCATTAAGAAACTCGAGCATTATGGTGTTGGATCAGTAGAATAGTGACCACCGCTTGTAGCTCAATTATAACAATCACAACAAAATCAATACTATATGGAACCACAAAAATATTCTCAGACTCCAAATCATTATAAGAGGGTGGAATGGTACCTTCAATAATCCTCAAAAGGGTGATGGAATACAAGGTTCTAACAAAGTTTAATTGATGGGTTAATAGTCAAGGTGGTGGTGTTAGGGTTGGGGAGGTTCTAAGAATGCAATTATTTAATCAAGCTAATGATTCTGTCATCAAATTTAGCTTTTTTTCATTGATCATTGATGATGGAATTCAATAGATGCATGGGAAGGAAGTGATTTGTGATGATTTTCAAATTCATAAAAAGATGAATTTCATTTGAATCTTGATAATCATCACAGTAATCATAATTTGATTGTTTATGATAATATGATTCCAAATGAATGTTGTAGTAAGATAGTTGAGTAGTTCAACAAGACAAAAAAAAGGGCAGCTCGGTGGACAGATGTTGAAAATGGTGACGTGAAAGTGAGTGATTGAGCAACTAGAGCGACCTGGGCGACCTGTCCGCGCGGACTATGCAGACAGGACTGGTGGACAGCCAGGTCGGCAGAGCTGTTTGCAGACGGCTTGTTCTTTGGCGGCCTGGGCAGTCTGTTCGCGCGGACTATGCGAACAGAGGCGGCGGCCAGCCAGGCCGGCTCATGCTCGGAAGGCAGTTTGTTCCCAGAAGGTAACCAGACGGATAACTTCTCTATCCGCGGAGTCCGACAAGAAGCGGACTGGATTGGAGCTCGGCAGACCGGCTTGGCAGATGCCTTGGTCTAGCTCTGGTGGAGCGGCAAGCGGAAGCTGCGGAGGTCGTCGGTTAGTGCGGACAGGTGCTGGAGTTCGCCAGAGCAGGCGGACTGGATCCAGTGTCCGCCAGTAAGTGCGGACTGGCCCTTGTGGCTGGTGGAGTGGACTTGGTTGGTTCTGAACAAGTCCAGGTTTGGCTCAGTCCGGGGAGATCGCGCAGTTAAGCGCGGACTGCTTCTCAGTCCGCCGAGCTCGGCAGCAGTGTCGTGTGTCTTGGTTGCGAGCTTGGGGAATGCGGACTGGAGTTGCGTCCGCAAGGCGTGCGGACTGATGCTGTGTCCGCCGAGTCCGACAACTGTCTTGGTGGTGTGGCTGCGGGCTCGGGGAATGCGGACTGGAGCTGTGTCCACAAGTCATGCGGACTGGAGCTGTGTCCGCGATTAAGCGGACAAGGTGTTGTTGCAGAGTCAGCGGGTTGCTGTCTAAGTCCTGGTTGGCCTTTGGCGACAAGGCGGACTGGGTCGTTGTCCGGCCTTGGTGATGCTTAGGCGGTCTGGCTATCCTGCACAGGTTGTGGCAGACTGGATGTGTATCTGCGGCTTGCGGATACACTTGTTCTTGTTGCGGGATGAGGCGCTGATCCTATCGGCTAGGGCGTTGACCGCACTCCTCATCATGTCTATATAGGACCTTCCGTCACATCAATTGAATGCGCGAACGAACAGTAAGTGAACACGCGAATAGTTGTTGCGGACTGGATTTTGGTATCCGCGCGGGTTGAAGGAGTTGACCGGTTTGTGCTGTGCAGGTTGTGCGGATAGCGCTGGAAAGTCAGGACTTGGTTCTGACTACAGTCAGGGACATTGTGGACTCTGCAGTTAGCAACAGGAGGTAAACAGCAGGTCGCGGATAGCGACCAGGCGGTCTTCTCTTTGGCAACTAGTTTCCCGGTTCAATAAGTCGTCTGCTTCAGGCGGCCTGTTCAGTTCGGCATCAGCAGCTTGTACGGTCTGACGGCTAGGCGACCTCGCGGTTAGGCGGCTAGAGCTCGGCATTGGAATAACGGGCAGTCCGCGCGGCTTGGTTTGCGCTCTGGCGACCTGGCGGTCTGTGCAGACTTCATAGTGCAGCAGTAGAACCAGCGACTACTTGTTCAGTCCGCGCGGTTTGATTTGCCTTGTAATTGTTCTGTTTTCCCTTTGGTTATTTTGGCGAATCATGTCTCGTCATGTATGTCTCGCTTTGTAAGAAAACTGATGTTATCAATAAAGACTTTTGTTGTCGCATGTGTCTCTGGTTGTGATTTAACTTTCTAGTTGAGATAACCTCTGCTCATTCCAAGATCCAGAAAATTCAACAAAAGAATCCTTGTGCAGTGAGTGTTCGGGGAAGGGTCTCACCACAGGGGTGAAATGTAGGCAAAACTTACCCTGCATTTTTGCAAGACTCGAACTCGTGACCTCAAGGTCACACAGCAATGTTGAATTCTGTGAAGTGAAAGTGGGTGAATGGATGGCTTGGGAAACCTATCCGCGCGGCCTACGCGGACAGGGTTGGCGGACTGCTAGGTCGGCAGGGATGTTGCAGGCGGTTTGCTCTGTGGCGGCCTGGGCGGTCTGTTCGCGCGGGACTACGCGGACAGCAGCAGCGGTCTGACAGGCCAGTGTTTGCTCAGCAGGCGGATGACTCCCAGGAAGTAACCGGGCGGATAGGAATGCTATCCGCAGAGTCCGGCATAAAGCGGACTGAAGAACTGGAGCTCGGCAGACCGGTTTGGCAGTTGCCTTGGTCTTGCTCTAGTGAAGCGGCAAGTGAAAGCCGCGGAGACCGCCGGTCAGCGCGGACAGAAAACTGGAGGTCGCCCGGTATGGCGGGCTAGATCCAGTGTCCGCCTGTAAGTGCGGACTGGCCCTTGCGGCCAGTGGGCTGGACTTGGTGGGAATTGAACCAAGTCCAGGAGGCTCAGTCCGGGGAGATCGCGCAGTGGAGCGCGGGCTGGTTTCTCAGTCCGCCAAGCTTAGTAGAAGTGCTGTTGCCTTGTTTGCTAGCTTGGGGATATGCGGACTGGAGGATTGCTTGTGCAGGAGCGTGCGGACTGGAGCTGGTGTCCGCTGAGTCCGGTTGAGCCTTGTGATGAGGTTATGGACTCAGGAGTTGCGGACTGGAGTTCGCTGTGTAAGCGGACTGGATCGGCGTGTCCGCTGAGTCCGGCAATGCCTTGGTAATTAGGCAATGGACTTGGGATATGCGGACGAAAGCCGGGTGTCCGCTGAGTCCGGCAGGCGTCTTATTGGCGAGGCTGCGGGCTCGGGTTTTGCGGCTGATGCCTTGTCCGCAGAATGGCGGACACGGCTGTTGTGGAGTCCGGCTGTGGTAGTCCCTGGCTTGGTCTCTGGCGGCAAGGCGGACTGGATATTGGAGTCCGGCCTTGGAGAAGCTGGGGCGGACTGGCTATCTGCACAGGAGCGGCGGACTGGAATGTGTGTCCGCGGGCTGGCGGACACACTATGTTCTTGCTGCGGGTTGTGGCGGTTATCCTATCAGGAAGGGCGGTGACCATACTCATCGTCGTGCCTATAAATAGGACCCATGTCACATCAGGAAAAAAGAGAGACCTGGACCGAAGTAAGTGAACAGTATTTGAGCTCGCGTAAGTTGCTGCGGTCTGGACTTTGTGTCCGCGCGGATAGAGGGTTGACCCGGTTGTGCTGTGCAGGTTGTGCGGATAGCGCTGGAAAGCCAGGACTTGGCGCTGATTGCGGTCAGGGACAGTGCGGACTCTGCGGTTAAGCAACAGGCGGTAAACAGCAGGTCGCGGATAGCGACCAGGCGGTCTTCTCTTTGGCAACTTGGTTCGGGGTTCAGGAGGTCGCCTGCATCAGGCGGACTGTTCCATTCGGTGACGCAGCTTGTGCGGTCTGGCGGCTAGGCGACCTCGCGGTCAGGCGGCTTGCAGACCGGCGGTGAAGAACTAAGCATTGGAATAAGGGGTGAGTCCGCGCGGCTTGGGTTGCGGTCTGGCGACCTGGCGGACTGAGCGGACTCCACAGCAGTAGGTCGGCGGCTTGTTGAGTTAGTCCGCGCGGCTTGTTTTTTGTTCTTGTCTTTGTAACTGTCTCTGCTTTCCCGGTGTTGGGTTTGGTGAAGCATGTCTCGCCATGTATGTCTCGCCTTGTAAAGAAGGTTGCTCTTGATCAATAAAGAAGCTTGTGCTGCATGTGTTGCTGGTTGTTACTGCTTTGTTGAGATAATCTCTGCTAACTCCACGATCCGGGAAAACTTTCAACATTATAAGTGGGCGTATTCTCCTTCGGTTTGTTGAGTTTTCAGCAGGGTATCCAAGGGGGCGTCTGCGGTTTGTTGAATTCCAACATGGTATCAGAGGGAGGTTGTTGGAGTGGTCAAGCAGTGCTCAATGGAAGTAGTTGCTCTTTTGTAGAGGAAACCAGTGGTAGAACCATGGCAGTGGAGGATGCAAGTTGTCTTGGTATTGATCTTCTTACAGAGACGAACTGTGAACAGTGGAAGTCCTGTATGAAGAGCTTTCTTCTTGGCGAGGACCTTTGGGAGGTTGTATGCGGAGCAGGAAGACAAGAGGATACTGCTGGCAATGCTGAGTCGATGAGAGCTTGGAAGGAGGCAAATGCGAAAGCGGAGTCTATTCTCAGGCAGGTGATCTCATCGGAGTTCTTGGACCACATCAGTGGATGTCAGTCAGCTGCGGAGGTCTGGACTTTCCTTGATGGGTTGTTCAGGAAGGAGGTGAAGGTTGCTGCTGAAGTTGGTCCCTCTACTTCGTATCAGGAAGAAAGGAGTGTTTCTCCTAGGCGTGATAGGAAGAGGAAGGAAGGACCAAGGTGCTATAAATGCAAGCAGCAAGGTCATCTTCGGAAGGAGTGCAAGGTTGTCTTGCTCTCGGCGAACGTAGCTCATGTAGGGAGGAAGGAGAAGAACGTAGTTGAGATTTCAACTAGTTCTGGACTTGATCGGAGGAATGCCAGTGATAGTGCTACTATCTGGCATGAAAGACTGGGGCATGTAGGGATGGACAAGCTGAAAGCAATGGCGGAAAGAAGACTCGTAAGAGGCTTGCCTAGATTGTCATCCTATGGCGATGGTCGGGGGTGTGCGGGATGTCAGGAATGTGGAGCCTATCGCTTCATGGTTGACAAAGCACAATCCAGATGTAAAGCATCATTGGCGGTTGTCCATTGTGCTCTGGTGGGACCGACCGTCACGGCCAGTCTTGGAGGCAGCAGATTCATGCTGGTTTTGGTTGATGACTATTCTAGGTATACTTGGGTATACTTTATGGAGAAGAAGTCCAACATGGTACGCTTGTTTGTGGAGTTCAAGAAGCTTGTGGAAGGCCAGCTTGGCCGGAAGATCAAGGTGTTGAAGACAAGTATCGGTGGTGAGTTTGCCTCAACCGAGTTTTCACACTTTTGCAGGAAGCAAGGGATCCGGATGGAGCTTTCTTGTGGACATACTTCACAACAAGGCAGTATTGCAGCTCGGATGGTCCGTTGGTTAACGGCGACCTGCAAGTGTTGGCTTCAGAGTAAAGGCGTTCCGAAGGCTCTTTGGGCGGAAGGGATGGCCTGTGCTGCTCATGTCATCAACCGGATGCCTCTTAGTCCGATCATAGTGAAGACTCCTTATGAGCTGATGTTCGGAGTGAAGCCCTCAGTGACTCACCTTCGGGTGTTTGGATCTACCTGCTATTTACACTCTCCAGGTGCTCTGAAAACAAAGCTAGCCTTTGTTGGGTATGATGAGCAGAAAAGAAGATGGAGGTGTATGGATCCTGCGACGAAGAAACTCATAGTGTCGAGAGACATTGTTTTCGATGAGTTGACGTCGTATTGGGGTAGCTCTTATGTGGAGCTAGAGATAAGCAGGTTAGATGGTGGGCTGAAGGAGGCTGCTGCTAAGGAAGTGGAGTTGCCTGAGTCACCAGGTGCTCCAGGTTGTTCTAGCTCCGGGGCAAAGGCGTCAGAGTCGGTAAGAAGGGGGAGCAAAGCTCCAGGAACTTCAGACTCGAAGGCGGAAGCTTCCGGTTCAGGAAGCAGGGGGAGCGATGTTCCAGGTAGTTCTTGTTCAAGAGGGGAGTCTTCTGGTTCAGGTAGCAGGGGGAGCGTTGCTCCAGGTGCTTTTGATTCCAGTAAGGAGGCGTCTTGTTCAGGGAGCAAAGGGAGCATTGTTCCGGGTTTGCCCGGAACGGAGCTGGTTCAATAGCAGCGGAGGTGGTTAGCCATGATCCGGTTCTTCAGAGATCGAAGAGGATCAGTAAGCCACCAGCTCGATATAGCGAAGGAATACGGCAGACTTGGTCTCGTGTTTCTTTGCTAGCCCTCAGGTCGAGCAAAGTTCTTCTGGCTGTGATGATCTCACTCGAATCAAGGAGGTGGTTGACACCAAGGCTGAAGAGGTGATTTCTCTCAGAGGCAACGAGGCTTGGACTTCAGTGTCCAAGGAAGTTGGTGATACTCCTGTGATGCAAGAGTGGAGGTTGAAGCTGAAGAAGGCAGAGGGAAGCATGACTCCTTTTTGGAGATGCTGGAGGGCTCCCTCATGGTCCAAGATATGCGGGGCGAGGACTATGTCTTTGACAACTCTTCGTAGATGCTATCGGAAGGACCAGGTGCAAGGTTACGGGAGCTGCTGGAGTTATTCACCACTTCTCACTTCAAGGGGGAGTGTTGAATTCTGTGAAGTGAAAGTGGGTGAATGGATGGCTTGGGAAACCTATCCGCGCGGCCTACGCGGACAGGGTTGGCGGACTGCTAGGTCGGCAGGGATGTTGCAGGCGGTTTGCTCTGTGGCGGCCTGGGCGGTCTGTTCGCGCGGACTACGCGGACAGCAGCAGCGGTCTGACAGGCCAGTGTTTGCTCAGCAGGCGGATGACTCCCAGGAAGTAACCGGGCGGATAGGAATGCTATCCGCAGAGTCCGGCATAAAGCAGACTGAAGAACTGGAGCTCGGCAGACCGGTTTGGCAGTTGCCTTGGTCTTGCTCTAGTGAAGCGGCAAGTGAAAGCCGCGGAGACCGCCGGTCAGCGCGGACAGAAACTGGAGGTCGCCCGGTATGGCGTGCTAGATCCAGTGTCCGCCTGTAAGTGCGGACTGGCCCTTGCGGCCAGTGGGCTGGACTTGGTGGGAATTGAACCAAGTCCAGGAGGCTCAGTCCGGGGAGATCGCGCAGTGGAGCGCGGGCTGGTTTCTCAGTCCGCCAAGCTTAGTAGAAGTGTTGTTGCCTTGTTTGCTAGCTTGGGGATATGCGGACTGGAGGATTGCTTGTGCAGGAGCGTGCGGACTGGAGCTGGTGTCCGCTGAGTCCGGTTGAGCCTTGTGATGAGGTTATGGACTCAGGAGTTGCGGACTGGAGTTCGCTGTGTAAGCGGACTGGATCGACGCGTCCGCTGAGTCCGGCAATGCCTTGGTGATTAGGCAATGGACTTGGGATATGCGGACGAAAGCCGGGTGTCCGCTGAGTCCGGCAGGCGTCTTATTGGCGAGGCTGCGGGCTCGGGTTTTGCGGGCTGATGCCTTGTCCGCAGAATGGCGGACACGGCTGTTGTGGAGTCCGGCTGTGGTAGTCCTGGCTTGGTCTCTGGCGGCAAGGCGGACTGGATATTGGAGTCCGGCCTTGGAGAAGCTGGGGCGGACTGGCTATCTGCACAGGAGCGGCGGACTGGAATGTGTGTCCGCGGGCTGGCGGACACACTATGTTCTTGCTGCGGGTTGTGGCGGTTATCCTATCAGGAAGGGCGGTGACCATACTCATCGTCGTGCCTATAAATAGGACCCATGTCACATCAGGAAAAAAAAGAGAGCTGGACCGAAGTAAGTGAACAGTATTTGAACTCGCGTAAGTTGCTGCGGTCTGGACTTTGTGTCCGCGCGGATAGAGGGTTGACCCGGTTGTGCTGTGCAGGTTGTGCGGATAGCGCTGGAAAGCCAGGACTTGGCGCTGATTGCGGTCAGGGACAGTGCGGACTCTGCGGTTAAGCAACAGGCGGTAAACAGCAGGTCGCGGATAGCGACCAGGCGGTCTTCTCTTTGGCAACTTGGTTCGGGGTTCAGGAGGTCGCCTGCATCAGGCGGACTGTTCCATTCGGTGACGCAGCTTGTGCGGTCTGGCGGCTAGGCGACCTCGCGGTCAGGCGGCTTGCAGACCGGCGGTGAAGAACTAAGCATTGGAATAAGGGGTGAGTCCGCGCGGCTTGGGTTGCGGTCTGGCGACCTGGCGGACTGAGCGGACTCCACAGCAGTAGGTCGGCGGCTTGTTGAGTTAGTCCGCGCGGCTTGTTTTTTGTTCTTGTCTTTGTAACTGTCTCTGCTTTCCCGGTGTTGGGTTTTGGTGAAGCATGTCTCGCCATGTATGTCTCGCCTTGTAAAGAAGGTTGCTCTTGATCAATAAAGAAGCTTGTGCTGCATGTGTTGCTGGTTGTTACTGCTTTGTTGAGATAATCTCTGCTAACTCCACGATCCGGGAAAACTTTCAACATTATAAGTGGGCGTATTCTCCTTCGGTTTGTTGAGTTTTCAGCAGGGTATCCAAGGGGGCGTCTGCGGTTTGTTGAATTTCAACATGGTATCAGAGGGAGGTTGTTGGAGTGGTCAAGCAGTGCTCAATGGAAGTAGTTGCTCTTTTGTAGAGGAAACCAGTGGTAGAACCATGGCAGTGGAGGATGCAAGTTGTCTTGGTATTGATCTTCTTACAGAGACGAACTGTGAACAGTGGAAGTCCTGTATGAAGAGCTTTCTTCTTGGCGAGGACCTTTGGGAGGTTGTATGCGGAGCAGGAAGACAAGAGGATACTGCTGGCAATGCTGAGTCGATGAGAGCTTGGAAGGAGGCAAATGCGAAAGCGGAGTCTATTCTCAGGCAGGTGATCTCATCGGAGTTCTTGGACCACATCAGTGGATGTCGGTCAGCTGCGGAGGTCTGGACTTTCCTTGATGGGTTGTTCAGGAAGGAGGTGAAGGTTGCTGCTGAAGTTGGTCCCTCTACTTCGTATCAGGAAGAAAGGAGTGTTTCTCCTAGGCGTGATAGGAAGAGGAAGGAAGGACCAAGGTGCTATAAATGCAAGCAGCAAGGTCATCTTCGGAAGGAGTGCAAGGTTGTCTTGCTCTCGGCGAACGTAGCTCATGTAGGGAGGAAGGAGAAGAACGTAGTTGAGATTTCAACTAGTTCTGGACTTGATCGGAGGAATGCCAGTGATAGTGCTACTATCTGGCATGAAAGACTGGGGCATGTAGGGATGGACAAGCTGAAAGCAATGGCGGAAAGAAGACTCGTAAGAGGCTTGCCTAGATTGTCATCCTATGGCGATGGTCGGGGGTGTGCGGGATGTCAGGAATGTGGAGCCTATCGCTTCATGGTTGACAAAGCACAATCCAGATGTAAAGCATCATTGGCGGTTGTCCATTGTGCTCTGGTGGGACCGACCGTCACGGCCAGTCTTGGAGGCAGCAGATTCATGCTGGTTTTGGTTGATGACTATTCTAGGTATACTTGGGTATACTTTATGGAGAAGAAGTCCAACATGGTACGCTTGTTTGTGGAGTTCAAGAAGCTTGTGGAAGGCCAGCTTGGCCGGAGGATCAAGGTGTTGAGGACAAGTATCGGTGGTGAGTTTGCCTCAACCGAGTTTTCACACTTTTGCAGGAAGCAAAGGATCCGGATGGAGCTTTCTTGTGGACATACTTCACAACAAGGCAGTATTGCAGCTCGGATGGTCCGTTGGTTAACGGCGACCTGCAAGTGTTGGCTTCAGAGTAAAGGCGTTCTGAAGGCTCTTTGGGCGGAAGGGATGGCCTGTGCTGCTCATGTCATCAACCGGATGCCTCTTAGTCCGATCATAGTGAAGACTCCTTATGAGCTGATGTTCGGAGTGAAGCCCTCAGTGACTCACCTTCGGGTGTTTGGATCTACCTGCTATTTACACTCTCCAGGTGCTCTGAAAACAAAGCTAGCCTTTGTTGGGTATGATGAGCAGAAAAGAAGATGGAGGTGTATGGATCCTGCGACGAAGAAACTCATAGTGTCGAGAGACATTGTTTTCGATGAGTTGACGCCGTATTGGGGTAGCTCTTATGTGGAGCTAGAGATAAGCAGGTTAGATGGTGGGCTGAAGGAGGCTGCTGCTAAGGAAGTGGAGTTGCCTGAGTCACCAGGTGCTCCAGGTTGTTCTAGCTCCGGGGCAAAGGCGTCAGAGTCGGTAAGAAGGGGGAGCAAAGCTCCAGGAACTTCAGACTCGAAGGCGGAAGCTTCCGGTTCAGGAAGCAGGGGGAGCGATGTTCCAGGTAGTTCTTGTTCAAGAGGGGAGTCTTCTGGTTCAGGTAGCAGGGGGAGCGTTGCTCCAGGTGCTTTTGATTCCAGTAAGGAGGCGTCTTGTTCAGGGAGCAAAGGGAGCATTGTTCCGGGTTTGCCCGGGAACGGAGCTGGTTCAATAGCAGCGGAGGTGGTTAGCCATGATCCGGTTCTTCGGAGATCGAAGAGGATCAGTAAGCCACCAGCTCGATATAGCGAAGGGAATACGGCAGACTTGGTCTCGTGTTTCTTTGCTAGCCCTCAGGTCGAGCAAAGTTCTTCTGGCTGTGATGATCTCACTCGAATCAAGGAGGTGGTTGACACCAAGGCTGAAGAGGTGATTTCTCTCAGAGGCAACGAGGCTTGGACTTCAGTGTCCAAGGAAGTTGGTGATACTCCTGTGATGCAAGAGTGGAGGTTGAAGCTGAAGAAGGCAGAGGGAAGCATGACTCCTTTTTGGAGATGCTGGAGGGCTCCCTCATGGTCCAAGATATGCGGGGCGAGGACTATGTCTTTGACAACTCTTCGTAGATGCTATCGGAAGGACCAGGTGCAAGGTTACGGGAGCTGCTGGAGTTATTCACCACTTCTCACTTCAAGGGGGAGTGTTGAATTCTGTGAAGTGAAAGTGGGTGAATGGATGGCTTGGGAAACCTATCCGCGCGGCCTACGCGGACAGGGTTGGCGGACTGCTAGGTCGGCAGGGATGTTGCAGGCGGTTTGCTCTGTGGCGGCCTGGGCGGTCTGTTCGCGCGGACTACGCGGACAGCAGCAGCGGTCTGACAGGCCAGTGTATGCTCAGCAGGCGGATGACTCCCAGGAAGTAACCGGGCGGATAGGAATGCTATCCTGCAGAGTCCGGCATAAAGCGGACTGAAGAACTGGAGCTCGGACAGACCGGTTTGGCAGTTGCCTTGGTCTTGCTCTAGTGAAGCGGCAAGTGAAAGCCGCGGAGACCGCCGGTCAGCGCGGACAGAAACTGGAGGTCGCCCGGTATGGCGTGCTAGATCCAGTGTCCTCCTGTAAGTGCGGACTGGCCCTTGCGGCCAGTGGGCTGGACTTGGTGGGAATTGAACCAAGTCCAGGAGGCTCAGTCCGGGGAGATCGCGCAGTGGAGCGCGGGCTGGTTTCTCAGTCCGCCAAGCTTAGTAGAAGTGATGTTGCCTTGTTTGCTAGCTTGGGGATATGCGGACTGGAGGATTGCTTGTGCAGGAGCGTGCGGACTGGAGCTGGTGTCCGCTGAGTCCGGTTGAGCCTTGTGATGAGGTTATGGACTCAGGAGTTGCGGACTGGAGTTCGCTATGTAAGCGGACTGGATCGACGCGTCCGCTGAGTCCGGCAATGCCTTGGTAATTAGGCAATGGACTTGGGATATGCGGACGAAAGCCGGGTGTCCGCTGAGTCCGGCAGGCGTCTTATTGGCGAGGCTGCGGGCTCGGGTTTTGCGGGCTGATGCCTTGTCCGCAGAATGGCGGACACGGCTGTTGTGGAGTCCGGCTGTGGTAGTCCTGGCTTGGTCTCTGGCGGCAAGGCGGACTGGATATTGGAGTCCGGCCTTGGAGAAGCTGGGGCGGACTGGCTATCTGCACAGGAGCGGCGGACTGGAATGTGTGTCCGCGGGCTGGCGGACACACTATGTTCTTGCTGCGGGTTGTGGCGGTTATCCTATCGGGAAGGGCGGTGACCATACTCATCGTCGTGCCTATAAATAGGACCCATGTCACATCAGGAAAATAGAGAGACCTGGACCGAAGTAAGTGAACAGTATTTGAGCTCGCGTAAGTTGCTGCGGTCTGGACTTTGTGTCCGCGCGGATAGAGGGTTGACCCGGTTGTGCTGTGCAGGTTGTGCGGATAGCGCTGGAAAGCCAGGACTTGGCGCTGATTGCGGTCAGGGACAGTGCGGACTCTGCGGTTAAGCAACAGGCGGTAAACAGCAGGTCGCGGATAGCGACCAGGCGGTCTTCTCTTTGGCAACTTGGTTCGGGGTTCAGGAGGTCGCCTGCATCAGGCGGACTGTTCCATTCGGTGACGCAGCTTGTGCGGTCTGGCGGCTAGGCGACCTCGCGGTCAGGCGGCTTGCAGACCGGCGGTGAAGAACTAAGCATTGGAATAAGGGGTGAGTCCGCGCGGCTTGGGTTGCGGTCTGGCGACCTGGCGGACTGAGCGGACTCCACAGCAGTAGGTCGGCGGCTTGTTGAGTTAGTCCGCGCGGCTTGTTTTTTGTTCTTGTCTTTGTAACTGTCTCTGCTTTCCCGGTGTTGGGTTTTGGTGAAGCATGTCTCGCCATGTATGTCTCGCCTTGTAAAGAAGGTTGCTCTTGATCAATAAAGAAGCTTGTGCTGCATGTGTTGCTGGTTGTTACTGCTTTGTTGAGATAATCTCTGCTAACTCCACGATCCGGAAAAACTTTCAACATTATAAGTGGGCGTATTCTCCTTCGGTTTGTTGAGTTTTCAGCAGGGTATCCAAGGGGGCGTCTGCGGTTTGTTGAATTTTAACAAGCAACACCTTAACCGGTGCGTCAAGGCTCCCCTTCAAAAGACAACTAGACAATGTACATAAAATAGTACGACTCTGTGAGTTCTGATTGAGTGGAGGGGTGAGGTTGAGTGGTTATTGGTGAGTTTGGTTGGGTCCAAAAATAGTCAGATTCGTATATTTGGGCTTAGAGGGACTTGTGCTGGCTCGAAATAGGCTAATTAACAGGCTTAGACTGGCGTTTAAAGTTGAGGAAGGTGAGATCTATGGAGATAAAAGAATAAGCTTGAACTCTTGAAATAAATAATTTGGCAAGTACGACGTTTTAAGAGAACGGAAAACTTCAAAGAAAAGTTGGGGTGAGGAAACTCAAGAGAGTAAGAATGAGAGGGTATTTGCATAAGTAACTCCATTTTTTATTCATCCATAACTTTGTCTTTTTACAAACTAAGGTCTACTTTATATAGGAAGGGTCAAATACTCTACTATTATAATGTTTGAAATATGAAGATTAACAAGAGATAAATTCTGATTAAGAATACATATGAATGTATATAAAACATGCATATGACATAAAAAAGAAATCTAACCATATGGGATAAAAATATCTACATAAAGAAGAATTTGACAGTTTTATGGTCTCGCGTCAAGAACATCATCATAGTTAGGGATATTAGGGTACCCTAAAAAAATTCAAAGTGCCCGGATTGTAAAAATTTTATGAAATCAGGAAGGTCGCGGGAACACTCAACCAACCAAGCCAAATAAACCAGTAGCAGATAGAAGAACAATAGCTGAAATTGTATTAACTATCTTCTTTACAAAGCGAGACATACATTGCGAGACATGATTTCGCAATGCACCCGATTAAAACCACAAAAAATAGACAAGAGCAAAAAACTGGCGGACAGAGCACTATAACCGCCTATCCGCCTATCCGCCTATCCGTCATGCTAACTGCAAAGCTGTGTGAACTGCTTTATTGACTGCTAAAGAAAGAACCCTGTCCGCACTTCTCGGTCGCCTGACCGCAGAAGCCGTCGCGAACAGGCTGAACTAGAACTGAACCATTTGTCTGCAACTCTTGGTCTCCTAACCGCCAAGATCGCCTAACCGTAGAGTAGAGCGAACAGTTTATTCGAACTGCTAGTCAGTCCACCAGAGGCGAACTGATTTATCCAAGCTGAGAAAATTGCCAAGGAATGAGACCGCCTAGTCGCCGAACCCGTGACCTGCTGCTAACCGCCGCCGACTGCTACCATCTGCACTGCCTCCTCTGACTTCACAGTCAGAACCAGTTTCCTGACTGCCAAGCGTTAGCCGCACAATCTGCAAACACAGCAATAAACCGGTCACTCTTTGTCGCGCGATTACAAAAACTTAACCGCCGAGTTTAACTCAAGCTACGGTTCTTACAGTTCTCGTTATTTATGACGAGGTCAGCACCCCTATTTATAGGCGGACAGACGGATATCGTCACCGCCCAAGGGGATAGGATAACAGTCAGTGACGTGACAGATAGCAGCACCGGTCCGCCCAACATTTGGACTGCCAACATCAGACAGCGCACGATTAACACCACCAGTCCGCACAACTATGCGGACAACAACCTCAGTCCGCATGGACTTAAGTAGCCAAGCAAACAACAACGCGACCTGAAACTCAACCGCGTCAGGGGCGGTCTGCCGTTCTCCGCGGTCTCTTAATCCAGACCGCGCAGTCCGCGGTTAGCTCAAATCTAACCGCGCGGTTAACATCCTAGTGAGCTTGCTGAGACAGACCGCAAGAAGAAAGATGGCCAAGAAACAAGCAAGTTCGCCAGAGCCTAGCCGCGCTACCCGCGCGGTCTCTGCGGTCTGCACCATTCTGACCGCCCACTTCCAACTTCAACATTTTCAACACGAATATAGTCAATTGTTAAGAACCAAAGACTAGATCAACGATCTGCTACACCAATCTCTGTGTATCGATAAGAAGAGCCTTCCCCTGAATAATTCAACATGATCAGAGAACTACTATTTTTCAGGCAAGATGATTGCCATTGTGGACCTAAGCTTATCGGTAGCTTTGGCCGGAAGGAAAAATTGTTCATCCAAATAAAGCGGCGAGTGGTGACTCATGGGTACTTACCCAAGATTCTACTAGTTTGACCATCAAACAATTTTGCAAAATTTTCATGCATCCTTTCTAAGATCTATTAAAGAGGAGTTTTTGTATCTCATTTGAAGGATCTAAATCTGAAATGTTGAACTTTGAAGAGTCATCCTTTTCCTTCAAAAAAAATCTCAAATTCTAAAGACAGTTGGACATGCAATAATGACATAGAGATGGTGACGGCTAATACTCGCGTGGAGAAGGAGGCTCATGTTGAAGATGTGGAGATCCAATGGTTGTAGAGGTGGTAACGGCTTCCCAGAGGGGAGAAGGCTGTTGGACTGTGGTTGTGGTGGTTGGTAGAGATAAGCCAAGGTTTCCAAGGTCGCAGGCGACTGGAATGGGATTGGAGGTGGCTGTAGGAACGTTGGGGAGGGGAGGCTTGCAGCTGGAGAGCAAGGGAACAAGGGAGAAACCCAATGAGTCAGAACGACAAATCATTGACGGATTCCAGAGGAAGAAGCGGTCAAAATCTGCAATGAAATGAAACAAACCCTCGTTCTCTCCTATTCATAATAAAACATCTTAGAGCATCCATCGCGGATGACTATGATTGGCCGTACTCAATAAGTATTTGATCTCACTAAACAATACATAAAAATGCCCAAACGGAGCACTAAACGCAACCATGAACTCGGATCGTCCAGATGACGGTCCGAGTTGACGCCTCCGCGAGAATAGATACATGCAGGCCCCATTAGGCGACATACCACACATGATGAGTGATCCACATCACTTTGTAGGCGGTAAACCTCGTTGTGAAGAGTCAATCTTTCCCCTGAAGAAGTCTAAGTTCTCAACGCCCACTAGCACAACAAAGCAATTGGATGCTCTAAGATGTTTTATTATGAATCGGCTAAAATCAAAGGCAACAAAGCAATTGTCCATACAAGAAGAAGGTGGAAGAAGATGCTTAGCACTCATGTAGACATGCAATCAACAAAAATTCCGAAATTTGGATGCAAAAACACTGAACGCGCTTAGTTGGCAGGTGGAACGCTTGAGATCCCGTTCGACCTTGCTGTTCCATGATCGTTCTATTTATCTGGGTTGTATCAAACATGAAGTATAAGGTACTATCTACGTATGTATTTTGGATTTCGTCATTTCGTAAGAGATAATAGTACTTAGTTTTTGAGAAGCGCCGATGAATATTTTTATTCTACAATCTACATCATCTAAGTGATTTCAATTAACATTGTATCAGATCATCTTCTCTCCCCGGTGGACAAACCTATTGGGAAATGAAATTTAAGTAAACTTTATATTATTTAGGATGTTTGATCTCATTTATAATTACTTTATGTTGAGCATAGTTCAACCTTTGTGACCAGTTTGTATGCTAAGGAATATTCCTCATATTAAATTATTCCTAAACCCTAAGCTCAAATAGTTTAATGTATTGATTTGCTTAATATATATATGTTGATTTGTTATAATCCTGACATATGATATTTAAGAAGAAAATAGAAATTTGTAAACTTAATTGGTGATGATTATAGTGAATGAGGAAGAACAAAACAAAATGTGATTTAGTAAGATCACACAAATTGAAATACATGTGCTATAGAATATTGTCAACCATAGGATAACCAAAGTCACAATAACAGCCTGGAAAAGACAAACATGTGCGCAGAACGGCAGAAGGCCACAAAATGACAAGCATGTGTGCAGGGTAGACAGCAGAGTAGAAATCATGCAACATTGATTGCGTTTGCGCGAGCGTAAAAGCTTGCAACGAACTCAAAAGGAGTATCATAGGCTACAAGGATGATAACTTAAATCAAATTGTAGGTCGATTTAATGAGTCAACTAGATTTTGGATCTCCATGAGAGTCAAAGTGGGTGATGTTGTTGTGGAGAGATTACAAAGTCTTGGTTGACCTGGTGGCTCACTAAGAAGGCAATTGTGATCATAATATGTATATGTAGCTTTGATTTCCTACTTTTATTGGAGAGGGATCCTCAAATTTTGAAGACTCGTGCGTGCTCTTTAACAACACGTGTGGATTATTAATTTATTAGCGGTTGATATAACTTCTGCTCATTCCAAGATTCCAAAATTTTACACTCCTCTCTCAAATACCTGCCCGTATTTTGAGATCAAACTATGTAGTTTTTTTATTCTTTATGATGTTTGGTCTCATTTATCTTTATCATTTTTAGAAGGGGCGCCTTGGCACACCGTTGAGGTGTTGTTGTGTGACCTTGAGGTCACGGGTTCGAGTCCTGGAGGAAGCCTTTTATAAAAATGTATGGTAAGGTTTACCGACATTTTACCCTTGTGGTGGACCCTTCCCTGGACCCTCGCTATGTGGGGATGCATTGTGCACCGGGCTACCCTTATGTTCATCATATTTCACACTCAGATGTCACTTCCGAATGTCATAATTTAGAGAATGCATGTAATATTTGAATGTCATAAGTTAGAGAATGCATGTAATATTTGGGCATAGAGAGCATAACTATTTGTATGTAACTTGGCTTAAGAAGATACCAGGAAATGGTAAGGTGGTCTCTTTCATGAAATTGCAGTAGTCTGGCTGGAATATCGGCAGACTGAACACGTTGGAGGCAGCAACGGCCGCCTGAAGTCTCCGCCACCGATCTCTCATTGTCTTCCGGCCAAAATGGAACAATTTTGCTGATTCCTCCGTCGTCTCAACCTCGTATCGATCAGAGACCGTTTTCAGAATCTTAGTTGCACGTAATTGTGAGTCTTTGGACACTCCAATGGTGCTGATCTCGATGAACTTAATCATTCTTCTCGCAACATCTCTGTCCCTGACAATCGCCCAGCCCAGCCGCATTCCGGCGTGACCAGTGCACTTAGAGGCTGTGAAGAGCATAATGTCATGGTCTGCCGGATTCGTGATTGCCGTGTACTGCGGCCAGTAATATGCGAGGTCATGGATCACCATGCCATTGCCGGAGGCGACCGATTCAGTTTTCAAGAAGCCGTCGGGGTTGCTTGGCGAGCACACGACTTCGATGTAAGGCTCCCTGCCATCTTTGAAAGTAACCGCATCACCGGCCCAACGGAAGAGCCCTGACTGGAGAAGATCTGTTGCAGCAGGATAAGACTGCAATTATAAAGGAAGGTATAAGTGGCAAAGTATACATTACAGTTAATACAGTCTTATATATACATATATAGGGTTATTTACGGGGACCTCCCCTCGAAGTGTACGTAATTACAGCTTGAACCCCTCTAAATTTCGAAATTACAAAAACCTCTCCTCAACGTTCACATTTCATAACATACATGCACAAAAGTACCCCCTTGGAGTAAATATTCAGGGGAGGTCTTTTTGTGCATGGATGTTATGAAATGTAGATATTGAGGGGGGCAATTGTAATTTTGAAAGTTAGAGAGGGTGGAAGCTGTAATTATGCAGACTTCGAGGGGAGGTCCCGGTAAATAACCCTACATATATATACATGTATATATATATATATATGTATATGAATACATGTCATTCAATTTGGCCTAAGACAGTGACAAGTGTTTAGTGATATCTTGAACAATACACAGCCATGCACATGCTAACTAGAGGGTGTAAGAGACAAGATTAGTTCAATGACCAGATTAGATATCATAAACAGTGTTATCAATACTAAAACAAGTAATTAAGTAAGAGCTGATCATGTGGTCATTCAAGTAATTTATTGAATATTTTTTGTTTTTATGTGAACAAGTGGCTGTGCAACATGAATTAGGTTCAACTATTGCCCAAAACTACAACTTTTGGGGATGTCCCACATTGTTTGTGTTTAATTTTGATGTGCGAGGAATAATATACCCCGAAGCTAGTTTTTTGGCCTCGACGGTAGTCAAGATTGGTATCAAATTCCATGTTTCAAAAAATTTAAAAAATCACATTGATGGCCTCCCAACGATGGTCTTATGTGCTAGGGAAAAATTGCTTAGTTTATTCCGCATTGTTTTGTGGAAGTGGTGGGTGCTTGTCTTAAAGTTTGAGAGCATATCTCATCCTAGAGCTGGCTATTAAGGTGAGAAGGATCACTAAACTTAATGAGAATAGTCCCACATCAGAAAACTAATATAGTTTGTGTACTTTAATATATATGCATGAGCCCCTCGCCTACAACCTATTAGTTTTAGGTCAGATGGTTGAGTTCCAACATAGTACCATTAGACCTAGCCTACTCAAAAATCATATGAGAACATACAAACCCAACTTAAAACTACTCAGTTATGCGTGGAAGGGTCAGGGTCTATATTAAATATACAAAGCTACATTAATTTATTGATGTGATAATAGGATCCAACACAAATTAAAGGAGGTATTCGTGACAAGAACTTCCTCAACCGAAAAAGTAATGAATCCCTTGAGCCCCATTCAGATAGCCTAAATTGGCACATAGGAATTGGAATTGTTCCAATTCCATGTGAACCTAGCTCTAATTCCTATGTTTGGTTAAGCCGAATTCAGTCGAAATTTGAATTGGGCCAATTCCCTCTTCCCCTTTTAGTTAGGTGTTGGGATTATGGTGCTCCGTAACACTCAACTATTCCCCGTGCAGGTCTTCTGCGGCTCCTCCCGCAAGTCGGCATCACACTTCTGGCACGAGAAATTTCTACCCATGGTATGAGAAATTTCTTCCTCTTTTCATTTTCTTCCACCTCGTAGTCCACAAGTTATCAAAATGCCTTGCCTAATTTTTTGGGTGAAATAGAGATGTCTATATCTGAACCATAAATGAGTGTGACTCATTCCTCTCCCCTTCATTCCCTTGAAATTTCTAAGCTTGTTGCTTTGAAATTTTACACCTTTTTTGTAATGCATGATTTTTAATTAAGATTTCTTCATATTCATTTGAGAAGTTTGAGGATTTTGGACTTCCTTCGATAACCTAGAGAAGTGCCTTTTGTTGAAAAGTTGAAGTGAACTCTGCAGGTCGCCAGGTTGCTGTCCGCGCGACTTGTTTTTAGCTAACCGCAGACTGCGCGGTCTGACTCTGGCAGACCACATTGCTGGATGTTAGTGTTGTTATCCGACCGCGCGGTCTGATTTCTGGCAGACAGCATTGTTGTGCGGTTAGAGTTTTTTAACCACCCTTTCTGTCGGTGGTTTCCTTATCACATATGGAGATGACCTCATCCCCTTGCCCCGCTTATAAATAGGGGTTCTGGCCCCATCATTCCTAACTGAACCTATGAGAACTATAGCTTGCGGCCAGTTTGAAATTAAGTTTTTCTGTCGCGCGACAATGAGAAGTGACTTGTGTTGTTGTGTTTGCAGGTTGTGAGGCTAGCATTGAGTGACTAGGCGACTAATACTGACGGTTAAGTCAGTGAAGGCTCGGTGTGGATTAGCAGACAACATTTGGCGGTTAAGCAGCAGGTCGCGGGTTGTGCGACTAGAGCAGTCTTCTTCCTTGGCAATTCTCGAGTTCAATCAGCCAGCTCGCCCGATCTTTTCAAGTTGACTGTTAGTTTGGTGAGTGCAGTCTGTTCGTGTGTCTTCTGCAGTTTGGCGACCTCTGAGGTCAGGCGACCTCTGAGGTCAGGCGACCTCTGAGGCCAGGCGACCTCTGAGGCCAGGCGACCTCTGAGGCCAGGCGACCAGAAGTGCGAACAAGTGGCAGTTCTTCAGCAGTCCAATAAAGTTGTTCGCGCAACTTCGCGGTTAGAGGCGTGCTCTGGCGGCTAGGCGGTCTCAGTTTTTTTGTCCGCCAGTTTTTTGTACTCGTCATTTTTTGTTCTTTATCGGGTGCATTGCGAAATCATGTCTCGCAATGTATGTCTCGACTTATAAAGAATTAATTAATACAAATGTTGTTCTTACATCTTCTATTTGTTAGTGGTTTACTTCACTTGTTTGGTTGAGAGTGGTCCTGTGACTTCCCTTCATAAAATTTTACATGTTATCAGAGGGACAGAGGTTTTAGCAATCATCAGCTAATAAGACTTCATTAAATACCTATGGAAGTCAAGTGAACCGGGATTTAGTAATGGAAGGAGGATATGCAAGAGACATTGCTATTGAGCTGCTAACTCATACCAATTACAAGAAGAAGAAATCTTGTATGGAGAGCTATCTACTTGGCGAGTACCTCTAGGAGGTTGTCGGTGGAGATCAGATAAGAGGTGGTTAGTGTTGGAGATAGTGCTCAGGAAGTCAGAACTTGGATAAGAGCCAATGCTAAGTCATAGTTCACTCTAAAGAGCGCTATTTCACCGGAGATTTGGAATTTTTCATCAGTAAAGGTTAACATTACCCACGTTAGGAGAAGGGTAAATGACTTGTTCGTTCTGTCGACAAGTTTTTATATTGAGAAGATAAGGGCAAATGACTGCGCCGATATCTGGCACAAGAGACTGGAGCATGTAGGGATGGATAAGCTACAAGCAATGGTTGTGAAGAGCCTGGTGAAAGGCTTGCCTAATCTTTCCTCCCTATGTGACAGTCATGTGTGTGAAGGATGTCAATATGGAAAGGCACATCGTCTTCCATTTGACAAGTCACTGTCCAGGTGCAAGGCTCCTTTGGAGTGCATTCACAACGACTTGATGGGGCCATGCCTCACTCTTTCTTGTTCAGGTAACAAGTATATGTTTGTCCTTGTTGATGACTTCATCAGATACATTTTGGTGTACTTTGTGAAAGAGAAGTCAGAAGTGTTTGAGAAATCCTTGAAGTTCAAGGAGCTTGTTAAAAGCAGGTTTAATCTGCAGATAAAGAGGTTGAGGGCAGATAATAGGGGGGGGAGAGTTTACTTCCTCTGAGTTCTTCAACTTCTGCAAAAAGCTTACTTCCTCTGAGTTCTTCAACTTATGCAGAAAACATGAGATCAAAAGAGAACTCGCTTGTGCACACACTCCTTAACAGAACAGAGTTGCAGAGAGAAAGATCTACCATCTGGCGGAGACCTGCAAGAGCTGGCTTCATGTCAAAGGTGTTTCCCGGGTCTTTTGGGCAGAGGGAATGTGTGGCATACTTTATCAGCAGGATGCTCTTGAGTCCTGTCAACATGAAGCCTCTGCATGAACTATGTTCAAGGAGAAGCTCAGCGTGGCTCACCTTTGGGTGTTAGTTCTACCTGCTATGTACACATTTCAAATGCTCTCGGGTCAAAGCTAGATGCTAAGACAAGGAAGCTTGTCTTTATTGGCTATGATGAGCGGAAAATGGTTGGAAGTGCATGGATCCTGAGACAAGAAAATTTGTTGTCTCGAGAGATGTGGTATTCGACGAGTTGACGTCGTACCAGGGTAGTTTTTATATGAAACTACAAGAAAGCAGGGAAGAAGGAAGAAGACATGAAGTTGTTGAAGATTTTTTGGTTGAGCTGTTTGTGTCTCTAGGAGCTCCGGCGACATCAACCTCAGGGGCAAGTGCTTCTGGTTCCGAAAGCAGGGGAATAATGCTCCAAGTGTGCCTAGCAGAAGAGTTGATGCAAAAGAGGCAGCTGAAGCGGTAAAGCATGGTCAAGCCTTGCGAAGATTAAAGAGGACCATCATATCACCAGCTCGGTACAAAGATGGTCACATGGTGAGTTTGGTCTCATGTTTCTTTGTCGGACCTCTGGACAAGCGGGAGCCGTCATGCTTTGAAAATGTCATTGGAGTAAAGAAGTTGGAAGATGCCATGAATGAGAGATGGTTGCACTCAGGAAGAACGAAACTTGAGATCTTCTGTCCAAGGTAAAAGGCAGAATTCTTATTACTTGCAAATGGATCTACAAGATAAAGAAGAAAGCAAACGACAGTATCGAGTGGTACAAGGCTCGTCTTATTGATCGAGGGTTCTTACAGCAATACGGAGAGTACTATGAAGAGACATTTAGTCATGTGACTAAGATGACATCAGTACGAACGGAGATTGCCTTGGTGGCATGCAAGACATGAAATATTTGATAACTCGACGTGAAGAATGTTTTTCTTTACATGGAGATTGACAAAAACATGTTCATGATGCAACCACCAGGTTATGTGTTCAAGATTCATCCAGGGCATGTCGGCAAATTGAAGAAGACTCTCTATGGTTTGAAACAGGCTCCTCGAGCATGGTATGAGAAGATAGCAGAATATCTACAATTTTGTGGATACTTTGCTTCTGATTCAGACTCAAGCATGCTCATTAAAAAGAGGGGAGAACTTCGAGCCTTAGTACTGATATACGTCGACGACATGATCGTGATGGGAATAATCGTGATGGGAATTCTGATGAAGAAGTAGCAAAGCTGAGAGCTGAGTTATCTATTCGGTTTGAAATGAAGGATATTGGTGAGTTTCATCATTTTCTTAGACTAGAAGTGGAGAGGAAAAAGAGCGGTGTGCTTGTCTCCCAGAAAGGTTATGCACAGCGGATCGTAAAGCAGTTCGGTATGAGGGAGGGAAAGAACAGCTCTACGCCACTTGAAGTCGGGTTAATGCTTCGACGAGATGAAGGAAGGGTTTTTCCTGATCTCTTAGTCTTCTGGGCTCTGCTCGGGAATTTGATATACTTAATGATTACTAGGCTAGATATTTCGTATGTTGTTGGCTTGGTAAGTTGGCATATGCAGGAGCCCAGGAACCCTCATCTAGTGGCAGCAAAGAGTATATTGAAATACGTGAAGTTCACCTCATACATGAGGCTCTTTTATGAGAAGGACACGAACTTCAACTTGCACGAGTTCACGGATGTTGACTATGGTGGAGATACAAATAATCGGAAGTCGACATCTGGGTATGTTTTCATGAATGGTTTAGCGACTATCTCGTGGTGCAGTAAAAAACAGGATTCTGTGTCTGTCTCCACCACTGAAGCATAATACAATGTGTCATCCTTGGCGGCCCAGGAGGTCATCTGGTTGCGTAGGTTGGTGAAGGATATCCATGAGGAGGTACGAGATCCTACTCTGTTTCGCGGTGACAATGAGAGTGCTCTGAATCTGATTACAAATCCAGTGTGTCACACGCAGACAAAACACATCGAGATTGAGCATCACTTTGTTCGGGAGAACATGCTAGAAGGATCTTTGATGATGGAGTATGTGCAGAGCAAGGACAATGTCGTGGATATCTTCATGAAATCACTGTCAAACGGGTCGTTTGAACGGTTGTGAGGTTTGCTTGGGGTGGTTTCAGACTCTCACTTTAAGGAGAAGTGTTGAAAATTTGAAGTGAATTCGCCAGGTCGCCAAGTCACTGTCCGCGCTGCTTGTTTTTAGCTAACCGTGAACTGCGCTGTCTGACTCTGGCAGACTACACTGTTGGGAGTTAGTGTTGTTATCCGACCGCGTGATCTGATTTCTGGCAGACCGCATGTTGTGCGGTTAGAGTTTTTTAACCCCCCTTTCTGTCGCGGTTTCCTCATCACCTATGACAGTGACTGCATCCCCTTGTGTTGTTGTGTTTGCAGGCTATGCGGCTAGCATTGAGCGACTTGGCGGCCAGTACCCATGAGACTATAGTTTGCGGCTAATTTGCAGTTAAGTTTTCCTAATTGCGCGACAAGGAGAAATGACTTGTGTTGTTGTGTTTGCAGGCTATGCGGCTAGCATTGAGCGACTTGGCGGCCAGTACTGGCGGTTAAGTCAGTGGAGGCTCGGTGTGGATTAGCAGACAACAGTTGGCGGTTAAGCAGCAGGTCGCGGGTTGTGCAACTAGAGCAGTCTTCTTCCTTGGCAGTTCTCCAGTTCAATAAGCCAGTTAGCCCGATCTTTGCGGGTTGACTGTTAGTTCGGTGAGTGCAGTCTGTTCATGTGTCTTCTGCGATTTGGAGACCTCTGAGGTAACGCGACCAGAAGTGTGGACAGGTGGCAGTTCTTCAGCAGTCAATAAAGCTGTTCGCGCGACTTCGCGGTTAGATGTGTGGTCTGGCGGCTAAGCGTTCTCAGTTTTTTTGTCAACCAGTTTTTTGTACTTGTCAATTTTTTGTTCTCATCGGGTGCATTGCGAAATCATGTCTCGCAATGTATGTCTCGCATTGTAAAAAAGTAAATATAATAAAAGTGTTGTTCTTGCATATTTTATTTGCTAGTTTACTTCACTTGGTTGGTTGAGAGTGTTCATGTGACTTCCCCTCATAAAATTTTACCCCTTTAGCGTATAGAAATTGAATTACTAAAGGATATGAATATTCTTAGCACTAATAACAAATTTTTTGAGATTTTTATGTTATTACCTGACCGAATGAACACGTGCATCTTTAAAAATTTTAAAATTTGAAACATATTTAGATTTCTGATTCAATATGAAATTCTTGCGATTCAATAGAATTTGTGGATCACAATTCTGCATGCTGATTTCTACTATCTAACGGAATAGCAAAATTGAAATTCAATCTAATTCTACAATTCCAATTCCTTTGATCCAATTTTTGCAATTTTACAATTAGTTCCGAATGCACTACACTACATAACTTGTAGTTTAGCTTACAACAATTTTTTAACCAGTGAACAAAAAATTATCTTTTTTAAAGGACGTTGATATCCGCACCGCAGTTTTGGCTATTCGCACCACACTCACTACTAATTTTTCGAGTTTTTTGGAAATACGTCTTGTACATGCATTTTTAGGAAAACTGTTCAACACGAAACTTGTAGATCTCGTCGAGATCTAGACGATATCTACAACTTTCGTGTTGAACACTTTTCCTAAAAATGCATGTACAAGACGTATTTTCAAAAGGTGCAAAACCTGAACGTATTTTCAAAGTACGTCTTGTACATGCATTTTTAGGAAAAGTGTTCAACACGAAAGTTATAGATCTCGTCGAGATCTACAACTTTTGTGTTGAACATTTTTCCTAAAAATGCATATACAAGGTGTATTTCCAAAATGTGCGAAAAATTAGGAAAAAAATGCGGTGCGACTAGCCAAAACTACGGTGCGGAAATCAGCGCCCTTTTTAAATATTCTAAGGTGTCAACTGTTTGCTTGAAATTACTGCATATGTTTAAAAAACTGATCTTTTTCATTTGGTTAGTTGAAAAAAAATTGATTTTAATTCCACATACACCTTCAAAATCTCTTAAGATTAATGATTGTATTCACAAATTCAAATGAAACTGTATTGAATCTCCTCACCGAGTAGTAGGGGGCGGAAGCCACGACTGGGAGAGGCCAGGCGCCGCCACGGCCGGCGACCTCTGGGGAGGTGGAGAGAGCGTATAGGGCTGCCTGGAAAAGCTGGGACGAACCGGTGCCGACAATAATGTAGCTGTCTTTGTCAGCCACAGCATTTCCGACGAGGCGGTGGAGCCGCCGGATCTCTGCCGCAAACTCTGGCTCGAGAAACCAGCAGAGATTGGTTACATCCGAGAAGTAGCTCATTGTTTGTGATCCAGGGATGATCAGCCGGGCGGCGTCGCCGGCTTCTCGCCAGAACTTCTCATACATTGTTGGATCTCCACTGCCAAAAAAAATTTGCAGAGTGGTACATAAAATAATAACAATGTTGAATAAATTATTGATAAAATTTTAATTTTTTCTGAAGTTTTATATTAAAAATTGTTACTTTAAATTTAAAAAACTTTAATTTGTATTTGTTTTTTTAATAAATTCCAGTTCATTTTGAGAATTTCTAATCCTTATACAGTAAAGAACACTAAAAAATAAAAAACATTAAATATTTATTTTAATATAAAAAACATTTTGGGCACTTTGCATCCGAATTATTTTAGTTTGACATTTTGCATCATGTATTTTTAAAATTGACATTTTGCACTTATAAATTATAGATTTTTGACATTTTGCACCCCAAAGCTCAAATTTTGGAGGCATTTAGGCCCGAGAACCTCCAAAAATGTTTGAGTTTTGAAAATAATCAAAAATAAGATAAATACCTCTAAAATTTGAGCCTAGAGGTGCAAAGTCATAAAAATCTATAATTTGAGAGTGGGTAAAAGTGTGAACTTTAAAAATGGGGATTGTTAACCGCAATTCGTTATTGGCTAGTCGCACCCCAAAATCTCATAATTTTTCGCGCATTTTCGAAATACGTTTTTTACATGCAGTTTTAGAAAAATTGTTCACCACGAAAGTTATAGATCTCGTCAAAATTTTCAACTTTTGTGTTGATCACTTTTCCTAAAAATGCATCTACAAGGTGTACTTTGAAAATATACCCAGGTTTTGCGCCTTTCAGAAATACGCATTGTACATGCAATTTCAGGAAAAGTGTTCAACACGAAAGTTGTAGATCTCGTTGAGATCTACAACTTTATATCTCGTTGAGATCTACAACTTTGGTGTTGAACACTTTTCCTGAAATTGCATATATAAGACGTATTTCGAAAAAAAAGCGAAAAATTAGAAGATCGTGAGGTGCGACTAGCCAGTTGTGATTAACAATGGCCTTAAAATTTGCAAAGAGTGAGAATAGGATAATTTCAAAATTTCTCGAAATCCTAGGAATATCATTATAATATTATTATTGTACTGGATGGCTGACACGTCACCGTGCCGCCGGCGTCACCGCCGGAGAAACTTTCGAGGACAGCAAAGTGAAAAAAATAGCAGAGGAAGAGGACTAACTGGTCGAGATTGATGACGGAATCTATGGAAGTGGGAAGCGAGCCGCTGGTTTCGCTGACGCGGATCTCCTCGCTGCCGACCGCCATAGCCCTCGCCGGAGTTTCTAATCTCTGCTCATTTCCTGAAACAGAGCTCGCCGGCGGAAAAAAGCGGCTCTGGTTTCCGCCGCCGCCGCGAGCATCCTTAAAAAGAGGGAGCACTACGGAAGAAGCGAAGATGTGCACCGAGAGCGCGACGACGGTTAAAATGCAGACTACTCCTAGATTCCATGAACGGCCATTTTTTCCGCCGGCGGCGACCATCTCCGTCCGCCCAAAAACTTGCTCCCATAAACGGCCGCGCAAAAACTGGCTATTGTTAGAGCGCTTCAAGGGAAACATATGTGACCAGAAATTAATCTGTCCACTCTTTCCAAAAATGGGATTTTTCTTCGATCGGGAACAAAAGATGCGAGATTTTATCAGAACCAAGAGCTATTTAACCCGTTTGTTTCAATTTGTTCTTCCCCTTTTTGCTCCGGCGAAGGAAGTAGAGGCTTCATTTTTATACTGCTTTCTTATCTTCTCCGCCATCTCCGGCGGAAATAGTGACCGGAGTAAGAGGTACTTTTCTTTTCCTTGTTGTTAGAGTCGGCGGTCCTATCACAGTCGCTGATCCGCCGTGTACGCCGGCGAGAAATTGATGGGGGGGAACGCCGGAATGTGTGCAAGTAAGAGTTATTAATGAGCGCGCCCCATTCTGCGCTAACTGGAGTCTGGAGCACTGCGCCTTGCTCGCCCCGCTCATTTTAATGGAAGAAAAAGAAGCTCTTTTTTTTTTCTTGCCCGGAGCAATTTAAAAATAAAATAGAGCATTTCAGTTTAATCACTTAATGATGCGTGGTTTTAGGAGTCTGTTTGATTAAGTTGTAGAAATACACCAAACTGTTTGAAAATTTTTATTTAAAGTGTTATGAATGCAGAATTAAACAATAATGAAATTTAAACACATAATTTATGTTCAATTAATAATTAAACAGATTGTTTGGCATACATATTTGTGATAAATATTGTTGCGGATTAACTTGATGTCCCGGTCGGATCGGATTTGCTCGGACCGTCTTAGCTCATGAGGCGGTTGAGCGCGCACACAGTCAATGAAAGTAGAAGGTTGACACAAGATATGATGAAATGGAAAAACCCCTTAAATGAGTAAAAAATCACGTGACCGGGTCTGCACCGATCAAATTTCAGTCGATTCCGGTGATTACAGTGCGTTGGAGAATCGGGGCGACAGGCCGCTCCCGTTACAACTTGGGGGAGAGAGAGACTATGGCTCCCGACGGGCAACAGGCTGCGCCGCGGGAGTAGCTTGGATGTTGAAATGCGTGGGATGATCCTGGTGCTCTGGCGCTTGCGGTCGCGTACACTTGTTGGCGACTGTTGTCTTCTTCCTTTGACTTTTTTGGGAACTTGGACGTTTTCCTGCTGGTGGCGTGTTGGTGGAGCGCTGGTAGCCGCTGGTGGCCGCTGGTGGCCGCCGGTGATTCACGACGACAGGAGGCTGAATCGGGGGAGGAGGCAGGCGAGCTCTCACCTGAGGAAGAAGAAGACAACCCGGAGAAGAGGAAAAAGTGAATAATGAAGAGGCCTTGGGGTTCCTTTTATAGCCTTCGGAGGAGGATCATGGCGGGCCCCACCACTAAAGTAGTCGGTTAGTTGGTGGTTACCCTCTTGATCGGACGGCGAGAAGAGCCTCCCCTCGATCGGACGGTGGGGAGGTCGTCCACGGTGACGGGCCGCCACGACGGCGGTGGTGGTCGGCCGGCCTGGGGGCCTGCGGCGGCAGCCCGCCTGGGGCCGGCCGCGGCTAGGCCTGCCGCACCCGGCCACGGCTAGGTCGGTCGTGGTCGGCCGCGGCACGGCCGGCCGTGGCCGCCTGTGGCCAGGCCGGCGGCCTGCCCCGGCTACCCTGCCGTTGAGGCCGGCGGTTCGGCCGCGGCAAAGCCCAGAAGGGGGCCGACCGCCGGTGGTGGTCAGGCCGCCCGACGGCGGGGGTCTTCCTGGCGGCGGACCTCCTCTACAGGGAGAGGGAGTGGGTCCCCCCCCCCCCTATAATTCTCTCATCATGAGAGTTCATGGGGGGATGGCCCACCCATGATCCACTTTGGGAGGAGATCATGGGGGGGGGGGGCTTTCTCTCCTATAAATGATGGTGAAACCCATCAATTGCCTCTCAAATCTCTACTATCCGAGAGCGAAGTGAGCGAGAGAGGAGAGATTTCCCTTGCTTCCTGCAATCATGACGGTTTCCAGTGAGAAGGCTGAGGCGGCGGCGGCTAGTGCTTTCAAGGTATTCGGAGGGAGGCCCGACGAACGATGACGACGCACCGATGCGCGAAGGCTGGGGCTTCCATGTCGCTTGCGCGCGCAGGCCGCACGTGAAGGCTGCGCGCGCCGGCGGTGTGCGCCCGTGTAGGCCGGCCGTGCGCGCACAGGCCGGCCGTGCGCGCACAGGCCGGCCTCGCGCGCTGGCCGTGCGCGCGCACTGTGTGCTGCCCTGGCCGTGCTCGGCTCTGGTCGCGCGCGCATGCAGGCCGCAGTGGCACGAATTGCGCGCGCGAGCATGCCGCGCGCGCGTGCAGGCCGCACGTGCTTAGGGTGTATGCGCGCGGGTCGTACGGCTTGAAAGTGCAATGCCCCTGCTATGCGCCTGCTTGCGCGGGTGTCCTCTTTTGCATGCCACTTGGGTCGTGTGCGCTTGGACATGTGGCTCCAAGTATTTATTTTTTGGCTGACCTTTTACTTTTTGTTGTGTGCAGGTTTCGAAGCGCTCTTCTGGCCCGATGCGCCTACGCTCCTCTTTGACCGATGACGTTGTGAATATCTGGAGGGCGAAGTACGGGCTTCCTGCTTGTTTGGAAGTGAGGATCATGCGTTTCGAGGAGCGGGTTCAGAATCCTCCTAGTGGTTGGTTGACGATCTGCGAAGTCTCCCTGAGGTCCGGCTTCCGTTTTCCGCCCTGCGAGGAGGTGATTGAGATCTTGAAATTTTGCGGAGTGCCTATATCTCAATTTGTCCTGGCTGGAATTGCTCGAATCACGGGCTTAGTCACCTTCTTCCGCCAGCATGGGGCCGGTTTTCTTTAGACCAGTTCCGAGATTGGTGCGATGTACGTTCTGATGGTAGCGAGCAGATGGAGGTACGCAGCAACAAGAGTTGGTTGGAATTTGAAGCCCGCAAGGACCGTCGCCATGGCAACACTTTGTTTGGATATGTCAAGAATTCATGAGGTCTTCCTGAGGTGTGGGATGCGCTTCCCAATCATTACCGCCGCGTGAGGGGGAAGGAGCGGGACCTTTCTCCTGTGCTTGGATTTTCTGAGCCTCGCGAGCTGGCCAACCATCTTTTCAACATTTATGTTTACGTGGAGGAGAAGCGCCTACTGCGGTGTGGTATCTCCTCTGACACAACCCAGGCTGTCGGGACTTCTCAAGAAGGGAGTCGAAGGAGGAAGGCTGTGGCGGCCCCGTCTGTTGTCCTTGACACGGTGGTGGCGGCGGCCCTTTCTGATGCATGTCCCGAGTCGACTCCCGAGGTGCAGATTCTTGTGCCCCCAGTTTCTCAGGTGTCTCTGGAGGCGGTGGCCCCTCGGATGTCCTCCTCCTTGAGGGCAATGAGTGATGCGGTAAGTGCCTTGGTTTGTTGCGGAGATTTTTTGTCGTCTTCATTATTCGGCACTAACCTTCACCTTTTCCTTTGTGCAGATAGAGACTCAAGCCCAGATTGCGGTGACCTGGAATGATCATTATGTGAGTTTGAAGGACGGGTACCTTGCCCTTCAGGAGAATCTCCGGTTGACATCGAGCTTGCTTGCTTCCTTGAGGGAGGAGCATGATCGGGACGTTGTGCGGTTTCGCCGGACCGGGTCGGTGCTGAAGTCCGAGCTAGAGGACGCACGTGCGGCTTTGGAGGTGGAGAAAACTCTGGTGGAGAGGACCACCCAAATGTTGAAGCACTCGAAGGAGGAGACCTTGGACTTGGAGACCGAGTTGCAGGAGGCAAGGGAGGAGGTCTCCGGCCTCGATACTCAACTACGGGCGGCGAAGGCCCAAGTAGAGATGTCGTCTTCTGACAGCCATGCGTCAGAGCTGAAGGCCGCGGGACTTGCATAATACTTGGACTCACTAGACTACCTGCGAGATCGCAACTTGATTGCGTAGGAGGTTCGCGACGAGATTTGGTTCAAGGAGGTGGAGCCCCCGATGGACGATGTTCGTGAGCTAGCGCTTCGGTGCGGTGTCTCGAAGGTTTTTTGCCTAGTTAGTAAGAGTCTGAGATGCGACACATCCGGCCTTAGCTTTGCGGACATCTCTGAAAATGAGCGCTCCGGCTCGGACGACGAGTAGTAGCCTTTTGTTTTTGCAGCTGTGTATTTGTACTTTGTTGTTTAGCCAGTTGTATTGTTTTTTTGTTTGACATTCGCTGTTATCGCCCTTAGGCGCTGTTTGCACTTTGCCGGATCATTTCAGTTGTTTTGTTTGACATTTTCCTTTTTGTGTCTTCTCGGCTGCCTTGTGTGACATTAGTTTGGCCTTGCTAGCGCGTTTTTAGTCTGCGGCTTTGTTTGTGCGGCTTAAGTTTACAGCTGAGTTTGCGCGAGGGCTACTCGCGGCTTCTTCGTAAGGGGGGCAGGACCCTACGGTGTGCGCGAGTCGGGCTCGCGGCTTGGGTTGCGCTTGGGCTGCTTGCGGCTTCTCCGTGAGCGGGGCAGGTCCCCACGGGGTGCGCGAGTCGGGCTCACGACTTCGATTGCACGAGGGCTGCTCGAGGCTTCTCCGTGAGGGGGGCAGGCCCCCACGGGTTGCGCGAGCCGGGCTCGCGACTTTGGTTGCACGAGGGCTGCTCACGACTTCTCCGTGAGGGGGGCAGGCCCCCACGGGGTGCGCGAGTCGGGCTCGCGACTTTGGTTGCACGAGGGCTGCTCACGGCTTCTCCGTGAGGGGGGCAGGCCCCCACGGGGTGCGCGAGTCGGGCTCGCGGCTTTGTTTGCACGAGGGCTGCTCGCGGCTTCTCCGTGAGGGGGGCAGGCCCCCACGGGGTGCGCGAGTCGGGCTCGCGGCTTTGGTTGCACGAGGGCTGCTCGCGGCTTCTCCGTGAGGAGGGCAGGCCCACATGGGGTGCGCAAGTCAAGCTCGCGGCTTAGGTTGCGCGAGGGCTGCTCGCGGCTTCTTCGTGACGGGGGCAGGCCCCCGCGGGGTGCGCGAGTTGGGCTCACGTCGTCGTTTGGCGGAGAATGTAAGTACTCAATCCGGTTGCATGACCCAGCCTGGCCAAATTATTGTATTAATAAAACAACAAAAAGATTGTTCTCGCAAACCTGAGCTTGCGGCTTTTACAACTTCAAATAAGTAAATGAGCGGAAAAGGAGACAGCTCAAGGATGGAAGTGGCGGGAACAAGATTGGAAGACGTCCATGAGTGATTGCTGGAGTATTGCGGTGTAGTCAGACTCAGCTTGGATGACTACGAACTGCACATCATAGTACGCCTGCCGATATGCTTCTTCAAGAGTGACCGGGAGAGTGATGGTGCCCAGGACCAGTACCGGGACGTCCCCAGAAACATGTGCACTAGCAGTCGCTAGCTCGAGGTGGCCAGTGGTCAATTTGAGTTGGAGTAATGTGGATAGGAACAACACATTAACAACAATCTCCCTGTCCACTAGGACTTGGCTCAATTCGGTGGATGGCTCACCAATTCTGACGGTTATGCACCCCATGATCTGACTAGGAAGCGGTCTCCTTTTTGATAAGAATTGATCAACCGCCCCTAGACAGGTTAGTCGCTGGATTTTCTTCTTCAGCCGATTGTATCCATTGGTGTTGTGACCTGGACCCTGGTGGTATTCGCAGTACTTTGACAAATCTCCTAGGTCGGGAGCGAGCGACCTGGGTCTGCACAAGGCCGGATGGTTGCGTATTGCTTCAAAGATCTCGCCTTGGAGGGCGTTGAGCGCCGCTAGCCGGCGCAGTTTCTGCTGGCCACAGTTTCCCTTGTGCTCGAGGTATCCAACGTTCTCTAGCTTCCTTTTCTGGACCTTACTCGGACTTGGACTTTCCAGTGAGGGCTCTATGATCGTGGCGAACCTTTTGATAAAGAGAGCCGCGAGTTCAATGTAGCTGCTTATCTTTTCCTCCTGAGAGAACAAATCCAGGCTCGAGCTTCCCCTTTCAATATTGTTGGGAACGTCTGGACCATGAATTGATATGAAGCGTTGCGCGCGTGCATGATAGCTTCGAAATATTCCACGTGTGCTAATGGGTTGCCGGTTCTGCTGAAATTGTGGATTTCAATGTCGTCTTTCGGGTCTGATTCTGTCCAGGAGTCAAATGAGACGTAGTTAGACAGACGTTTACTCGGCCCCAGCTTCGTGGCCGAGGCATCGAGTGTCATCCTGCTTCCGGGATTCCCCTCGTAATGTGGACTGGCGAGGTGGCGATCATGCATCTCCTGGAATGGTGCCACGGGCGCGGGGGAGCTATTTGTGCTTGAGAACTCCTTCTCTATATCGTACTCCTTGTGTGGGCAGTGTCTGGTTGAAGCGGAGAGTTCTCCTAGTGGTTGTAAGTCAGCTTGCTTGAAAGGCTGAGGAGCTCTTAGCAGGCGAGATGCCGGATCATTCTGAACTGTGCGCATCATACTTGTACGGGCGGTACTCAAAATGGGATGTTCTTGAAGTGGATGTTGCCCCCCAGTCCCCTAAGGGTTACGACGACGGTTGTCTCCATGGCGCTTAACTTAACAGCACTCTTCTTGTCTCTCGAGGGCTTGTTCCTCTTGTTGCAGAACTTCTTGGGTCGGGCGATGATTTGACTGCGGCCGGGGAACGACTGGTGCTGCTAAACTTCTGAGTAGGGTGAGCATTTCGATCTGCTGTTCTTCTATCCGGTGGACGGGTCTCTCGAGGGTGTTAACAGCTGCGTACACAGCCTTTGCCTCTTTTGGTACGCTCACTAGCGAGCGGGTGCGTGTCGGTTTGGTAAGTCCTCCGAGGATGACTCCTTCAGCAGCGCGGACGCCTCTTTTTGCCATTGGAGCAGGACTTTGAAGCAGTTGAGCTGGTCATCTAACTCTTTCGAAGGATGTTGGGAATCGGGTTCCCACAAACGGCGTCAAACTGTTGTGAACTAACTCGATGCCCCGGTCAGACCGGATTTGCTCGGACCATCTTAGCTCACGAGGCAGTTGAGCGCGCACACAGTCAATGAAAGTAGAAGGTTGACACAAGATGTGATGACGTGGAAAAACCCCTTAGATGGGTAAAAAATCACGTGACCGAGTCTGCGCCGATCAAATTTCACTAGATTCCGGTGATTACAGAGCGTTGGAGAATCGGGGCGACAGACCGCTCCCGTTACAACTTGGGGGAGAGAGATACTACGGCTCCCGACGGGCAACAGACTGTGTCGCGGGAGTAGCTTGGATGTTGAAATATGCGGGATGATCCTGGTGCTCTGGCGCTTGCGGTCGCGTACACTTGCTGGCGAAGGTTGCCTTCTTCCTTTGGCTTTTTTGGGGACTTGAGCGTTTTCTTGTTGGTGGCGTGTTGGTGGAGCGCTGGTAGTCGCAGGTGGCCGCCGGTGCTTCACAGCGACAGGATGCCGAATCAGGGGAGGAGGAAGGCGAGCTCTCACCTGAGGAAGAAGAAGACAACCCGGAGAAGAAGAAAAAGTGAAGAATGAAGAGGCCCTGGGGTCCCTTTTATAGCCTCCGGGGGAGGATCATGGCGGGCCCCACCACTAAAATAGTGGGTTAGTGGGTGGTTACCCTCTTGATCGGACAGCGAGGAGAGCCTCCCCTCGATCGGACGGCGAGGAGAGCCTCCCCTCGATCGGACGGTGGGGAGGTCGTCCACGGCGACGGGCCGCCACGGCGGCGGTGGTGGCTGGCCGGGCGGCCGGTGTCGGGGGCGGCCGGCGGCCCGCCGAGGGCCGGCCGCTGCAAGGCCAACGGCCTGTCGTGGCCGGGCCATCGGCGGCTAGGGGGCCGGCCATGGCTAGGTCGCGGCTAGGCCTGCCGCACCCGACCGCGGCTAGGTCGGTCGTGGTCGCGGCTAGGCCGGTCGTGGCCGCCCGTGGCCGGGCCGGCGGCCTGCCGCGGCTACCCTGCCGGTGAGGCCGGCGGTTCGGCCGCGATAAAGCCTGGAAGGGGGCCGGCCGCCCGACGACGGGGGTCTTCCCGGTGGCGGCGGCCCTCCTCCACGGGGAGAGGGAGTGGGTCCCCCCCCCCCCCCCATAATTCTCATGATGAGAGAATTCATGGGGGGGGGGGGGGGGTAGCCCACCCATGATCCACTTTGGGAGGAGATCATGGGGGGGGGGGGGGGGGGGGGGGGGGGGGGGATGGGGGGGGGCGGCTTTCTCTTCTATAAATGACGGTGAAACCGATCAAATATAATAAACATTCAGTTATATTAATGTTAATATATTATAATAACTTTTAAAAAGTAAAATAAAGCATTTCAGTTTAATGATTAATGGTTAGAAAAATGTAGATGAATGTTGAATGATGGGCCAAATTGCTTTTCACTAGTAAAATAGTAATTGAAGCTCAAAATATTGCACGCACGTTCAAAATATGCAGGAAATTGTTAAAGGAATAGTACTAGTAAATTGCTAAAGAATTGTTAATGAAAATTAAGATTGCATTTGGCTGGTTGTTTGGATGAGGTTGGATAAAAATGTCACTGTCATACAAAAAATCTTATGTCCCAAATTAGTTTCTTTTTTTGACAGTGATAGTAGTATTTGTCATATCAAACATACAATGACGTTTTTGTCCAACCTTATCAGAGCAAATAAGCTACCATAAGTCGTGTCAAACGCAATCTAAAGCTCGGCTTCGGGCGGTGGTGGCCATGAGAAAAGCTCCTTTTCAATGATCATCGCCATCATCATCATTTTTAAATTGTTTGGGAGTTTTTTGAGCAGTCTAGCCAATAGTATTTTTCTTTAAAATATATATATGTTTTCAGTTATTCAACGAGGATTTATTGAAGTCATGTCACGACCATGCATTCACTATTTGTCTTTCTTTCATCTTGTCACTGCAAAAATTTTCTTCTCTTGTTTGTGATCTTTGCTTGTCGACAATGAACTTTTGCAACATGCTTATTTATGATTATATAATAACTACTTATAGGACTGCCTATAACATTGTCTTTTTTTTATTAAAGGAAAAATATAAAATGATGAGATTAGCGTTAAAATTGTTAAAGTAGGAATGAAATGGTGTGTGCGGTCTGATAGGGCAGGCCCCACAGTCCACAGAGTCCGTCACGGCCTGGCGTATAGCTTTCGACAGGATGTCGGTTTCTTCTGCGGTCTGGCTCAACAGCTCTCTTGGTGATCTGGGCGATTGGGGTAGTCTAACTGCTGGTTGTTGCAGACTCTACTGGAGTTCGACGAGTCCGGCATATTGCGGACTCATCTGGAGCTCGCCGAGATCGGCATGGTTTTTGTGCCTTGTTCAGGTGGCGTGGTTGGTTGGTAACCGCGGAGATTGTCGGGTGTGCGGTCTGGTTGCGGAGTCCGCCTGGGGATTAAGCTCGTGGATTACAGAGTCCGCATATGTTGAGTTCGCGTTAGTGACCACTGAAGGTTTGGACTTGGTCACAGTTTGTGCCAAGTCCAGTTGTTCCTTGTTTGCCGAGTCCGCGTGCTTTGTGCGGACTAGATATGGAGACTGTGGCGACTTCAAATTGTCTCATGATGTCTGTTTATTGTGCCTGCAGTCATGTGCGACCTGGTGCGGCTAGCCGCACGGTGATGAACGATTATCCTATCGTTATGGGTGGTGACGACACTCCTCCTCACATCTATAAATAGGAGATGTCGGCTCATCATATATTAACATAAACAGTAAATGTTGAAGCTCAGGTTAAAACTTGCAGGCTGGTTTTCTTATACGTGCGACTTAGAGGAGTAACTGTTTTGTTATTTGCAGACTGTGCGGCTATAACTGAGCAACCAAGGACTTGGTTCTGATAGCAGTCAGGGTTTGATGCGGCTTACAGATAACAGTTATCGGTTTGCAGTAGGTCGTGACTTGCGACCAGGCAGTTTCTCTTCGGCAAAGTTTTTCCCAGTTCAACAAGTCAGTTCGCCTCTAGAGGTTTGACTCTGTTTAGTTCAACAGCAGCTTGTTCGCGGTTTCTGACAGCTAGGCGACCTTATGGTCAGGCGGCTTGCAGTTACGGACAAAGTTCTTCAGCATTCAATAACGGGGAGTCCGCAATGTTAAGTTACGGTTTGGCGACTTGGCGACTTCAGCGGGCACCATTTTGCAGACAAAGCAATTTTGGTGGTTACTGTTATCAGTTTGCCCAATTTAATCTTGATGATTTTGTTTCCATCGAGTACATTTGTGAATCATGTCTCATAATGTATGTCTCGTGTTGTAAAGAAAATTAATAATACAAGTTTCTTTTTCATTTTGTTGCGCTGGTTCATTTGAGCTTGATTTGGTCTAGTGTTCTTGCGATCTTTCCCGCTTCTGTGAAATTTTTACAAACCCGTCGGATCAGTCATGAATTAATCTGAACTGTGAAATGGACACCATCCATTTGTAGTGAAACGGAGAGGATCCTAATTCGCTGGGATATATGAGAGTTTCTGCTTAGAGTTTGTTTGACACGACAGTGGAGGTTGTGAACGCGATGGTTATGAACCATCGTTCGTGAACACACAATCACATGTACCTAAGGAATTCCATTCATTTTTATGCTCAAAACTAGCTTTATTTTCTAGATGGCGGTCACAATCGTTGTCATTCCAAACATGCATTAATTATATGATGGTGACATTTTTGTCCAAACTCACCAGAGCGAAAAAGCCTCGCAAAACTCATCCTTAGGCTCCGTTTGGTGTGGCTTATCGCGACTTATTTGTTCCGATGAGGTTGGACAAAATTGTCATTGTCATATCAAAATCTTCTGCCCCAAACTAAATTTTTTTTGTAATGGTAGTAATATTTGTAATACCAAATAAACATTCTATGACAATGACATTTTTGTTCAACCTCATCGGAGTAAATAAACTGCGATAAGTCGCGCCAAATACAACCTTAAGCTTTATTTGGTTAGGCGGTGGCGGGAGGAGCAGACGGATGGAAACAGGGGATTGGGACTGGAGGGGAGGAGGCAAGGCTGGAAACGGAGCAGGCAGATGGTTTTTCCTCCTTGCAGCGGGAGCAAACGAAGCAAACGTCGCCGACGATCTGTTTGTTTTTCCGCTGTCCGTCGGCATTTGCTTCAAACTCTCGCGTGAAAAGCTCAAACAAATGGAGCCATGCTATATTGATTATTATTTTTCAGAGTATGGATAGTTACCCATGAAATATGAAATTTAATGTTTTTTTATTTAAACATAGCCAAAAATGATATGCACTTAACATTGCTCTAAATGTATCACTATGTGAATCCAAATGATTTGTAGACCGAGGATTCATGAGGTCTGGGGGAAGACCGCAATCACATATTTCACGGCTAAGATTACAGAGCGTTCAGATCGAACGGCCGAAAAACAGAAACTACCATCAACAAATTCCGGACATTGGACGGTGGAGATCGATCTAGAAGTCATCGTCAATCGCACCGTAGGATTGAACAATGCAGCAGCATAAAAGAAAGGGAAGAGAGTAAAGCATGTGCCAAACATACCCAATGAATTTGTTAAGAGTTACAAGTGAAACCAGTAAAAAATGTTGCTGTAATAATAATAATAGTTACTATTATTATTTAAGCGCATTCATAATACATGCTAATTTGATGATTTTTCTATGAGAAATTAATTTTGCCACAAATTTTAGCATATGTGGTGCCAATAGTTAAATTTAAGGTGCCTATAATCACTTATTAATTAATTAATTAATATATATACACACACAAGCTCCCCCCCCCCCCTCACGGTGCCCCGCACGGCAGTACTTTGGGTACGCCAGTGTCCTGGCGTGATGACGCTCTCTTCGCTCATGAACTCCTGTGTGTTATGCTCCTCATGCAAAATGACAATTTTTTAAATTTTTTTATGATAGATAAATATTGTATTGTTTTAAAAGGTATAGTAGTTGTCAATTATTCAAAGTTGCTGGTCTTTAAAGGTGTGATTTGATTGAGCTCGATCGAACGGCGACAGAATTATCAATTCATGATCATACGACTATTCTAATTTCGAACTCATGAGTTTATACTCATTTATAGTGATAAATATATATATATCTAATATAAATAGATAATAATATGCTTATATTGTAAAGGTAAGATACTTGTTGCGGGTCACCCGGTTTTCCTTCGGTCCAGAGAATCGGACCGTCATAGCTCGGAGTTGGACCGGACACGCAAATAGTCAATGAAAATCCAGCAGTAATGACACGAGTCTTTTTTTATTGTGGAAAATCCGGAAATTGTGAAAAACCATGTGGTCGGATCTTTGTCAGGCCAAAATCCACTATTCAGTTATGAGTTTACAAGTATTGGAAGTCTACTCATAGGGTGACATGTCATGTATCCGTTACAAGCTTTAAATACAAAAAAGAGCGAAAAATTAATTAAGTTCACTAAACTTGGATGAGTGTATCCACAAAACTTGGATGAGAGCGTCCTTGAGGAGAAAAATGTCAGTCCTTGAAGCCTTGAAGTGTTTTCATGCAAACATCCACATGAGCGCTTTCTAGTGTCTTCTTCCGGACTCACAAAAACATCCAAGTTAGTGTTGGGCGTTGTGCACTCTAGAGATTGAGCAGAGCGAGTTCCAAGTAGAGAAATGATCAAAGACTCACGTTCTCACCGGAAAATTTCAAAACTCTCTATAGTCTCTCGAGTTGTTTGCTTTTAAATGAAGGTTTTGGACATTTTTATAGTTTTTTGGAGGGACCAACTGGTAATTGCGCATGTGCGTGCACGCATGACTTCGTTCCCCTTTCAGGGTGTTTTTGGGCCTTTGAGGCGAGCGTGGTTTGGTGTGTGCGGCTCGCTCGACCGGGTTGGCTCGCCTCTGTGTCCTTGGTCAAAATTTTTCCGGTTTGACTTACAAAAAAATGAATGAACACTATCAAATGCCCCCAAATTTTTGTGGGTTGTTATCCGTGAAGCGACAAGACCGAATTTTTTTGACTTCAACTTTTTCGCCTTTGGGTCGTGAATCTTCGCTTGGCAAATTACTTGTTGTTTGTGACATTTTGCGGGAGAGTTGGTGTCCCAGCATGCCTCAGGGTCAATTTGTTTCCACGTTAACCCTCCATTGCAGTCCGGCCGGAACGGAACTTTTTTTCCGCATGTTTGATTCGGGGTTGCGTTAGTAACGGAGGAGTAAATCTCTGTTGTCATCGGAGCTTTCCGACTGGAGCTCCTAGCTTCTTTTCAACACCACGTTCACATCGCAACCGAGAAACCAGACGGCTTCCGTCCCCCTTCCTCACGGCCATGGATGTCGGAGCACTTTCTCCATTACCCCCTCCCGCTGGAGAGAAGTCGTCCCCGACGCTGGCGCAATGCTCCGTCGTCTCATACCGAAGTCCGTCCAAGTGGAAGTGGTGAAAAACCTTTGTTCGTTCGCGTCTCAAGAGAACCGAGATCCATCCAGGTGGAGGTGGTAAAGAACCTTTGTTCGTTCACGCTTCAGGAGGATCGGGGTCCGTCCAAATGGAAGTGGCAAAAAAACATTTGTTTGTTCATGACTCAGGAGGATCGAGGTATGTCCAAGTGGAGACGGCAAAGAACTTTTGTTCGTTCGCGCCTCAGGAGGACCGAGGTTCGTCTAGGTGGAGGTGGTGAAGAACCTTTATTCGTTTGCGCCTCAGGAGGATCGAGGTCTGTCCAGGTGGAGGTCGCAAAGTACCTTTGTTCGTTCCCCACTCTGGAGGACCGAGGGTCCGTCCAGGTAGAGGTGGCAAAGAACCTTTATTTTTTCCCACCTCAGGAGGACCGGGGTCTATCTAAGTGGATGTGACAAGAAACCTTTATTCACTCGCGCCTTAGGAGGACCGAGGTCCATCTAGGTGGAGGTTGTATGTAACACCGCAAATTTGACAGCAGACCTTCTGGTCGATATCACCGGGCAATAGTGGGTATCGCCGACGGCGATAACATTAACACTCAACGCCTTGAAGCATTGAGTGAGCTTAACACACTCGATGCCTTTCGATGAATCGTTGAGTAAGAGACTATCGTGTGACGATAGTGGGTATCGCGCGGCGATAACCCAGCTCTCAACGCCTTGAAGCGTTGAATGAGCTCAACGCACTCAACGCCATGAAGCGTTGAATGAACTCAACGCACTCGACATCGTAAAGCGTTGAGTAAGATATCAGAATGGCGTTAGTGGATATCACCATGCGATAATGCCACGTCTGCTAGACACGTGTCAGATGCCCGAATGGCGGCCGATGAGCGGTGGTTGACTAGGGTCAAGGCGGTTACTGTCGTTATCGCCAGGCGATAGCCAATATCGCACAACGATATCCTTTTGTTTGACTTTTCAACCGAAATCGTGGTGTTTGCTCCCTTTTGATGAAATGATCTCGTGGCTAGGATTAATCCCAAGGCCAATTATACAGAGTAGTAGAGGAATAATAATTCATTCTCTTCTTCTCACTCTCTCTCCTTCTTTCATCCATGTTCTTGAGAGAAAGAGCTAAGGGCTGGAGCTGAGCTTCAATAGCTTGGTGAAGGAGATTATATAATCGGAAGTCAGAGCCGAGGCTAGATCCGCTAAAAGGGAAGTGAGGTGCTCCTTTCCTTCCGGGTAGAAAATCTTCACCATGGCTCCGAAGAAAACTACAAGGGTAACGATCTTCCTTCTTGGACGAGTGAAGTCCTTTTTGGCATATGTATGGAATCCCTCACCAAAAGGTTGAAAAGAGAAGGGAATTCATTTGGGTCAATTCATGAAATCCCTGGTTAGCCATGCATATAGATCCGGAAATGTGTAGTACGGAGTAGGTATGTCGTGTGAAACCCATCTGGACAAGTTGGTCTGAATTGGTGATGTTTTGAATTACGTGTCGGAGAAGACTCAGAGTATAAACCGGTAGGTTATAGAGTCTGTGGGGTTGTACCTGTGACTTGCGAGTAGTAGGAAGTACTGGAGTTGCACTCCAGGAAAACACCCACTAAATTCCACGTTTTTACGACCTGTTGGATATCGCCGGGCGACAGTGAGTATCGCCAATGGCCATAGTTCTTGGTGAGCTATTTGTGTTGTGTGCTGTGAAAGTCCAGTATTTCTGGCACTGTAGGCTACTACGGTTTTTTCTGGGTCTGGTACAGAAAATAAGTTATGTTGTTAATGCCTGACGACAGTGAATAGCGTCGGCGATAGCTCCCAGATACCCTTTTGATTGTAAAGCTAGTCTCTTGGAAATAGTGTGGCTTGTGTGGGCTATGAGCTCTTAAGACCATCGTGTCGCACGGGCAAGGGGAAGCCGACCCGCGTCAGTCTTTGCCTCCGAACAGACGATTTGAGCAACGGGCAAAGGCTTAATCGACCCGCATTAAGTCCGACCGACTCAAAGTCCTAGGTTATTGATCCTGTGGGAGTGCATAATGAGAGTCTTAGGCCCCCACGCTGTAAAGACTAATAATGCTCAAAATTGACTGTCATGTCTTGGACCTCTGAATGGTGGTGCAATCCGGGAAACTGACGCACCAGAAATATGCCCTAAGTGCACAAAGCGTCGGCAGTTAAGACCAGCGTTTGTGATATATTGAACTGTGTGTGAGTGCATGTTCTTGTAATATAACTGCTTGTGATAATGTTATGCTTGTAGGGAAGGAATACCACTGCCCCGGGAAAGAGGTAGGGTCGTTATAAATTGGTTTGTTAAATGCTGATCGTTGTCTTGTTTGTCATCCTTGTGGTGGATTGTCCCTGTGTAAGTGCTGGAGAGCCGAGCGGGAAGTAGCGGGCTAAAGCCCCTGAAGCTATGTCGGCCCTTGAAGGCCAAAAGAAGTTTTATTGTTTTCATGTGTGGCCGGCCTGCGTGCTGATGTCTGTAATTCACACCTTGCAGAGAGTAAATGTAAGGCCATAAGGCCAGAACAGTTTTAAGCTACTGTTGACTGTCACCGGACGGCAGTGACTATCATTGTGTACAACCCCGTATTCGCGAGGAGTGGACCCTAAATGAGGCGTGCTTAGTTTTTAAGCTTTTTGAGTATTTTGAACTCTCGGTGTCCAATTTTGGCTCTGGCTTGGAAACATACTATTAGGGGGAGGAAAAATTGGCTCCCCCCCCAATGGCTCCTTTGTTGGGGGGCGGGTGCGGCAAGTTGGCTAGCACCCGCCCCGGCCTGTTGAGTCCGTGGTAGGGGAAGGCGAGGCAGCCGCGGCCTGGCTCTCGCCCGGGCGGCCTGCTCGCGGGCGAGATGGCCAGCGGCCGGTCTCGCCCGAGCAGCCTGCTCGCGGGCGAGGCGGCCGCAGCCTGGCTCTCGCCCGGGCGGCCTGCTCGCGGGCGAGACGGCCAGCGGCCGGTCTCGCCCGAGCGGCCTGCTCGCGGGCGAGACGGCCAGCGGCCGGTCTCGCCCGAGCGGCCTGCTCGCGGGCGAGGCGGCCGCGGCCTGGCTCTCGCCCGGGCGGCCTGCTCGCGGGCGAGACGGCCTGTAACATCCCAATTTCAACTAGACCCCCCTAAGGGTGATTTTGGGCAAGGCTAGGTCAAGACCAACCCTAGGAAGACCTTGGGGACCAAGTGGGCCTAGGTAGGAGGATGAAAGCTACCATGGTCTGCAAATAGTAAAATTCAAAACAATAATTTAGAAGGACATTAGGGCTTCACCATGACTCCATGACTCCATCACAACATTATTAACCTAGCAAAGGGGGGGGGTCAACCCAAGCTCAACCCCTTTTTCCTTTTAAGTTAACCACAATATAATGAAATATTATGGGTGGAAAGGGCTGCCAATAGGCTGGGGAGTCAGCATGGTCAGCTTTGGTGACTAGGAGAGAGAGAGAAAGCTTCATTCCATACTAATGGAGGAGAGATAAAAGGGGAAAGAGAGTTGAAGGAGGAGATTGGCCAAGGAAAGGCCAATGGTCCCCATTGATGGCAGCATTCATCTCCTCCAGTGAAGGGGAGGAGTTTCCAGTCATTTTCCTGGCTGTCAAGGGGCTGTTACAGCCTCCACCATCATGGCCGAAACAAGCCTTTAATGGTCATGATGGCCATGGCAGTTTCTTCCATTCTTCTCCCCCTCTGATGTTTTAAACATCATCAGTGAGCTTGGAGAAGAATTTCCCAATCCTTAACTGAAGAAATCCGGCGAGTTTACTGGGAGATTGCAGAATTCCGATCGGCGGCGCCACCACCATGTCAACCCGCAGATCCGCTCGTCTCCAGGCCGCCAACAAGGTCCTCCTCCTCCTCTTTTCTCATGGGTAGATCTTAGGTTTCATTAGGGCCAAGGTTCGGGCACAATTGAGCCCGATCCAATTCGCAAAATTCATGGCTTTCGGCCGAAAATTTTATTGGTTGGATCGCCGGAATCCGCCCCTCCGGCGGCTGTGCCGCCGTCTGGCGATAGCCACTACCTCAACGGAGGTGATGGTGGCGGTGGCCGGCCGGGGAAGGGACTGGGTGGCCGGCGGCAGACGCTTGAAGTCGGCACAGGAAGAAGCAATCCTGGCCGTTGGCTCATCGGGGACGATAACCCAGCGCCGTCGATCTGCGCCAAGATTCGCGCGGCATCAAATCAGATACTTTAGGATTTAAATAAATATCATTTCATTTCTGTCACATTAGATGTATTTAATGTATTTAATTTTTAAAAATACTTAGGGACCCTGAATGGAAATCTGCCCAACATGAAAATTGTAGCTTCGTGTGTCTAGTTTGTAGCAAAAATTGCTTGGACCCTTTTGGGCCACTGGTTAGACCAGGGTACCCCTTTTTGGTAGGACCTATACCTAGGCCTAAACAGAAATTATTTTTGGTGCCCACACTTCATTCCTTGTCCAAACAAGTTGAAATTTGGGCAGTGAGGAAGTCTTAGTCATATCTAGAACCTGTCCAAAATTTAGAATTTTTGGAGAATATATTTCTATAGTTTTTAGAAAAATTTAATAAATCATGATTAATTTAATTATGTGACCTAATTAATTTAAAACTCCCCCAAATTTTGGTGGGTGGTCTTAGATGTCATGATAGGTATAGGGTTAAAACTTTAGCTCATTTGGAGATGTTTAGGATAGGTAATTTACCCACCCTATATATGACCTTATAAGGGTATTTTGGTCAAAAGCCACTATTTGATGGTTGAGTGGCCAAATTCCCTCATCAGAGGCTGAAATTTTGGACACTGATATAATTTGACTTTTTACACTCACTTATGAAGTTTGGAGTGGTTTGGACTAGGGTAGCCCTAGAATTTTATGGTAGGCCCTTTAGGGTAAATTTCTAGGGTTTGAAGAATTTGGGGTCAAAAGACCTTGGATGGACTTGAAAATTGGGAATGATGTCCATAGGGTTACTATGGTCCTGTGGTTAAAATTTTAGGGCATTTGGAAGAATTTAAACCCCTTAAATCTATAACCCTAGTTTAGGGCACTAGCTTTAAAATCATAAGATCTAATACCAAAACTTTCTGAAAAGGGCTGAGTTTTTGAATGGGTAGTTTTTTAGGGTATATATATCTCTGGAAATTTTATAATAAATTTTGGATGAATATGTTTGGTACTTTATTCACAAAGTCATGTTTTACAATTTTCACTTAGGAATTTTTGGAGAAAAGTATACTTGATTAAATCTGATGAAACTTAGCAAAGGGGCTTGTAATCATGGTACCCATCTCTGTAAAGTTTTATGAAATTTTTGAAGAATGATATTTAGTAGTTGCTTCTTTAATTATTTAATTCTATGAAACTTTGGTAAATTTAATAATGACATTTAAATGGTCTACAAAATTTTAATTTCTTCATCATGATGTTTCTAGTTCCTTATGAAGCCCTAGTAATTTTTACATAATTATTGGAGACATATTTGTGGCACTTCCTTCATTATAATTGATCTTAGGAATTATTTTTAATAAATCCTTTAGAGGTCAAGAACTATCTGGAAAATTATGAAAATTGGCAACCAATAATATTTCGCTGTTATTTAGTGAATAAAAATTTTAGGAGGCCATTATCTGAGAAAATCTTATGGTTCATGTTCAAATTGACTATGGCCTAGTTTTTGAGGAAACTTCAATAAATAGTAGATTAATTGGGAAAAATATGATTTTCTGAATTTAGACTATATTTATCATAATAGACCTCTGGTAAAATTTGTAGAGTTATTGGAGGAGAATTTAGAGTATCACCTATTGAGTACATCATATTAGCTTAGGGAGGTCTGCAATTAGTAAAAACAGCAGAAATCAAATTAAAGTGCACAATGAGTTTAGGAAGTTGGAATAATGGGGCATTAGTCTGGTAGGTGAATTAGGTTTGTCATCAGAAGTGTAGATGAGTAGTGGAGGTTGGTTAGAGTTGTGTGGGGTTCGGGGTCGACAAAGGATCACTCATCCTCGTTGAAAAGAAGGAGTCATATACACTTGGGTTAGAATTCAATTATAACCCTAAGGGATTGAGAGATTTGTGTAGTAACCAATAATAATAAGTGCCTTGCGAAAGGGAGCTTTGTGCGTAATCCCATCGTAGTTCCTAGTGCCTTCGAGAGCCCTTCACGGGGAATACCTTGGGCAGTCCTGGGCTAACGCAACACATAGGAATAATGAAACTTCAAGAGTAACTAGAATAATTAGGGTTTCACTCTCACACACCCCGAGGTTACGGGAAGTAATTTTGGCTAGATGATCAAGCCGTAGGCTCGGTCGTTGTGGTAAGAGGGCAGGATGGCCCGGTGAACTTCGGCTCGGTGTTGGTACGTAAATTTGCATGTGCATAAAAGGAATGAAATTAAGGTGGTGGGTCTTCGGTATTGGAGGATCTTAGCACAGACACCAATACGTTGACTCGGCAAGTGTTGTGATAGCACTTCGCCAACAGAAGTCCGGTGCGCCAGCCGGCAAGAGTACGCAGGAGTCCGCTTAGTGCACCAGCGTTGAGGCGTACGATAGGTCTGACCAGTAGTGCTATACTGGTTTAGAGGTGGGCGAGGCCCAACCCACCGCTTCCGTCTGCCACTACGGAGGTATCCTGGGAGGTGAGACTCCAGAAAGGGGGAACTAAAGGTCTGTGTGCACAGAGTCGGGTGTGTGTGTTGCACTTGCTTGATCCATCATACCCACTTGCATGTCATAGCATAAGCGATTCATTTAACACTTTGACACCTAAAATATAAGTGGTATGGGACACTTATACATTAGGCCCTGCAAAACGACCCCTTGGTCTATAAGCTTGTGTGGGTAAGTTTATAAATTAAGGTTAATTTTCTTTACATATATATATTGCTGTTAATAACCGACACCCCAACGTATAAATTGGTATGAGACTCTTTATACGATGGGAGCCTTGCAAAAGACCCCTTGCTTATATGTACCCATATAAGTTAAGGTTACTTTACTTTACTTGTTTACAAATATGTTTAGTTACTATATAAATTGCTAGTTTTAGGTCCACCATCACCTGCATTTGATATACTCTCCACTTTCAAGTCCTTCCTTTCTTCCTCTCCGCTCGGTGCCTAGGAGCCATGGGGGAAGGGGTGGGGGATGATAGGACTTAGTCTTTTAGACTAACGGTTTTCGAACCACATCATTTAGAGGATCGTGGAGCCCAGATTGGAGGAGCAGCCCCAGAGGTCGACACGCTTGGAGATAGGGCAGTCTAGCACAGGAGTTCAGACAGCTGGGACTGTGAGGCCCTTACTCTAGTAGTGTTTATTTTATTTCCACATGAGAGATCTTGTGATGAGGAATTGTTGTATCGAGCATAAGCCCTTATTTACAGTGCTTGGTTTTGTGGACTCTCCCATCGTGGAGATATTTTACTTGATGTGATATTTCTGTGGACTTTTACTTAGAGTTTTGCTTCGCATGTTATTACTCTAATTTTGTTACTATGCTGCGATCGAATTGGCCGGCAGAAACGGCGTTTTGTGGTGATGACGCTTCCGGGCGAGAAGGTGTCACCGCAAAGCGGCGGTTCTGGGCATAAGACCCTGTGTTTAAAAAAAAATGGGGTCTTACACGGCCAGCGGCCGGTCTCGCCCGAGCGGCCTGCTCGCGGGTGAGACGGCCGCGGCCTGGCTGTCGCCCGGGCGGCCTGCTCGCGGCCTACCCGGCGGCCTGGAGCCGTCTCCGATGTTTGGGGCGGGGTGTTGGCGGCGTGCTTTTACCACTGTGCCCTTGGGGGCGTTTTACCCCTCTGCCCCCCGGCGTGGGCGTTTCCAATTGGCCCGAGGCCTTTTGGCCGTAGGGGTATTTTGGTCATTTTTGGCCCAAGGGATTTGGAAAACTATAAATAGACCCCCTTGGGTGCCTTGGAGAGGATCTTTTTCTGGCTTCCTCCTCCCTTAGCTTCTTCTTGGTAGAGTTGAGAGAGCTCCTCCAAGGCACCCTAGCTCGAGCATTGGCTAGGGAGGGGAAGTGCTCAGGTAGCCTTCCGGGTGTGAGGTGGGACCTCCGCGCTAGAGCCGAGGGTCTGTTCCTAGCTTCTTGATCCTTTGGTCCGTGACATTCTCTTGAGTGTAGTAGGTGTGAGGTCACCCCTTTCTAGGGACCCCGAACTCCACAGAGACCAAGTTTTTGGTTTCAACATTTTGGTGCGGTGAGTGTGGAGAGTGACCAGCCCAGAAGATCTCGGGAGAGAGTCATGACGGGAGGTCAAGGAGGTAGTGACGATCTCGGCGAGCTCCCCAACCCAGGACCCTTTGTAGGGAGGCAAGAGTTCATGGCCTCCATCCAGGGCATCATGGAGATGCTGCGAAGCATCGCTCCTCAAGGTGGCAGCTCCACCCCGACCCCCCAGGAGTTAGCTCCCCCTCTCGACGAGTCGACTCCCAGGGGTCTATGCGAGATGACCCCAGCAGGGGGAGAAGGAAGTGTCCCAGGAAGAAGGCCCGAGAAGGAGAGGGTGGGAGACGGGGTCGAGCGAGACCTCACCGGCCGGGAACTGTTCTCCAGCCCGGCGAGTGCCAACCTCCCAGGCGAGCAGGTCGGGCGAGTGGAGGTGGCGAGACCACCCCTTAGGGGGTCACCCTTCAGCGAGCTGATTATCTCAGCTCCCGTTCCCGAGGGGTTCAGAGAGCCAGACATGGCTTACTACACGGGGAAGGATGACCCCGTCCAGCATCTGCAGTGGTTCAAGGATGCCGTCTCCATCAGGCCGATGACAGATGCCTTCAAGTGTCGCCTCTTTACGATCACGCTGAAGGAGAAGGTAAGGGACTGGTTCCATCAACTCCCTCCGAGGTCGATCTATGGGTTTGAGGACTTGAGCCGAAGCTTCCAGCTCCGCTTCTCCACCTCCAAGAAGCGGAAGAGGAGTCCTGAGTCCATCTTCTTGATAAGGCAGGGGGCCGAGGAGTTGCTGGCCCGCTACGTAGACAGGTTCCAAGAGGAGATCTTGGAGGTCCAGGAGATGCCAGGGTATGCTCTCCAGATGGCCTTCACCATTGGGCTGAAGGAGGGCTTCTTCAAGATGAGCTTGACCCGGAAGGCCCCCCTTTCCTTCGAGGAGCTGATGGAAAGGGCGGCAGAGGAGATTGCCATGGAGGCAGCCAACCCGTCATTTGTCAAGAGGTTGGAAAAATTGACGGAGGTGGAGTCAAAGGAGCAGGGTGGCTCAAGGCATTAGGAAGGAAGAAGAAGAGAGGAGCAGAGAGCTCAGGGGTTACAAGGGCAGGAGGGTCCGGAACCAGGCTGGAGGCAGCAGGGAGGACCTGCTCAAGGTCCAGGAAGAGCTCTCATCCAAGGAGGGGGGAACTTCCACGGGGGGCAAGGGAGGTTCAACTTTCAGAGGCAGGCCCCAAGGCAACTCTTACCCCCGCCGCAGCAAGCCTTGGCAATAGGTGGGGGAAGAGGTAACAGGAGAGAGCGCGCAGCCCGCCGAAAGAGGGGAGAAAGAGCGCTGCTGTACTGCGACTTCCACCAGGTGGAGGGGCACGCCACGGCTACCTGCCCCGAGTTCTTGGAGGTGAGGGGGCAGAGAGGCCCTGCCCAGCCGCAGCCGCCGGTACGGGTAGAAGAGGTTCTACCCGGAGAAGGGGGTGATGATATATGCGAGGACCGGGTCGACGTGGGAACCCGAGGTGGTATAGGAGTGATCCACGGTGGAGTGGGGGTTGAGGCCACTCGGAAGGCAAGCCTCCATGTCATGTACCAAAGGAGCGTTGCCTCAACCTCCCAGACCCCGCCCCCAGAGGAAAAGATCACCTTCTCGGTGAAGGACCTGCCGGATCATGAGGATCCGTTCTGCGATGCGCTGGTCATCCAGACGGCCATCGAATGCTACAGCGTCTCCCGGATCTTGGTTGACAACGGGAGTTCCGTCAACGTTGTTTTCAAGAAGGCGTTTGACGAGATGAAGGTGGAGCCACGGAGGGTGTTGGCCTCAGACGGACCCCTGTTCGGATTCTCAGGGGAGAGAAAGGAGGTCGAGGGTGGAGTGGGGCTCCAAGTAAAATTGGGAGGAGTCTCGAGGAACTGCCGGTTCGTCATTGTTGATGCTCCAAGCAGCTACAACGCCATCTTCGGAAGACCCCTCATCAGTGCCTTCCGTTGCGTGCCGTCTTCATTCCACCAATGCCTCAAGTTCAGCTCAGGAGGGATCCAGGTCAGAGTCAAGGGAGACTCCAGGATGGCAAGGCAGTGCTACGTCATGGCCGTCAACACCATCTCTTGGTTGGCCAAGGCAGAGGAGATGGAGAAGGTTATGGAGAGCCTGAGCAGGATGGAAGTGTCCGACAAGGAGGAAGCGGATGACGACTACCGGGCCCAGACCCCCTGAGGAAGCCTCGCCCCGGCAGAGTCCTGTATGTACCTTATCTTGTAATGAGTCTAACCCCCGACCAACTGAGTCGAGGGGATCATGTAACCCATCTATTTTCCCCGTTTGAGGATGTAGGATTTGGCAAGGTTTGATTGTGTAGCTCAAGTCCTTTGCTCCGATGACGATTCCGCCGCCAGGCTCCCACTAGCTGGCTAGGTAGGTTGATCTCTCGTGGTAGCTCAAGTCCTTTGCTCCGATGACGATTCTGCCGCCAGGCTCCCACTAGCTGGCTGGGTAGGTTGATCTCTCGTGGTAGCTCAAGTCCTTTGCTCCGATGACGATTCCGCCGCCAGGCTCCCACTAGCTAGCTGGGTAGGTTGATCTCTCGTGGTAGCCCAAGTCCTTTGCTCCAATGACGATTTCGCCGCCAGGCTCTCACTAGCTGGCTGGGTAGGTTGATCTCTCGTGGTAGCCCAAGTCCTTTGCTCCGATGACGATTCCGCCGCCAGGCTCCCACTAGCTGGCTGGGTAGGTTGATCTCTCGTGGTAGCCCAAGTCCTTTGCTCCGATGACGATTCCGCCGCCAGGCTCCCACTAGCTGGCTGGGTAGGTTGATCTCTCGTGGTAGCCCAAGTCCTTTGCTCCGATGACGATTCCGCCGCCAGTCTCCCACTAGCTGGCTGGGTAGGTTGATCTCTCGTGGTAGTTCAAGTCCTTTGCTCCGATGACGATTCCGCCGCCAGGCTCCCACTAGCTGGCTGGGTAGGTTGATCTCTCGTGGTAGCCCAAGTCCCTTTGCTCCTAGGTGGTCCCGCTGCCAGACTCCCACTAGCTGGCAGGGTCGGTGGTACCTCTCGTGGAGAGTAAGTCCCTTTGCTCCGAGATGGTCCCGCTGTCAGGCTCCCACTAGCTGGCAGGGTCGGTGGTACCTCTCGTGGAGAGTAAGTCCCTTTTCTCCGAGATGGTCCCGCTGGCAGGGTCAGTGGTACCTCTCGTGGAGAGTAAGTCCCTTTGCTCCGAGGTGGTCCCGCTGCCAGGCTCCCACTAGCTGACAGGGCCGGTGGTACCTCTCGTGGAGGCTAAGTGTCTTCACCCAGAGGAGGTCTCGCCACCCAGGCTCCCATAGCTGGCATAGCAGGTTGACCCCGAGGGGAAGTTACACTCCGCGAATACGTTGGGTTGGATGTTTCTTTCCGAGCTTGTGCCAACATCGAAAAGAGCGGGGATTGTGTACAACCCCGTATTCGCGAGGAGTGGACCCTAAATGAGGCGTGCTTAGTTTTTAAGCTTTTTGAGTATTTTGAACTCTCGGTGGCCAATTTTGGCTCTGGCTTGGAAACATACTATTAGGGGGAGGAAAAATTGGCTCCCCCCAATGGCTCCTTTGTTGGGGGCGGGTGCGGCAAGTTGGCTAGCACCCGCCCCGGCCTGTTGAGTCTGTGGTAGGAGCAGGCGAGGAGGCCGCGGCCTGGCTCTCGCCCGGGCGGCCTGCTCGCGGGCGAGATGGCCAGCGGCCGGTCTCGCCCGAGCAGCCTGCTCGCGGGCGAGGCGGCCGCGGCCTGGCTCTCGCCCGGGCGGCCTGCTCGCGGGCGAGACGGCCAGCGGCCGGTCTCGCCCGAGCGGCCTGCTCGCGGGCGAGGCAGCCGCGGCCTGGCTCTCGCCCGGGCGGCCTGCTCGCGGGAGAGACGGCCGCGACCTGGCTCTCGCCCGGGCGGCCTGCTCGCGGCCTACCCGGCGGCCTGGAGCCATCTCCGATGTTTGGGGCGGGGTGCTGTCGGCGTGCTTTTACCGCTGTGCCCTTGGGGGCGTTTTACCTCTCTACCCCCCGGCGTGGGCATTTCCAATTGGCCCGAGGCCTTTTGGCCGTAGGGGTATTTTAGTCATTTTTGGCCCAAGGGATTTGGAAAACTATAAATAGACCCCCTTGGGTGCCTTGGAGAGGATCTTTTTCTGGCTTCCTCCTCCCTTAGCTTCTTCTTGGTAGAGTTGAGAGAGCTCCTCCAAGGCACCCTAGCTCGAGCATTGGCTAGGGAGGGGAAGTGCTCAGGTAGCCTTCCGGGTGTGAGGTGGGACCTCCGCGCTAGAGCCGAGGGTCTGTTCCTAGCTTCTTGATCCATTGGTCCGTGACGTTCTCTTGAGTGTAGTAGGTGTGAGGTCACCCCTTTCTAGGGACCCCGAACTCCACAGAGACTAAGTTTTTGGTTTCAACACATTGGGCGATAGTAACTTTTGTGTATTTTTGTTGACTGTTGACTGTCACCGGGCGGCAGTGACTATCATTGGGTGATAGTAATGTCCAACAGTTTTACTGCTGGACATTACTGTTGTACTTGACTTCAAATCTTAACCGCTGAAGCTTTCACTAGAATACTCTATGTTAGGATGCGTGTAGTCTTTTGATATTCGTATACAATCTTGCTGCTTGTTTATGAATATGGTGTGGGACCCCGGTTGGACCCTCTATTATATTTCTTGTGACAGACGAATGTGTTACAATTTGGTATCAGCTTGTCTTGGTATTTCTCCTGCAAATTCGTGGTCGAATTCTTTTGAGGGGTGGCGAGCACGTATCTGTGCCCCCGTTATAACATAAAAGAACTCAAGCATGTCCACTTAGGAATTAAAATACACTTGTTTGAGGGACCTGCGCGTCCATAATAGTCGTTGTTTGCTTCCGAGGTAGTCGCTAAATTGTGTATTTTACACTTATATGTGACTAGAAGTAATGAGGGGCAGTTTGAGCCCCAACATTCTATGGAGAGTGCGACACCAGTTGAGGTGCACATACCTCCTCTCGCTGAAGAGACGGTTCAGATGATTGTCGATGTGGTCTTCGCAATGATCAAGGCCCAGCATGAGAGGCATGTACAACCCTCTGTTCCGGTGGTGAGTTCAATGTCGGTTGGCATACTTGAGCAGAATGCAAGGGGAAGAACATCAACCCCGCTGTTGAATGTGTCTGATGCAAGGATCGTACATAGTCGAGGAGTTCTTTCATGCATTTGTTGTGCTGAGACAATATGCAGAGTTTCTATTTGAAACAGAGGAGACTAGGATCAATAGGTTTTATGATGGTATGCGACAGGAGCTACGACTTTTGTTGTTGGGTCCAAAGTTAATGGGATTCCAAACATTGGTGCAGTCAGCTAGGTCGTTGGAGATGGACTTGGCCAATGTCCACAAGCCACCAGTAATCCAGGTACCTAGTTTCTCCACGTCTGGATATCGACGATGTAAGAAGAAGTCAAAAACTTCTAAAGCAGCTCCTTCTCTGATGTCTGGAATAGTTGCAAGACGAACTCCACGCACTTGCTACTCGTGTGGAAAAGAGGGATATGTAGCCCGAGACTGCCAAAGTGGCCCTTAGACGACACCACGCTGAAAGGGAATGTTGAGTATATGTATATAAATAACTGTAATTGTGAACCGTATATTTCCTAGTAAGTACCGATGTATACAATGCCTATTTTGCGTATATAAACATATTGTGATGAATAATCAAGAAGTCGTTTGATTAAGGCTTAATGTATGTCCTGTGTGACTATCTTTGTATCACAGATAAGAGTGGAATGACATGGCCGTAATAATAAGAGTGGATATGGGTAGAAAGTGATATGTTAAGATGCAGTTATGACGTCATATCATGACGTGGAAGCATCTGTGCTGACAATAGTTGTGTTTGATGTGATCATAGGTATGTACTAGCTCTATATTGCAACTTTACGGAAGTCACACTAGGATAGATCACTGAACGAGGGACTAAGTTCGCTTGTATGTGAGGGTCGCCCATGGTAATCATAGTTGCCCTCGAAGTAGTCAAAACTGTTCGATTGTGCGCGAAGTAATTCTTCATGCCTACAGTGGCCATTAGGCTGCAACCCGATTGAGTGACACTTCTATTGTGACGGCCTATGTAGATGTGTTTCCTAACGATCTCTATGGGTGATGTCCCCACAGGAGACCGACTGCACTATTCATGTGGTGCCAGGTATGTAACCTATGGCCTGCTCACCATATCAAGTAACGCCGGAGAAAATGGCAAAAATAGATAGTTCAACTGTAAGAATTACTAAGATAAGGCTATTGAAGTCCAAGGGTGTCACCTTGAGGTGCACCGGCCCCCTTTAGTAAAAAGAAAAGAAGGACGGTAACCTGCATCTATGCATCGATTATAGAGAGCTGAACAAGCTGACAAAGAAGATGTATCTGATTTCACGGATTGATACTGGTTTGATCAGCTAGTTGGATCAATGGTATAACCAAAGCTAGATTTGAAGTCTGGCTATGACCAGTGGAGAATACGGGGATGTGACATTCCCCAAGTTGGCGTGTGGAAAACACTACAGAAGTCCACGATACTGTCGTTTGGGCTGATGAATGCGACACCGGTCTTCATGAACTGAATGTCTTAAGCTTTTAAGGAGTACTTGGACCTATTTGTGTTGACGACCGATTGGTATACTCTTAGCTAAACAAAGATTCTATAAATCACATAAGAATGGTTTTGCATACCCTGTGAAAGAACAAACTATAGGTCAAGTTCTCAAAGTTCGAGTTCCGGCTATCGTCGGTGGCTTTTCTTGGCCATGTGGGTAGTGATGTAGGTATTGCAGTAGATCTTGCGAAGATAGTTACAATACAGGAGTGACATGTGTTGTCTATTGTAGCTAAAGTTAGAAATTCATTAGACTTGCTGGCTACTATTCGCGGATAGCCTTACCTCTCACCATATTAACGAGGTAAGATCATAAGTTCGTTTGCACGCCCGAGTGCGCACGAGCATTTGAAGAATTAAAGTGTCGTATGATCACGACACCCATTTTGAGTTCGTCATGTGGTTCTGACTGCTGGTGTATAGTGATGCCTCAGGAAGCAGCTTAGGCTGTGTGTTTTTCAGTTTGGAAAAGTAATAGCTTATGGCTCACGCCAGTTGAAAGTACATAAGCAGAAATATCTCGTCCACTACGTGTAGTTGACGTCTATGATTTTGCACTTATACCGTGGCGTCACGACATAGATGGCGTAAAAGTGGACGTTTTCACGGACCATAAGAGTCATAAGTACTTATGAGATCATAAGGATCTAAAATTGCAACAACAAAGATGGGTGGAGTTCCTCGGGGACTACCCCTTCGACAGTCATTACACTCCCAAGAAGGGACATATAGTCGCAGATGCCTGGAGATGGAAAACTCCGGCAAGAGCGAGGTGAGTATAAATACGTGATGAATATCTAATCCAAGAGTTGGAAATCGTAGACATTTCTTGTAATGACAATAGTACCATGCATGCGTGTATGAACTGTATGGAGATACAGTATGACCTTACAGACAAGGTTTGACAAGTAATGAAACTCGTGATGAGTATGAAACGGTATGCAAATGATGGGTTAAATTCCTAGTTCCCCTTGGATGCTGGTCTTTTGAAAAGGGACAGTCGATGGTACATCCACAATGTGAGTAAGCTACGTGAGGAATTGATACGTGAAACATGCTTCATGAAATACTCAATTCACCGAGAGAGCACAAAGATGTGCATGAAATCATTATGGTACAGAAGTTCGATGATGTACCTGTGAAATTCGTGTACGGACTGCCAAGATCACAGAGCAGAAACGATGCCGAGTGGGTGATTGTTGATCGGTTAACAAAAGTATCGCCCTTCATATCGAATAAAAAGGACGATTTAGTGGAAAGTTGGCTTCGTTGTACGTAGACGACAAAGTACGATTGCACGATGTGCCCCGTAGCATCGTTAATGACCGAAACGGGCGCTTTGCGGCAAAAGATTGGAGTCTAACCCATCAGTGGTTGGGAACTATACTAAAGTTCAGTACGACCTTTCATCCTCAAATGAATGGTTAGACCGAAAGGACCAACAGAGCTATGGAGGATACACTCCTTATGTGAGCCCTGGATTTCAGAAAAAGTGGGGAAACCATCTCTATAAGATTGAGTTCGTCTACCATAATAGCTATCAAGCTAGATTACAGAAGACGCCCTTTGAAGCTTATGCGGTTGGAAGTGTCGTACACCTTTAGCTTGGACGAAAACATGCAAGTCAAGGCTATACAAGCGGAAGGTAGTCAAAAATGCAAATTCGACCATACGTACTATACAAAAGTGACTATTGGCAACCCAAGATAGACAAGCAAAGTACTACAGTGCCAAGCACCGAAACATGGATTTTGCGGTTGGAGAATGAGTATACTTGAAGATTCAGCCATTCAAAAGCGTGTCCAGGGTTCGGCGTGTGAAAATGTTAAGTCTGAGGTATATTGGTCTGTATAAAGTGATTGAATGAATTGGAGAAGCGTCCTATCGATTAACTCTTTTGGCGGAGCTAAGTGGCTTGCCTGATATGTTGCACATATCAGTACTGCGTAAAACGATGAAAGAGCCAACACAAGTGATTGTGGATGATCGAGTACTGGTAGAATAAAGGTTGACGACGAAAGTTAAGCCCATTTGAATCAAGGGTACAAAGAGTGAGTAGCTCCAAAAAAGAACAATCGAGACGGTCAAAATCCGTTGAGACAATGGTGACCGTTGAGAACGGACATGTGAGCATGAACAAACAATGTGTGATGAGTTTTCCGAATTGTTGTAACATTTTGTTGCATGTTGCAACATATAAGTTGATGTTTTTTCCCTATAGATGAATAAAATTTCAGGATGAAATTTCTGTAAGGAGGGAAGGGTTGTAACACCCCAAATTTGGCAGCAAACCTTCTGGTCGATATCGTCAGGCGATAGTGGGTATCGCCGATGGCGATAGCGTTAACACTCAACTCCTTAAAGCGTTGAGTGTGCTTAACACACTCGACGTATTTCGACTAATCGTTGAGTAAGAGAGTATCGCGTAGCGATAGTGGGGATTGCTCGGCGATAGCCCAGCTCTCAACGCTCTCAACTCCTTGAAGCGTTGAATGAGCTCAACGCATTCAACGCCATGAAGCGTTGAATGAACTCAATGCACTCGACGCAGTAAAGCATTGAGTAAGCTTTCAGAACGATGATAGTGGATATCGCCAGGCGATAATGTCACGTCTGCTAGACACGTGTCAGATGGCCGGATGTGGGCCGATGAGCGTTGGTTGGCTAGGGTCAAGGCGGTTACTGTCACTATCGCCAGACGATAGCCAATATCGCACAACGATATCCTTTTGTTTGACTTTTCAACCAAAATTGTGGCCTTTGCTCCCTTTTGATGAAATGATCATGTGGCTAGGATTAATCCTATGACCACTTATATAGAGGAGTAGAGGAATGAAAATTCATTATCTTCTTCTCACTCTCTCCTTCTTTCATCCATGTTATTAAGAGAAAGAGCTAAGGGTTGGAGCTGAGCTTCAATAGCTTGGTGAAGGAGATTCTGTAATCGGAAGTTAGAGCCGAGGCTAGATCCGCAAAGAGGGAAGTGAGGTGCTCTTTTCCGTTCGGGTAGAAAAGCTTCATCATGGCTCCGAAGAAAACTACAAGGGTAACGATCTTCTTTCTTGGACAAGTGAAGTCTTTCTTTTGGCATATACATGGAATCCCCCACCAAAAGGTGGAAAAGCGGAGGGAATTCCTTTGGGTCGATTCATGAAATCCCTGGTTAGTCTTGCATATAGATCCAGAAATGTGTAATACTGAATATGCATGCTGTGTGAAGTCCATCTGGACAGGTTGTCTGGATTGGTGATGTTTTGAATTACGTGCTGGAGAAGACTTCGAGTATAAACCGATAGGTTACAAAGTCTGCGGAGTTGTACATGTGACTTGCGAGTAGCAGGAAGTACTGAAGTTACACTCCAGAAAAATACCCACTAAATTCCACAATTTTATGACATGTTGGATATCGTCAAGCGACAGTGAGTATCGCCAATGGTGAAAGCTCTTGGTGAGTTATTTGTGTGTGTGCTGTGAAAGTCCAGTGTTTTTGGCACTGTAGGTTACTGCATGATTTATTGCTGAGTCTGGTACAAAAAGTGAGTTTTGTTGTTAACGCCTGGCGAGATTGATTATCGTCGACGATAGCTCCTAGATATCCTTTTGATTATAAAGCCAGTCTTTTGGAGACAATGTGGCTTATGTGAGCTACGAACTCTAAAGGCCGTCGTGCCGAACGGGCAAGGGGAAGCCGACCCGCGTCAGTCTTTGCCTATGAACTGACGATTTAAGCAATGGGCAAAGGCTGAACCGTACCCGTATTATGTCTGACTGGACAGTCATGTCTTGGACCTCTGAACGGTGGTGCAATCCGGGAAACTGGCGCACCGAAAATGTGCCCTAAGTGCACGGAGCGTCGACAGTTAAGACTGGCGTTTATGATATATTGAACTGTGTGTGGGTGCACGTTTTTATGATATAACTGCTTGTGATAATGTTATGCCTGCAGGAAAGGAACACCACTGCCCCGGAAAAGGGGTAGGGTCGTTATAAATTGATCAGCTAAATGCTAACCATTGTCTTGTTTGTCATCCTTGTAGTGTATTGTCCCTGTGCAGGTGCTGGAGAGCCGAGCGGGAAGTAGCGGGCTAAATCCCCGGAAGCTATGCCGGCCCTTAAAGGCCAAGCAAAGTTTTATTGCTTTCATGTGTGGCCATCCTGTGTGCCGATGTCTGTAATCCACACATTGCAAAGACTAAATGTAAGACCATAAAGCCAGAAAAGTTTTAAGCTACTGTTGACTATCGTCGGGCGACAATGACTATCGTTGGGCGATGATAAATTTTGTGTATTTTTGTTATAGACATTCTCATGTTTATATAGTGTACAATATTGTTGTACTTGAGTTCAAATCTTAACTCCTGAAGCTTCCACTAGAATGCTCTGACTTAAGATACATGTAGTCTTTTGATATTCATATGTAATCCCGTTGGCTGTTTGTTGAATATGGTGTGGGGCCTCGGTCGGACCCTCTATTATATTTCATGTGATGGACGGAGGTGTTACATGGTGAATAACTTTTGTTCGTTCGCATCTCAGGAGGTCCGGGGTCCGACCAGGTGGAAGTGGTGAAGAACCTTTGTTTGTTTGCATCTCAGGAGGATCATGGTCAGTATAGGTGGAGGTAGGAAAGAACCTTTGTTTATTCACGCCTCAGGAAAACCGGGGTTTGTCCAGGTGGATGTGGTAATGAACCATTATTCATTCACGCTCTTGAAGGACCGGGGTTTGTCTATGTAAACGTGTCGAAGAACCAGGGAGGTGTGAGTGTACCTTTCTCCATTTTGTTGTGATAGCAGAAGAGCGTGGGGCCTATTTAATAAGTGAACCAATTTTGTCAATGAAAGGGGAAGGTGTATAGGCGCAATAGCTAAACCTTGCATTTCCATTTCAGGTAATATGGATCATTGGTAGAAGCGACATATGTTCTGCGTGTTTCAAGTCCTGGGGAGCATCTTCCCGTCCACAGACCTTAGCTTGTAGGTCCCAAGTTTTACTACCGCTGTACAACACCGTATTCGCAGAGTGGGGTCCCCTCGGCAAGCGCGAGACCAGTTTTGTATTTTTAAGCTTTTGGAGTGGTGTGCCCTCTTGGAGGCCAATTTTGGCCTAGCCCTTGGAATATACTAGTAGGGGGAGGAAAAATCTGCCTCCCCCCAGTGGCCCTTTTTGGGGGGGTGAGTGTGACAAGTTGGCTAGCACCCGCCCCGACCTGGTAGGTGCGAGATGGCGGGGCGAGACCGGCCGAGGCTGGGGTCTCGCCCCAGGCCTGCGGCCTGGCGGGGCGAGACCAGCCTAGGCTAGGGTCTCCTACGAGGCTAGGGTCTCGCCCCAGGCTTGCGGCCTGGCGGGCGAGACCGGCCGAGGCTGGTGTCTCGCCCCAGCATGCAGCCTGGGGGGGGGCGAGACCGGCCGAGGCTGGGGTCTCGCCCCAGGCCGCGCCTGGCGGGGCGAGACCGGCCGAGGTTGGGGTCTCGCCCCAGGACTGCGGCCTGGCGGGCGAGACCGACCTAGGCTGGGTCTCGCCCAGGCCTGCGGCCTGCGGGGCGAGAGACCGGCCGAGGCTGGGGTCTCGCCCCAGGCCAGCGGCCTGGCGGGGCGAGACGGCCGAGGCTGGGGTCTCGCCCCATACCTGCGGCCTGGCGGGGCAAGACCGGCCGAGACTAGGGTCTCGCCCCAGGCCAGCGGCCTGGCGGGGCGAGACCGGCCGAGGCTGGGGTCTCGCCCCATGCCTACGGCCTGGCGGGGTGAGACCGGCCGAGGCTGGGGTCTCGCCCCAGGCCAGCGGCCTGGGCGGGGCGAGACCGGCTGAGGCTGGGGTCTCGCCCCAGGCCAGCGGCCTGGTGGGGCGAGACCGGTCGAGGCTGGGTTCTCGCCTCAGGCCTGCGGCCTGGCGGGGCGAGACCGGCCGAGGCTGGGTCTCGCCCCTGGCCAGTGGCCTGGCGGGCTAGACCGGCCGAGGCTGGGGTCTCGCCCCAGGCCGGTGGCCTGGCGGGGCGAGACCGGGCCGAGGCTGGGGTCTCGCCCCAGGGCCTGCTGCCTGGCGGGGCGAGACCGGCCAAGGCTGGGGTCTCGCCCTAGGCCGGCGGCCTGGCAGGGCGAGACCGGCCGGAGGCCGAGGTCTTGCCCCTGCTCCCTACTCCCTAGTTCTTCGGGGGTCACCTGCTCTTCTCGGGTGCCCTGGGAGGAGGGGGCATGGCTCCTCCCGCTTGTGGACCTCTTTTGACCATGTTGTTACCGTTTTACCCTCTGGGTGGAATTATCTCTTTGCCCCCCGGTGTGGGTGTTTTCTATTGGTCCAAGGCCTATTTGGCGTAGGGGTATTGTTGACATTTTGGTCCATGGGGTTGGAAAAACTATAAATAGACCCTTGATGGTGCCTTAGAGGGCATTGCATTCAGGGCCACAAAAATCCCCTTGCTCTCTCTTCCTCCAAGGCACCTAGCTCAGCATTGGCTAGGGAGGGCGAGACCTCAAAGGTCTTCCGGGTGTGAGGTGGGACCTCCGTGCTAGAGCCGAGGGTCTGTTTCTAGTTTTTTGGTCCTTTGGTCCGTGACATTCTCCTGAGTGTAGTAGGTGTGAGGTCACCCCTTTCTAGGGACCCCAGACTCCACAGAGGTCATTTTTGGCTTCAACAACAGTTATGACGACGAAGGTCCCTTCCCATGCCAGGGAGAGCTTGTCCTTCTGGGGCCCTTCCCTACCGCTTCAAGATTTTGGAGGACAAGGTCTCCAATACTGATGGGTTTCGGTTTTACCCTTCGGTCGTAGAAGCCGTCATGCAATTCTGATATGTGGTGATCCTTTGAGCCGCTTTGTCCTTAACTTCCTGGACTAAGTCCATGTTTCCCCGAAGAAGTGTCTCGTTCTCCGTTGGTCGAAAGCTTAAGCGCGGGGCTTGGGATGCTGACGTCCACTTGTATAATCGCTTCTGACCCATAGCAAAGGTTGAAGGGTGTCTTCCCAGTCGGGATTCTTGTCGTTGTACTGTAGGCCCATAAGATGTTAAAGAAAGCATCCACCCACTGGCCCCCAACCTTTAGGAGGCGGGTCTTCAGACCTTTCAGGATGGTGTGGTTGGTAACCACTATCTGTCCATTGGTCTGGGGATGTACCACAACCATGTGGCAGAGCTTTATCGTCAAGTCCCCACACATTTTGGTGAAGGACAACCTTATGAATTGCGTCTCATTGTCGGCTACGATGGTAGCCCGGTTGCCAAAGCGGTGGATGATGTTTTTCTAGACAAACTGTTTTGCATTCTCCTCAGTGATTTTGGTCAGCGACTCCGCTTCTACCCGTTTAGAGAAGTAGTCGACAACTAAGATGATTAACTTCCTCTACCTGGAAGCTGGTAGGAAAGGGCCGAGTAAATTGATCCCCCACTGTGTGAAGGGCCACACGCTCCGGAGTAGGATGAGTGCGACCGAGGGTTGATGCAAGACGTTGGAATGGAGCTGGTAGCTTTCTCACCTTTGAGTGAAGTCAAGCACATCCTTCTTTAGCGTGGGCCATTAGAGTCCCTGACATAAGACTTTTAGTGTCAAAGTCTTACCTCCCAAATGTTCCCGGTATATACCTTCTTGAACCTCCCTTAGAGCATAGTCTGCCTCAGATGAGCGTAAACGCTTTAGGTAAGACCCGGAGAAAGAGCGCTTGTAGGGCTCATCAGCGATGATGGAGAATGAGGCGATGCGAATTCGTAGGCGTCAGGCCTCCACTGATTATGCAGACAGTTATCTACTCCCCCAAGTAAGCGATGATAATATCTATCCAACAAGGGCTCCCTTCATGTTATTGCGATGATCACCCACAGGATAATGATGTTGGGGATGAATAGATCCTCGATTCGGCGGCACCTAGACTGGTAACATGTAGCGGAGCTGGTGAGCTTGTACAAAGCGTCAACTCGAGTGTTTTTCTCCTGGAAATGCGGAGGATCTTGTGGGCCTTGAGTTTCCTAAGGAGAGACCTTATTAGCTGAGGGTATTGTACGAGTTGCTCGTTCTTAGCTTCGTAGTCTCCCTTGATTTGTGAGACCACAAACAGAGAGTTAGTGTTGATGGTTAAACTTTCCGCTTCGCAGTCAATGGTCAGGCGAAGGTTGAGGACTAGGGTCTCGTACTCTGAGACGTTGATGGTGGCTGAGAACTTCAACCGGAGCCCATACTCGATAATGGCCCCTTTGGTACTTGTTAGTAGCAGGAACTCACATGCCCCTCAGCTCATGATGCCCCATCCACGTATAAAACTCATTGCGTGGGAGTCACGTCGTTAGAGATGTGCGCATCCTCCGGTGGAATTGTGCATTCTATCATGAAATCTTTCAGGATTTGAGATTTGATGACAAGTCTCGGCAAAAACTGGATGTCGAACTCTCCCAGCTTTACCCCCCATTTAATTAGCTATCTGACTCCTCTAGCTTTTGCAGAATTGTGAGGAGTGCATTTGTGATTACTTTGATAGTGTGGGCCTGAAAGTACAACCAGAGCTTTCTTGCAGAAAACACCAAGGCTAGAGTCATTTTGTCTGTCGCGAGACATCTGCTCTCGGTATCAGATAGGACCTTACTAAGATAATAGACTGATTGTTGAATCCCTCCTTCGTCCTTGACCAGGACCGAGCTAAGTGTGTGCGATGAGTATGCAAAGTATAGAGAAATTGCCTCCCCCATTGTGAGCTTGGAGAGTAGCGAGGTAGTGGTCAGGTACTGTTTGAGTTGTTGGAGGGCTAACTGACACTCATCTGTCCACTGAAATCCAGTGTGTCGTGCTCCACAAAGCGTTGTGAAGAAGGGGAGGTCTTATCCCCGCTCTGATCCAGGAAACAGAGAGTGCAGTTATCCTTCCGTTGAGACACTGAATTTCCTTGATAGTGTCAGGGTGAGACATGTCTTCTATTCAGCTTTGAGTTTACAAGTATAGGAAACCTCATCAAAGGGTGGCTGACAACCTCTCTGTTACAAGTTTTGAATACAAAAAAAACGAAAAATAAACTAAGTCCACGTAGCTTAGATGAGTGCGTCAACGAAGCTTGAATGAGTGCGTCCACGAAACTTGTATGAGTGCGTCCACGAAACTTGGATGAGAGCGTCATTGTGGAGAAAAATGTCAAATCCTTGAAATCTGTGACTGCTTTCACTCGAGCATCTGCGAGAACGCTTTCCAGTGCCTTCTCCTGGGCTCACAAAAACTTTCAAGTGAGGTCCAGGCATTGTGCACGCTAGAGAGGGAGCGGAGCGAGTTCCAAGTATAGAAACGATCTAAGTCCCACGTTTTTGCGAAAAAATCTCAGCGCTCCCAATAATCTCTAGAGTTGTTTCTTTCAAATGAAGGTCTGAGAGACTTTTTATAGTTTTCTGAAGGGAAATGCTGGTAATTGCACCGGGATTGATCCTTAGTCGGCGAATGACGTCGCTCCGTTCCGATCACCCGGATCATCAATTTTCATGAAAAGACCGACGTGCCCCCCCGGGCAGTCCGGGGCAAGGTGCCCGATGACTGCGCTAGCAGCGGCGGCGGACGCCGTTGCATGTGCGCATACGGGGCGCGTGCGAGCACACGCCTGCAGGCAACGAACGCGCATTAGGGTTAGGTTAGCCGCCTGTGCCTGACTCTCTCTCATTTCGGGGTGTTTTTAGGCCTTCGAGATTAATGAACCCAAAAAATCAGCCAAGAATTAATGAATAAATAAAGGGAATTGTCATTGGTACCCCACAAATATATATTTGTAACTCATTGATATTTATATCCAAAATAGATATTTGTACTCATACATAATTATATTAAGAAAATCGATGAGGTCTCCTGAGAGGCGTTAGCCACGCCCGCACACCATGCATGAGGTGCGGATATCTGAACCTCCCCCAACGTAACCAAAATCGCCGTCACCGCAAACCGTCATCGTCACCGCTGCGCCTGTTGAAGCCAAAATTGACCTCTGTGGAGTTCGGGGTCCCAAAAGAGGGGTGACCTCACACCTACTACACTCGGGGAACGTCACGGACCAGAGACATGAGGAAATAGGAACAGAACCCTCGACTCTAACGTGGAGGTTCACCTCACACCGGAAGACCTTTGAAGTCTCCCCTCCCTAGCCAATGCTGAGCTAGGTGCCTTGGAGGAAAAAGCAAGGGGGGTTTTTTGTGGCTAAGATGCAATGCCCTCCAAAGCACCCCGAAGGATATATTTTATAGTTTTCCAAATCCATGGAACCAAAACGTCAACAATACCCTTACGCCAAATATGCCTTGGGCCAATAAAAAACACGCACACCGGGGGGCAAAGAGGTAATTCCACCCCATGGTATAACAGTAAAGTTTAAAGCATAGTCAAAAGAGGTCCAAGGGAGGGAGGAGCCATACCCCCCCACCTCCTCGGGCAACCCGAGACGAGCAGGTGACCCCCAAAGAACTGGGGAGCAGGGGGCAGGGGCGAGCCCGGCCTCCGGCCGGTCTCTCCCCGCCAGGCGCGGGGCAGGGGAGAGATCCCGACCCCTCTACCGGTCTCGCCCCCACCAGGCCGCGGGGGCAGGGGCGAGACCCCGGCCTCTGGCCGGTCCCGCTACTGTCACCTCGCACTTAGCCAGCCGAGGGCGGGTGTCGGCAACTTGCCGCACTCGCCCCTCCTAGAAAAAAGAAAAGGGGGGAGACAGATTTTTCCTTCCCCTACTTGTATGTTCCAAGGGCTAGGCCTAAATCGGCCACGGAGAGAGTGCAAACCACTCCAAAAGCTTAAAAATACAAAGCTGGTCTCGCGCCTGCCGAGGGGATCCCACTCTGCGAATACGGGTTGTACAGCGCCAACAGCCATCATCGCCGCTGCTGCACCAACCGCTATCGCAGTCGCAGCAAACCGCCACTGCCGTCGCGCAAACCGCCATTGCCGTCGCGCAAACCGTCATCGCCGACGCTGCACCGAAACCGCCGCCGCCGCCAACTGCCATCGCCGCCGCCACGTCAACCGCTATCACTGCCGTCGTGTCAACCGTCATCACCGCTGTCGCGTCAACCGCCATCATCGCCGTCGTCTCGCAAACCGCCAGGTCATCAAAAGGATCTCGGACGACTCACCAGCGCCGTCACTGAAAGCCGCCATCGCCGACGCCGCACCGTAACGGCCATCGCCGACGCCGTATCGGAACCGTCATCGCCACCGCCGCGTCAACTACCATCACCGCCGCCGCGCCAACCAGTATCATGTGTCTTTAGCTTCTAATTCGTGGACTTGGGAGTGAGTTATTGGACTTAACCTACTATGTTGTTATGCTATAACATACACATGAGAACCATTTGCTTGTTTTCGTGGCAATAATCACTGCACTCTTTCATGTCAAACACGAGTGCTTTGTATTTCTCTAAATATATGTATTTTCTCTTATTAAGAAAATTATTTTCATGTGTTCATCAGGAGTCAGGAATTGCCGGAGGGCTGTGACGAAATATAAGGGGCGTCAGACGTCCAAGGAGAAAGGAAGCGCCAGCGAGGAGATGGGCGAAAGACTCGGCGGAATGATACTATTGAACCACCGGAGAGAGACTGCAAGTGCACAGGTAAAAGCTGTGAAGTTTAAAGCTTGAGAGAAACAAAAATTAAATTTGTGTTGGATATATTTAGAAAAAAATATTAAAATTTATATTATTTTAAATATAAATATCGATGAAAATAACAATTCTCTAAATAAATCGTCATACGGGAATGGGGGCAGCAGAAAGAAGAATTGATGATGAAAAAAGGTCTTTCCCATGGTGGGCCCAGCAATCGGGCTAGATCGTGACGGTCGGCGTGGGCAGTGATTGTGACGGCTGACGTGGATGTCCTCCTTCAAGCCCGGATTGCTGAGCGCAGAATCTCCAGCCAAGATCTCCATAAAGTAGGTCCATTTCATTATTCATATCAATTCCTTTTTATTTATTTATTATTTATTATTATTTTAAGGTTTTCTTTTGACCGTGCGTTTGAACCCGCCGTTTGCGGCAAACGCCGCCGTATACGGCAGCGTTTGACGCATTTGGACCCGCTGTGCTCTGAGAAATAGAGCACAGTTTTGAACTGCCGCCTTCCCCTTCCGTTTTCAAAATCTATCTGTCTCCTCCTGCTGGCTGTTCCAAACACCGAAGCAAACGAAACTTAAATTACATAATATTATTGGATTGCATATTATTATGCATGCCAATTTGTTTAAAATATATTTTTTATTTTTTAGTGCTCAAAGGCCTTAAGGGGGACCATGCTACATTGCTACATAAGTGCAGTGTGGGAAAGTAACGGTGCTCTTTGTCGTCTCTCCCCATCCTCCTTTTTGGCAATTTTTTCGTGCTCGGGCTGCTGCTCGATCAGTCTGTAGGAACGGCCCCATGCTCTGCCCGTCCATACACGCAAAAGGTGCATCAAGTTTGATTGTTATATGTCTACTAAAGAATGTGCACGGGTCATCACGTACATAATGCTGCCAACAACAACGATGATGCGTTTAATTGTCATTGGTGTTCGTCGTCCGTAAAACTATTTTGTTGATCATCGCAATCGGATTTTTGGGCTCCTTGCATTTTTTTCGTTTCATAATGATTTTCTTAAAAAATAATGTTATTTATCGATGCATGTTGAGTTTTTTTTACCAAATTAAGGCTCTGTTTGGTATGGTAGTGGTGCTCGTAAACACATGGGTTAAACCGTCATTCGTTAAAAATCTCCTAACAAACATCATTCGTTTGATCAAAAAAGTGGATAAAGTTTCTTAGATGAGCATTAACAAAAGACAATTTAACCCCATGTTACTGCCACCAAAACACAATTAAAAAAATGTCAGCCTTTAATATTTGATGATCCAAATTATTACTCAAGTAAAATTTCTTCTAATTTCAGTTTATTCTTGCACCTTCATTCTCACAGAAATCCATCATTTTAGAAGTCTGCTAGGAGTAACCTTTCTTCGTGTTTCTACGCCCCAAATACATTCTTCACCCTTATTGAAATCTGTTGCGGTCTACTTAACGCTTCTGATAGATCTGACTAAACTTGACCGTCTTAGCCCGCAGAGCGATCAAGCGCGCGCACAGTCACAGAATAATAAAAATGGTACACACTATGTTTTTACGTGAAAAAACTCATCAACTAGGTAAAAAATCACGTGACCGGACTTGTGCCGATCAAACTCATATACGAGCTTTGGGTTACAAATCTTCTGCAGAATCAAGGGAGATAGAACGCTACTCGTTACAACTGGGGGATGAGAGAGTACGTTTGTGCTCGGTGGACGACAGACCGTCTCACGCAAAGCTTAAAGTTAGAGGTCTTTGGCGATGACGAGCGCTTCTGGGCGACGTGCGGGAGTTGATCACGGTCGCAGAGTGCAAACTAATATTGGCGAGAACTTGTGGGAAGTTGCGCGCAAGGAGGCTTCCTTGATCGGCTCGCGAAACTGGCTCTCGACGGTGGACTTAGTCGAATTTTTGGTGGACAGACAACAACTCGTAGGAGAAATACGACAGAGCTCTGGACTCAGAAGGAAGAAAACAAGAAGGAGAAAGATGAGAAGTGAGGAGACCCGAGACTCTTTTTATAAACTTCAGGCGGTAGTTATAATAGTTATGCGGCTATCTGCACATCGTAACCACCAATATCATTATTGTTTGTATAGTTACAAGCGTATATTCTGCTAATTAATTCTGTTATTCGCAGGTTGCGTATTTAATCAATGTCGCTCCCCCACTAACCATGACGGTTATTGGGTGGTTACCCAAAAATGGACGGCGATGATCGTGGCGGAATTATTGGACGACTTGGAAGGGCCACCATTATTGGTCGGTCGGCTTGGCAACAGACGATCGCCGACGAAGGGAGAGGAGGAGCCGCGGCTGGCGGACGACTGACGCGATGGGAGAGACTGGCAGCGCGAGGGAGTGGGGGCGGGGGGGGGGGAGTGCGACCGCCCCTTGTGGGAGGAGTCCGCGCTTGCGGGAGCAGCCCACGGTCGCAGGGGAGGCGGCCGCGCGCCCTTGCGAGCGGATCCCACGGCTACGGGAGGCGGCGGGGGGGAAGGGGCAGCTGGGCGCGACCACACCTCATGGGCGGAACCCCGCGACTGAGGGAGGCAGCTACGAGAAAGGGGCGACAGGGCACGAACGCCCCTTGAGGGCGAAGCCCGCGACGTAGGAGGCGGCCGCGGGGAAGGGGTAGCCGGGCGTGGCCACCCCTTGTGTGGGGAACCCCACGACCATGGGAAAGGGCAGCCGAGTGCGGCTTCAGCGCGGCCAGCCGGGCGTAGGCCGCCCTGCGCCAGCGATGGCGGCGCCGGCGACCGATCGTAACGATGACCCAGATAGTGCACGTAATGGGATCGGTGCACGGGGAGTGTTGCGATCGCATGTGCAGCGGTCAAACTCATGATCCTACTAAGTTACTGTGGATCATGAAGAGTTGATTATTTGCACCACCAATCCCCTATAAAAATTATGGCGGTCTCATCATATGCCCCCAAAATTCTCGATGCGGTGAGACCTCCGCGTTGTAGCTCAGGGTCTATTCCTTAGCCCCAAGCTTCGGCCCAGTACTCTCTTCCTTGGAAGAAGTAAGTGCAGGTTACCCCATTTGAATCCGAACTTCTCTTGAAACCGAAATCCGATTTCAACATATATGCCGTGTTCGAGTATGCTCTCTCTCCCTCCCCCCTCCTCTTCTCTCCTTTGGATGGTAATTGCAGCTAATCTATTCAAGATTCTCTCAAACAAAGTCAATCGACCATTTTTTTTTTGCAAATGTGTACTGCAATTGTTCTCCTCCTCCTCCTCCTTTTCTAGGTTTATGGAATTCATTAATTGGGGTATTTAAGCAAACAACAATTTATAGAGAATCATTCTAAAGATTAACATTGGAAATCATTGAAAAAGGGTAATGTTATGAATTTACTTACATCTTTTAGCTCCTGTAGTTCCCATTGCCCTGAATTTTCAAGCAAAAATTTGCACAATGTCCATCATGGTATTACCAAATAGGTAAAGCTGCTTCTTTGTTTTTGTCCGCTGGTTGGGCTGCGTTTGACACGACTTATCATGACTTATTTGCTTCGGGGATGTTGGACAAAAATGTCATTGTCATACCAAAATCTTATTCCCCAAATTAGTTTTTTTTTGTAACGGTAGTAACATTTGTCATACCAAACATACAATGACGATTTTGTTCAACCTCACCGGAGCAAATAAGCTGCAATATGTCGCGCCAAACACAACCTAAATAAAAATCCTCCAAAGAGATCTCCGCGCATAAACCGCAGTTCATGACCACTCAGTTTAAAAATTACGGTTCATGATCACTCTGTTCATGACCGTCAATGCCGCTCCAAACTAGGCCTAAGTAAGACGCTGCTTGAAAGTGCATTGTTCTTAGAGTGGTGGCGACACTATTTCGGTCCAAAAGCTATATATTCTATGGGGGAGGCTACATTCACTATCTCTAACGCTCAAATACATCTTTATATACCATGCCCCATGGCTCTCGACTATCCGACACTGGTTCCTCCCGAGCATGAAATTACTGGTTTTGCACCCCCCAAAGTGGTAACACCACTTGCGAGGAATATGACCTCAATTAGACCATAGTCTAAGACTTCATTTGGTTGAGAGCTTTCCATTGCATTTTAATTTCCGAAAAACACGCAAACACCTGAATTTGGGACCACCGATCACACAAAATGCCGTAATTTATGTCTAATTTCAACCGCATGAAGAAAACTCCATTCAAAAACACGATTTCGTCGTCTCCAATTGTAACCATCCAACCAAAGAAAAGGTAAGAAAATAAATAAGAAAAGTGTTGCTGTGAAAATTAAATATCCAACAAGTTAAATTTTTACTATTTGACTCTGAAGATTATTTTCCTATGAAAGCTTCAGAAAAAAATAGTATTATTAAATATGGTAAGGTTTTATTTGAATTTTGAAGAATCAATATTACTATTAAGATTTAAAAGAATATTATTTGCATATTCATTTTATTTCATGCATGCTTGTTTATTAAAATTTAAAGCTACAGTGACAAATGACAGCTACAGTTCATGCCAATGCAAAGAATCTCAGTCAGCCATTCAATAAATGCAAAGATCTCATGGCCACAGCTTGTGCAGAAATCAAGGTTTTGAAAAACCGCACCGGAGGTGGAGGAAGAGGTTCAAGGTTGAACTGGTCTACCGGTTCAATTCGGGGTTGGACCGTTATATATATAATATATATCGCAATACGGGAAATATGCATAACACGTATTTTAAAATGTACGCCGCGAGGCTCGTCGGGCATGATATAAATATATAATAACATAATTTTTATTTTATAATCGTGGCAAAAATATAATTGAAAAAAAAAAAAATATGAGAGGATTCGTCATATTTGATCACTTTTTATGCAATATTTAACAAATTTTTTAACTACTTGAAAAAATATGTACTAATTAAATAATAAAGAATGAGATAATATTTGATATAATATGACCGTCAACGTCTGGCTTAGCTGTCAATTATACATTAATATACATGTGTTTTTATAATTTAGATTATTTTTTATAAATGTGTATTAATCTATATATATATAATATATTTTAAAATATTCATTAATGACCAAATGTCTGAGTGGTTTGTTTTCTTGCTTGATTTCGAAGTGGTATGAGTTGAAAACCTGCCGACCCCCTCATTTTCGGTATATTAAATTTTGGGCGCCATGAACCGCCCGTGTTTTAGGAAAAACCGGTCCGATTTACGGTTGGGCGGTTCAACCGGCCGATTTTCGGGTTTTACACGGTTCTGAGCGGATGGGCCGGTTTTAGAGGCTTGATCGGACCGCCCAGGTGATCGACGGCGGGTCCGACCGGTCGAACCGGCCGGTCCGGTCTGGTTCTTAAAACGTTGGCAGAACCCAGCTCTCAAACAAATTTTTTTCCTCCGCTACCCGGTGCTTCGAGACGAAGGAGTGCGGGTAGCGCAGGAGCCTCAAGATCAAGCTTTGCAAATCGTGTATTTCGTTGGTTTTTTTTTTTTGCTTTGTTTTTTCGCAATCGTTCGATGAAAAAATAAACATTCTGGATTTCACCTGCTCCTACTTTATGAAATGCTACGCGTATCTAATTATTATTCGCTCTTAAAGGAGATATCTTGACCACTCATTTTCCCTCTATTGAAAATCCTAATCGTCCGAATTTTATTGGGTCACATGCAAAATAATAATAAAAAAAATACATGGAAGAGAAGTCCTAAGAGTGCAAATTGAGTTGAGTTGGCTGATAAGCTCAAGAAATGGCTCGAACAAAAACTTGACCCCAAGCTCAAAGTCGCTTAGCTAGAGCTTGGTTGCTAGCGGAGCTTGAGCTCATAATTACTATGTATAATACAACTCATGATCAGGAAATAGGGGCAGATCAAGAGGGAAGCTCGAGTGACACTGTCCCTCCATTATTTTTCAAAATAGTTAGTGTATTTGGATTTCTCTCGTCGAGACAATGAAATTTGACTACTTATACGTCAAAAACGGTGGTCAGATGAGGGAGAAATAACTTTGATAAGATGAAAACGTTTAAAAAATATTTTTGAAAAAAGTTGATGTCTATCCTACCATATTAAAATTTTTTTAGAACTCAGTGACGCATTTTAAAAAAATTTGTGCAACCCCATTATAAATTTTCTGGATCCGCCGCTGTCAGAAAGCTTATGAGTCAAACTCGAGCTTCATATACACGTCTTGAGCTTAATTAGAATTAGGATCCGTTTGGCACATCGGTGGTGGTTGTGAACGTGATGGTTACAAACCATCGTTCATTTGGTGCGCTTTTTTTTGACTCAAGTGAGTTTGGGAAAAAATGTCAGCTTCATAAATATGTATTTGACATAATGTTTAAACAAAATGGATGCAATTCTAATGAGATTCCCTTTGAATTTTCAAAGTCCAAGCGAGAAGATTTCGATCAAGGACACAGAGGTGAGCCAACCCGGCCAAGCGAGCCGCGCACACCAAGCCGTGCTCTCCTCAAGGCCCAAAAACACCCTGAAAGGGGAGCGAAGCCAAGCGCGCACGCATGCATGAGCATCAAGCACACGCCCGGGCGAGAGGCGCACACACACGGGTAGCGCAACCGCACGCGGGTGTCCAGGCCCTGCATGCGCGCTAGCGCGCACCACGTGCGTGTGCGCACTGCCGGCCGCCCTCGCCGCCTTTAGTCGCCTCTGCCCCCGCCATCACCGAGCACCTTGCCCGGGCTGCCCGAACTTCTGGGGGGGGGGGGGGGGGCATGTCTGTCTTTTCATGAAAATTAACGATTCAGGTGATCAGAACGGAGCGATGTCATTCGCCAACTCAGGATCCAGCCCAGACCAATTACCAGCACATCCCTCTAGAACACTATAAAAGGCCCCCAGACCTTTATTTGAAGAAGAAGCAACACAAGAACTAGAAAGAGCTCTGAGGTTTTTCAGCGAAAACGTGAGACTTAGATTGTTTCTGTTTGGAACTCACACCACTCCCTTTCTAGCGTGCACAATGTCAGGTGCTCACTTGAACGTTTTTTGAGCTCGGGAGAAGGCACTGAAAAGCGCTCATGTGGATGCTTGCGTGAAGACACTCCAAGACTTCAAAAATTTAACAAGCTTTGTGTATTCAACGCTGTCACCCAAGCTTTGTGGTCTTAGTTGAATTTCTGCTCTTTCCGTATTCAAAGTTGGTAACATAGAGGTGACTTGTCACCCTTCGAAAAAACTCCCAATACTTATAAACTCAAAGCTTTTGGTCTGAAATCGATCCGGCCACGTGACTTTTCTCTATTTTCGGGTTTTTCACAGTAAAAAAGCCTCTTGTATTTGCTGCTGGATTTTCATTGACTATTTGCACGTCCGGTCCGTCTCCGAGCTAAGGTTGTCTGGTTCTCTGAACTGAAGTAAAACCGGGTAACCCACAACAAGTTTCTTAGGTGAGATCGAGCATTCATGAACGACAGTTCATAATCGTCACATTCACAAGTATCACCGACACACCAAACGGATGCTTGATCAACCCGATCCGCTTGATCAACCCGATCCGATCTGATGGGTAAAAAAGGTGATTGTTAACCGCAACCCGTTATTTTGCCAATCGCACCCCAAAATCTCTCAATTTTTCACGGCTTTTCAAAATACGCCTTGTACATACAATATCAGGGAAAGTGTTCAACAGGAAAGTTGTAGATATCGACGAGATCTACAACTTTCGTGATGATTAATTTTCCTAAAAATGCATGTACAAGACGTACTTTGGAAATATGCCCAGATTTTGCGTCTTTTCAAAATACGCCTTGTACATGCAATTTCAGGAAAAGTGTTCAACACGAAAGTTGTAGATCTCGTCGATATCTACAACTTTCGTGTTGAACACTTTTCCTGATATTGCATGTACAAGGCGTATTTTAAAAAGACGTGAAAAATTGAAAGATTTTGGGGTGCGACTAGCCAATTACGAGTTGTGGTTAACAATCGCCTAAAAAAAGGGCTGTGAAATTTCTAGAACGCTTGCTCTCTTTCATGCTACAACTCTTTTGTTGGTAAGAACAGATGTGCCGGCAAATATTTAGGTATCTAATTTTAAATAGATCTATTATTTATTATTACATTTTGTTTTTATATAAAAATATACATTTTGAAAAGAAACATGAGAGGAACAATTTGTAATAACATTTATTAATTTTGAATAACAAAATACATAATATTAATTAACGTAAATAGTAAAAAAAACAATCAAAGATTGTGATGCTAATTTGGGTTAATTAATTTTAACATTCTAATAATTTGTTTTTTAAAACTAACCACACATGTAATTAAGCTAGAAAAATAAGTGATTAGAACGGTAATAAACATTATTGAATTCATGGAGAACGAAGTTTTATCAAATAGATATTTTCAGAAATCAGTAATACAGTATTGACGTTTTTTTCGACCCCGAAAGGAGAAAAGAACGAAAAAACGACAAATTGAGCCCAAATTGTCGTCAAATCCCACAATTGATATCTGTTAGTATACTTGCAAGTTTTAGGATGTCCATCTTGCATCTTCTCTCATCAAGATTGTACTTGTAATTGAAGATTTGATCAAGGAATTTAACCACTACATGAACTCATAAGGCGTAGAGGGACCCGCGAACGTGTGCATCGTTTCATGTCCTACGGATTTTCTCTTTCATCTTCCACTTCTTCTACGGATTTTCTCCCTCAATTTTGACCCCGCCATGTCCACCTTCTTCTTTAGTCATAGCTTCTTCGAAATCTCTGAAAGAAACACTATTGTCATCTTCAACACGATATAATGCGACATCTTCTTTACGTAACTCTTATAATCTTGTTTATTTTACTAGTGTCTTCTTTATTACACTATAAGAGCACACAAGATCAAAACCAATGAATTTTGACTACGTGTTTCTTAAACTTTTTGAATGATTTGGGTCTCATTGTTGAAATTCTCATTCACTGCAGTAGGAGCATGCGTCCACTTTTATTTTGAGTTCGTTTTAATATGAAGTTCTCTTACTTTGAAGAGGAACTTTCATATGCTCTTAGGAGTGTTGACGAATGACGACAATGAGGTTAGTGAAATGTTTAAATACTGATGATAAACTTTACACTTTTATTGCAACTCATACTTTGTATAAAGAAGGTCATCTTAAACATTTTTATTGCAACCAACATATTTTTTTTGGATTTATTTACTTAATTACACAAATATTTAACCAGAACACCTGAACAAACAATTTAAATTGAAATTGTTAATACTCATTATATTTCTACATCTCAAATTATTGAAAAGTTAATTTTATGTATATTTCAACAAAGATCAGCTTAGCATCACGCAATATTCCATTTATTTTGAAAGCTGATTAAAGATTGAGCTGAGATGTCTCTAAATAAATAAGCTGCAATAAAAAATAATTCCTTTTTATGACCCAATTGTGATATCTCTACATGTGCAAGTTTTGGTATAGATATTGATCATAAAAAAATTCTTCACCTTTTTATTGGGCCCCCAGTCAAACTTTCTGGATCTGCCCATGCAACCTCCGAGCCCAGTATTCTCTCTCTAATAATTGTAACGAGTAGCAGTCTGCTGCCCCTGCTTCTCTCAAAAGCCCTGTAACACGACAACAAATAGCTGAAGTTTGGTGGGCACAAATCTGACCACGTGGTTTTTCACACAGTTAACGGATTTTCACCGTTAAAAAAATTGTCTTCTCAGCTTTCAATTTTATGTGACTGTATGTGCACCAAGAGCGTTGAGTTGGCCGCAACCAACACTATTTTGGATCGTACCCGATCAAGGAACTGGTAAAGACGTGTAGGTTGGGAAATTATTTGGAAGTAAAAAGCGAAGAAAGAGGATTAGACACGTGGAGGGATGGGAGAAGGACACTTGGCTAAAGATCATTGGATGAACTATTAAGAGCTTATCCGCAGCTCGTCGGTCAATTTATTTATACACGTGGAATGAAGAAGCTTCGGGGTTTGGGATCCTAATTAACGCGCCGGCAGTATCTTCTTTGATGGCGGAGATGGAAGTGAAGAAGCAAACCGGCGTTGGGCGGTTGGATCGAACCAATCTTCTATTTTTTTTTAAAAAGGGAATTGATATACGCAAACCTCCACCCGTTATCCGCAAACCGGCTTAAGTAGTTTTTTTAGGGTTTTGTTTTTTTATATCCGCAAACGTTTCTTCCTTCCGCCGCAACCCACACCAAATCAGCCGCACCTCACGAACGCTGCTACTTCCGCCCCCCACCTCGGTCACTTCTGCTTCCGCCGGCCCGCGACCGCTCCTTCTTCGCCGCCCCCCAGATCGACGCTCCTGCTTCCGCCGCCCCACGCGCGTTCATTCCTGCTTCCGCCGACCGCTCCTTCTCCGCCGCACCCCACGGTCGACCGCACAGGTTCACCTTCTTCTTCCCGCTTCTTGTTAGGTATGCATTTTTACTGCTGTTTCTACCTTGTAATGGAATGAACTATACATATATTCATGAGCACCAAGAAGCCTCTGTTGAAGAAATAATCACAGTCAACCGTTCTGTTTTTCAATAATTCAGCCGAAGTGTTATTGCTGAAGTCCTTTCATACCTGTTTACGAAGAATAAATTCTCAGTTTAAATGTCAATTAGTTGTTTCTTTTGTAACAGATGCATAGCTAATAGCTATTATAAAATAAAATGCTGAATGAAGAATTTTCATGGACAAAAGTCAGAACTTTTTATTCTTCCTTTGTGCTTTTTCTTTGCGCGTGCGCGCGCACGCACCCTCTTGTGTGAACAGTAGTATCAGAGCCATAGGTTGATCACTTTTGATATCTCACAATCTTTTCATTGGCTTCATCATCTGCCTTGGCTCCACCTCAGCTTTCTTCCAACGATGTTTCTCTCATTTTATAGCTAGGAATACTATTATGATCAGAATTTGTTTGTGCATTATGACTTTGAAATCACATACTTCTTAATTTGTGATTAAATATTAATAGCTTTATCAATTATCATTCTTCTAGGAACTTAATATTTTTTGCTGTGGTTTCTATCCCTATGATTTGTCAAAATAAGTGCTTGATTGTAGTGTTAAAATAGGGGAAATCACTACTTCAAATAATTAAGTGCATTGTACACTTTTATTGTAGGTTTGAGTAGCGTGCAATTGGATCATGTCTGAGATGTCGATGGACCAAAAACAGTCTTCCTTGATTGTGTATGACATGTAGTATACAACTAGTATGCATTTTCAAATAACGTTGTTTGTATTGTTAGTTAATAGTCCTTCCTATTTTTGTTGGGCATGTAAACCCAATTATTCATAATGTCGAACAAGTTCAAAAAATTGAAGTAGATGTCAGCTCACATTATGAAATGACACTATGTTTCGGTCTAAGGAAGAACTTGTTGATTGGGCTCGCCAGGTTGGAAAAAACATCGGCTATGTTGTAACTATAAGAGATTCAGATAAGATTGATGGGCGGTTTAAAACGCGTGTGTTCTTAGGTTGTGACAAAAGTGGCCACTACCGAGAAAATCAAAACAGAAAGGGTTGGGTAAAGAAGGGGCTCCGTAGAACTACGTCCAAACGTTGTGGATGTTTATTTCGCTTATTGGACAAAAGGAAGCCAATGTAGAAGAGTGGAAGCTTCAGATACTGTGTGGTGTGCACAACCATGATAAAGTACATTTAGAAGCGCATGCCTATGCCGGTAGATTAGACGTTGAGGAGGAAAAATTAGTCGAGCAAATGTATGGTGCGGGCGGGCGTGAAACCACAGAAAAAAATACTATCCACTGTGAAATCAAAAAACATTGGAAATGTTACAGTTATCCGAACAATTTACAATGCAAGAGCAAAGCTACTGAAAAAAATTTAGAGGGTCGTACTCCGATACAGTTTCTATACAAGTGCATAGACAACGCATGCTATGTTAGTTTCGATAAAGTCAAAGAGAAATCAACGAAACTACACAGTTTATTTTTTGCACATCCGATTTCGATTAAGCTAACAAATATGTTTCCATCAGTTTTTCAACTTGATTGCACGTATAAGATCAACAGATATCGAATGCCGTTACTATGCATAGTTGGAATGACATCAACCACCAAGTCATTTTTTTTCATGTTTTACCTTTATGTTTGATGAAACTCAGTCAAGTTATGAATGAGCTTTGCAATATTTTAAGTCCCTTTTTGAGCACGAATGTTTGCCATCAGTTATGATTACAGATAGAGAGATTGCTTTGATGAATGTTGTTGCCAATGTATTTCCACACACGAAGAATATTTTATGTCGTGTGCACATTAATAGAAACATTCTAGCTAATTGTAAGAAGATGTTCAGTAGTGGCAAGGATTTCGAACGTTTCATGAAGGTGTGGCAAAGGCTGATTGAAGTTGGTACGGAAAGTGATTTCAATGTTGCTTATAATAATTTGATTATTGAGTTTTCATCTTTATACTCTAATGTATTGGGTTATGTTACTACCACTTGGTTAGAGCCCTATAAAGATCGTTTTACTTCTGCATGGATTGATAAGTACTTCCACTTGGGCAACTCATGCACAAATCGTGTGGATGTGGGACATAGCCAACTGAAAAAATTCTTAGAGGTTTCAATTGGTATTTTGACAACTATATGGAACACTTTCGATCAAATGTTGAAGCTTCAACATACAGAAATTAAACGTTCGTTTGACGAGAGTTGTATCAAAGTTAGCAAAGATTTCACAAGTTCCTTGTATATAGATTTAGTGGAAAAGATTTCTATACAAGCCTTGACATTAATTAAAGAAGAAGAAGATTTAGTTAAAAGAGGGGGGGCAGTTCAAGTTAGTACACGAGTGCTCACACTATAAAAGGTATACAATGGGGATTGTCATGCGCACATGAACTTTTCTCATATATTAATAACTCCAAAGCACTCCCTTTATGGCTAGTTCACGGGCATTGGAAACAGTTAGTCCTAAATGAGAATTTTGAGGTGGACTTGGAGAACAATATAGACATGGAGCTTGAAGGGGTGGCCAAAAAAATTTTATGACTCAACTGCACAACAAAAAAAAGAAATCAAAAGAAAACTGAGAGAAATTATAGATCCAACATTGAGTCAAACCATGGAGCCAAATGTACCGATCAAGTTAAAAGGTAGGCCAAAGGGAAGCTACAAAAAATTTAAGAAAGACATTTTGTCTACAAAACGCCTCCCTTCTCATTTTGAATATGTACACTATTGGAGGAGAAAGCCATGAAAATTTTAAAAAAGACAGAATGAAGTTGCCGGTTCGCAAAAACATAAATTTTGTTATAAAGATTCGGCATCATTTTACACCCTTTTGGTCTACCCATATTGTTGATGCCTACGACGTTGGTGACGGTCATTGTGGCTTCAAAGTAGTCAGTGATGTGTTGAATGTAATTGGTGGTTGGCAACAAGTACGCAAGGATCTATATTGGGAGCTTGAAACTCGGCGTGATGTGTATGCGGATATATATGGTAGCAACCGAAGATTAGAGTTGTTGGACTCTCTACAGTGCATAAAAACTATTGCGCCGTCTGATAAATGGATGACACTACCGGATATGAGATGAGTTATTTGTTCATGTTACAATGCAACAATGGTTCAACTGTCCAAGACGCAAAGTTGACATATTTTTCACTTCATTCATCAATGCCGGAGGTTCCAACACTTATTTGCATTTGGTTTGTAAATAACAATCACTTCATTCGGCTAGTCTTGAGTGCTTGCTCTCCGATGTCACATATTTTTCCTTCATGGAGTACATATCACAAACAAGTTGCGAATAATTGAAGAGTGCATTACAACGAACAGTTGCAAGGACCACCGCCGGCAACGGGACCAATTACATTACTGACATTGGATAAATGATAATGAAAGTGATATGTATACGTTTTTTTATGCAATTTCACTTAAAGTTTTTTTTCAAATGATAATGTTACAACTATTAATATTAATTTTTCTCCATATGCAGGCAAAAACACTGACAAAATACAGTGACAGATTAGGCCAAAAACGATGCTAAATATTTTCAAGGCAACTTTAGAGGCTAGTCATGACTTCTTTTGACTTATTTTCAAGGCAACTATTAATATTGATATCTTCTTCATTTTTGCAGGCTAAAACACCGGTGTGAAGCAATGTCATATTAAACTACAATCATGACTTCTTTTGAATGTTAACTATATTCGTATGGACTTTAGAAAAACTAAAATTAATTACATTATGATGATATTTTTGGAAGTTTATTAATATCTATGTATTTGGGGTGTCATTATTGCGGCTAACAATTATGTTTGCGGATAACAAATTTATAAAGCAGTGGTTTGCGGATAACAATTATGTTTTCGGATAGCTAATTTGAAAAACAGTGATTTGCAAATATCAAATGTTTGCGGATAGCGAAAAGTGATTTGCGTATATCAATTCCCAAAAAGAATCCTACTTTTGAGCTTTTTTTCATGATCCAAAGTATCTTCTTTGATTCAAATTTTTTTTTAAAAAAATTCCAATCAAAAAACCTTTTTTTATAGCCGCATCATGCCATCCTAAACTCAACGTGCCAATTTTTTTCCTTTATATATATACATATCGTCTCAAAGCAGTCATTAGATCTTCTCAAAACTAATGTATCCCTTTGAGAGAGTAGGAAAGAGAGGGAAGAGAGAGGGGAGAGAAATAGATGAAAATGGTAGAAGGAGAGGGCGGAAGGAAGAGGAATATGGAGAGAGAGAGAGGGAGGACTAAGGAGAGAGGGGAAGAGAAATAATTTTTTTTACAAAATAAAATTGTAATCTTAATTTATATTTTTTACGGTCATTTTGAGTATTCATGTATATATGTTGCGGACGTAGCCTGTTTTGATGCAGGCATAACCCGCCTTGATGCGGGCACAACCCGCCTTGATGCATTGAGCACGGTCGAAGCATGGGCGACGCACGAGTGAAGCACGTGCGGAATCGGGCAAAACCCGTCTGGATGCGGCTGAAGGCCGCCCGAGAGCATCGAGCACGGGCATAGCCCGTGCAAAGATGCTCATGTGTGTGTACATATAATGAAAAAAATAAATAGTATTGTTGAACTTGGTTGTGATTCTATTCTTTTCCATATGCACTATTCTTTAGAGGAGCTTTTGCGCATTGATTAAGGTGTGTCATTTTGAGATCACGGGTTTGAGATCTGAAGCAGCCTAGTCTCTTACAAAAATAAGATTTGCCTACATATTCGCCCTTGCAATGGTACCCTTTTCTAGACACTTGCTGTGTGACTTCCCATTTAATTCATATTATTCCTCTTTACTTTTGATGATGGGCACATATATAAACATTCTCTATCGTGCTTACAACATAAGAAGGATAGTTAGACAATACCGTTATTTCATTTAATAGAATGGCAAGTGGACAGGATAACTGGATAAGGCAGGACAACAGCTGTGACCTTCAGCCTTTGTACCGCAAAATTTTTGCATCCGGAGTCCGGACTCCGGGTTCCTTCTTTCCGGGGTAAGGAAACGGGTTTACCAATCCCCAAGTTCTTTTCGTTTTTGATCACCATCGTCACCTCTTCCACGCGGCAAACTGGTATGGCTCCCAGACGGTGATTTAGGGACGGACGGACGGACTCCGGACGGACTCTGGACGGCAGATATCATCTTATAATTATGCTATCTTCTCAGAAAAGTTTTGGTAATTATTCCTTCAATAAATTCGAAGAAAGTTGATTTCCTTTTATAAGAATATAAACACATCATTCCATGTCCCTAAATTTAAATTCAAAGGAATATTCAAATCTCAAACAAACCAGCTCCAATTGAACTCTAATCCAACCTCCCAAAAGAATTTCAAGATCCCCAATTCGAGCTAAAAATCGCGCTCAATCAAATTAAAGACTTGTATGATCCAAAAAAAGCATAATCCAAGATTTTCCAATAATGTTTTCAACAATATCATTTAAATTACAAAGTATATATATATATATATATATATATATATATATATATATAAATATATATATATATATATATATATATATATATATATATATATATATATATATGTATATATAAGTTCAATCCCCAGCACAAATACATATAATACATATGCACATCTCCACTGGTATGGTTGTATATGTGCATACTTTATGGGTAGCAAACAGTTCAAGAAACTCAAAATATGCCCTAATATAGACCCGATAATGGAGAAAAAACTGCAGGCTCTCAGTGATTAAGGCTAGCTGAAAACAAGATATACCTAAAGCTGGAGTGCAGGGGGCATCAAATCTGAAGCTTTATAAATTTGACCTGGAAGAAAGTTTAGCTAGCCTTCATAGTCCACGGGCGGTGTTCCACCCCAGACCAGCGTAGCCTTTATTACCGACCGGACACACGGGCTCTAGAATGCCTTTATTGGAGCTCCCCAGAGACTCTCCCTAAGAAAAATAAAATTAAATAACAGATAATTAGCAGGGCGACCTCATATGAGGTCAGATCCGATAGGATTAAATGGAAACCCGATCCATTTAGATATCCGATATGTTCACAGTTTAGACGGATCGGATACAATTTAAAGGTCAAACCTAATTAAAATAAAACTTAGAAATACCTTCTTATGAATACTAAAGCTGATTCAATTGGGCATCATTAACCATAAGACGGTCCTTCTATGCTATTATTCATTATCGCAGGTCCTTCAACACTACTGATCATGTGAGCCGCTGCATTGCCACTGCCTCACTCATTCTTATTTCGCACAATCCGACAACCCGACTTAATAAAGATGATGAGTCCGATCCGAATCAGAGAAGGAATGATGCATAAGAATAGTGGATGAGGGTACCTTGGATCCAAACCCCCCAAGACATTGGCAAAGCTTCTTAGGCCGGCGGTAGAACATTCAGAGAGAAGGGAGAAGATAGCAGGACAGCAAAATGTCAGGCATACTCCGCCTTGACAATGTTGCACGCGGGTTTAGCTTTTTGATCACCCCATTGATTGGCCGAGTAAGCCTCATTTCAATGAAACTATTGTGGAGAAGAGAAAAAGAGAGAAGTTTAGAACAAGACTGAAGAGATACTCAAGTACTCTCTTATTTTTGAATGCCTTTTTATAGGACTTCTCATCCACCTATGCATAAAACTTCGAGATTATGCTTTCAACCATCCCCCATATATTTTCATATGGATACAAACATTATCCTATCCAATATACAAAAATACAAAGGTTTCGTTCAAGCACATCCTTTCAAATGAATCTTGCAAGTCCATCCAACATGGCATGAGAGTCCATCCAAATCATTCACATGTCATTGCTAGCACGATTTTTGCTTATGATGCAAGTCTTTTTCCTTCGGCCCAAGCAAAGCAATCTTTGTGGGCAAATAATCTTCTCGGTCAAAGAATGACAAGCGCCGCACACGTTCTGCAACAGGTTGATGTCCCTATCGCCTCGAATTTTTGGATGAATCAACTGCCACAAGTCCTCTCACATATCACATGCCACCTATGACCTATGGGCCCGTTTGGCGGGGCGGCACAGGTGCTACATATTAACAACATTAATAATTAACATTGTTAATATATTAATGATACTTATAAATAATATACTATTCTTATTAAAATTATATTGATTTATAAATAATATATTATTTATTTTAATAGAATGCAAACAAATAAACATGAACCACTAGATGAGTCATTTGCAGAGGATGCTTTCTTGCTTCCTTCAGGATTTCGAGTGATACCACTTGATTCTAAATCAGTTCAGTATCTTTATTTATGAGTACAAGTGCTTTTTTCTGTTAAAAATGTTGTATGATTGCATAACTCTCCATATCAGTTGTAATTTTCTTTTTGATTGTATGTTCATGGCAATATGTTTGAATATTTTTGCAGGAGCCCCCGAGAACTCTGGACCTAGCTTCTGCCTTGGATATTGGAGGAGGCAGCACCGGAAGAGCTGCGAGTGATGCTTTATCAAATACGGGCAATTCTCGATCTGTTCTGACAATTGCTTTCCAATTCACCTTCGAGAACCACCTCCGCGAAAATGTGGCTGCAATGGCTCGTCAGTACGTGCGGAGTGTCGCGACCTCTGTGCAACGGGTGGCTATGGCAATCTCTCTGTCCCGGCTTGGTGCGCAGCTTAGACCGAAGCAACACAAACTACTTTATTGTTGATTTACACATTCATAATTTTTTTTGCATCCTCAGCTTAATGAAATTTCAAGAATGAGTGTGAAAGTTTAGAGATCCTATGAACACAAATTTCTGTTTTTCCAGAGCATGAGTATGAATGCATGTTAAGTATATAACTGGGAAAGAAGATGTGTCGAGAATTTTTTAATGATCACTTTAAATTTGGATTCTGATGTAAATGGAATTTTTTATATATCACTTCTTCTGAGAAGGTAAATGCATAAGTTCTGGTTTAAGATTAAAGTATGAGAAGTTGATTGTTGGCAATTTTATGCTCATCACTATTGTCTCTGTTTGCAATAGCTGTTTTGAAAGAGTGCTAATTCTGGTATCAATTCTATGTTAGCAAGTATTTCAGCTTCAACACATTTTTTAATATATGTTCAAGTTTTTCCTGTGCCTACTTCTATGAGTAATTGTTGCAGCCTTTTTGCCATTAACAGAGGCTGAGGTCAATAACACTAATGTTAGTTAAAGAGATCTCTAGCTCCTTTGTCTCTGATTTGCTTCACATGTACTCTTTTTTTTTCAATTTCAATTGCTTGCAACGAGCTCCCTACAAAGTCAGCGTTGTCGTCCTCCGATGTTAACAAAAGCAGTCCGATACACGAATTCTCTCATCACCGGAAATCGAGGACTTGCGGAGGAGGCCGGCGCCATTTCAAAGGCCGCACATTTTTCTTCTGAAAATAGTTCTTTTATGGTTCTGCAATGTTCATCAATAATTTGTGCTTATCAATAATGATTTATGGTCTGTTATAGATTGTGTTCTCAGCTTTGAAAACCCTAATGAGTTTGGACTATTAAAGATGCTTCTCAGTTTGTAGACGTGTTCTCAGTTTGTAGACGTGTTCTCAGTTTGTGTTCTCAACTCATAAGGCTTTTAGTTTGTTTTCTCTGCTTTTCTGAATTTGAGGGAGAAAGCTTTTTAGTTATAGTGCATGATACTTGCAGTTTCTCTTCTCTTTTGTAGGACAACTGACCCTTACACTCTCTTAGTTAATCTCCCCTATCACTTTTGTTCTCTTAAGAATACAAATTTGCCACTACTACTTCTCATTCTACTGTTTGCCCATCTAAGGCATGTCAGTGTTGTGAGCTATTTCTCCCCATTTGTGTTTTAATGAAGTCAAATTTTTAAATGAAAACATTTGGCTTTGTTGCAGTTTATTGAAATTTGATGTATTTTATATACAATCTTTGTTTGAATAAATGTTTACAGTGTTGATTATCACTATGCATTTGCTCATTATTTTTTTAGGGGAGGGGGTGATCTCCTAGAGCATGCTCTAGAAACCAAGTTTTATTAAAATAAATAAAAAGAAAGCCATATACAACAACTGTTAGCCTACTAGCTCTGACTGTACGTTAGGCTGTATTTTGGGAATGTTCTTGATAGCAATTATTAAACACCAATAATTGCTGCCATGTATGAATGGAAATCTCTTAGCATGGAAATTTCATATTTAGCTTTTACAATACATTTGCAGCACATTTATGGGGATTCGATTCAATCATTTTGTCCCTCATGATCAATGTCGTCACTCACGACCGATGTCGTCACTCACGACAAATGACATTGCCTTCACGACCAATATTGTCGCTCGCAATCAATGTCGTCACACACAATCAATGTCGCCCCCACGACCACTGTAGCCTCTCACGAACAATGTCGTCCCCACGACCAATGTTGCCCGCACGACCAATGTTGCCTCCCCTAAGTAATGTTGCCGCCACCTACCAATGTTGCCTCCGTCGACCAATATCCCCGCTCACGACAAATGTCGCCGCCCGCGACTAATGTCGCCATCCACGATCGATGTCGCCCCCAACCAATGTCGTTGCCCCTGGCCAATGCCGACGCCCCCGCCCGATGTCACCACCTACGACCGATGTCGACCCCGACATTTGATAACATGATTTCATTGTGCACACACTCCAAGCATGTAGACAAATGCTAGATGGTCTCATAGATGTAACCTGTTTAAGGTTAAAGTTCATTTCATCTAAAACAACCAACTCACTTTTATACGCAAATGACTGCAACAATGACGGTATCTGCGACGATTTTGCGGTGATTTATTAAACGCAGTAAAATAATATGCGACCTTTAAAAAAGCCGCAGAAACTACTAAAAAATCTGGTCGTATGCGCTAAATGTTGTAGTGCGATCCCTCTCCCCCCCTTTCCTTCTCCTCCCCCTCTTTTTCTTTCTCTTCCCTCCCCCTCCCCCCCTTTTCTCCCCCTCATACCGGAGTGGAACCCGGCGCCCCCCCCCCCCCCCAACATGCAATATATTGTATTATATTTTTAGGCCACTAAATTTATTTAATATCAGGTTGTACCTCTGTTATTTTTGAAATTACAAAAAAATGAAAAATCTTGCCTGTTGGCTGTTAGAGTACATTTCTTAACATCCATACGCAAAAAAACCCTTCTGAAAATTTACTCCGAAGAGATAAATTTCAAAAGTAAGAGATCTGCATCTTATAATTATGCTATCTTCTCAGAAAAGTTTTGGTAATTATTCCTTGAATAAATTCGAAGAAAGTTGATTTCCTTTTATAAGAATATAAATACATCATTCCATGTCCCTAAATTTAAATTCAAAGGAATATTCAAATCTCGAACAAACCAGCTCCAACTGAACTCTAACCCAACCTCCGAAAAGAATTTCAAGATCCACAATTCGCGCTAAAAATCGCGCTCGATCAAATTAAAGACTTGTATGATCCAGAAAAAGCATAATCCAAGATTTTCCAATAATGTTTTCAACAATATCATTTAAATTACAAAGTATATATATATGTATATATAAGTTCAATCCCCAGCACAAATACATATAATACATATGCACATCTCCACTGATATGGTTGTATATGTGCATACTTTATGGGTAGCAAACAGTTCAAGAAACTCAAAATATGCCCTAATATAGACCTGATAATGGAGAAAAACTGCAGGCTCTCAGTGATGAAGGCTAGCTGAAAACAAGATATACCTAAAGCTGGAGTGCAGGGGGCATCAAATCTGAAGCTTTATAAATTTGACCTGGAAGAAAGTTTAGCTAGCCTTCATAGTCCACGGGCGGTGTTCCACCCCAGACCAGCGTAGCCTTTATTACCGACCGGACACAAGGGCTCTAGAATGCCTTTATTGGAGCTCCCCAGAGACTCTCCCTAAGAAAAATAAAATTAAATAAAAGATAATTAGCAGGGCGACCTCATATGAGGTCGGATCCGATAGGATTAAATGGAAACCCGACCCATTTAGATATCCGATATGTTCACAGTTTAGACGGATCGGATACAATTTAAAGGTCAAACCTAATTAAAATAAAACTTAGAAATACCTTCTTATGAATACTAAAGCTGATTCAATTGGGCATCATTAACCATAAGACGGTCCTTCTATGCTATTATTCATTATCGCAGGTCCTTCAACACTACTAATCATGTGAGCCGCTGCATTGCCACTGCCTCACTCATTCATATTTCGCACAATCCGACAACCCGACTTAATAAAGATGATGAGTCCGATCCGGATCAGAGAAGGAATGATGCGTAAGAATAGTGGATGAGGGTACCTTGGATCCAAACCCCCCAAGACATTGGCAAATCTTCTTAGGCCGGCGGTAGAACATTCATAGGCGAAGGGAGAAGATAGCATGACAGCAAAATGTCATGCATGCTCCGCCTAGACAATGTTGCACGCGGGTATAGCTTTTTCATCACCCCGGTGATTGGCCGAGTAAGCCTCATTTCAATGAAACTATTGTGGAGAAGAGAAGAAGAGAGAAATTTAGAACAAGACTGAAGAGATACTCAAGTACTCTCTTATTTTTGAATGCCTTTTTATAGGACTTCTCATCCACCTATGCATAAAACTTCGAGATTATGCTTTCAACCCTCCCCCATATATTTTCATATGGATACAAACATTATCCTATCCAATATACAAAAATACAAAGGTTTCGTTCAAGCACATCCTTTCAAATGAATCTTGCAAGTCCATCCAACATGGCATGAGAGTCCATCCAAATCATTCACATGTCATTGCTAGCTCCATCATTGCTTATGATGCAAGTCTTTTTTCCTTCGGCCCAAGCAAAGCAATCTTTGTGGGCAACTAATCTTCTCGGTCCAAGAATGACAAATGCCGCACACATCTGCAATAGGTTGATGCCCCTGTCGCCTCAAATTTTTGGATGAATCAACTGCCACAAGTCCTCTCACATATCACATGCCACCTATGGGCCCGTTTGGCGGGGCGGCACAGGTGCTACATATTAACAACATTAATAATTAACATTGTTAATATATTAATGATACTTATAAATAATATACTATTCTTATTAAAATTATATTGATTTATAAATAATATATTATTTATTTTAATATAATGCAAACAAATAAACATGAACCACTATTTCAAACAACACTGCAAATACACTTTACCTAACAGTTTCATGAATTTTCCCACCATTCTGCAAACAGTTGATTCCTCCACCACTGCTTCTCCTAGCGCTGCAGCCGATGCCTTATAACTCGGGTAAGCTGATTAAGTATTGAGTACTTGACAGTATACCCCTTATGCACACAACTCTTTTTGTCAATTCTTCATCCATGTGCTTGCCGAATGATTTCATCACTATAAACGGTGCCTATTGTGACTCTCCCCTTGTAATAGCCTCTGCATCTTCATGATAGGGATTTGACATGCTTGTATGGAAGACTAGATGAATCTTCAACATGCTAGGCAAGTAAATGTGAAAAGAAACTTTGCCAACCTTAGCAACAATCTCAAATGGACCTTCTTACCTCCGTTGTGAAGCACCCGCAAAACCTTGAATTGCTGTGGTAGAGGTTTAACCAGCACATTGCCTCCAATATTAAACTCTTACTGCCTTCTTTTCGTACCAACCGATTTCTTCATATGCTTCCGCTTTTTTCTAAGCAACACCTTGCCTTCGATGTCTTCCTCCCATGACTCGACCATTTGCAATGCACTTGAGCTTTTCCAGTCATCCAGTGGTGATATAAGAAAATGTGGAGTGAGCGACTGTCTTCCAGACGCTAATCCAAGTGGACTCCTTCCTGTGGACTCACTTTGTTGCAGGTAGTATAAGAATTGTGCTACGCCCACTTCGCCCAATCCTATTGATTGGTGCTCACGAAATGCACATATAGCACTCCCATAGGTCATTAATCCGCACTGTTTGTCCATCAATTTGTGGATGAATGCTTGTTGAGAACCTTAATTTTGAGCCCAGTAACCCGAACATTCTTGTCCACATCTTTTGGGTGAAGCATGGATTTCTGTTGTTGATGATGATATGCAGCAATCCCCAGTATTTTACCATATTCTTGAAGAAATTCCGTGATAATTCTTCTAGTGCACAATCTTTCAAACATCGAATGAAGGTTCCATACTTCGAAAATTTGTCCACCACCACCATGATGGATTCAAACCCTTGGAGTTTGGCAGTGCTTGCTGAAGTCCATTGTTACTAAGAATTTTGACAGTGCATTAATGAAGTCCATTGTTACCAAGTTCCATGGGTCATCAGGGGTTGGCAATGACTCCAACAATCTGGCTGGTTGTTTGTGCTTCACCTTGTTTTTGTTGGCACACCATACATGCTTTCACGTAGCCACATTGTCATTCATCTTACGCCAGAAGTGTATGATGTCTAGAAATACCACCATTCTTTTTTGACCTTAATGTCCCGCCCATATAGTGTCGCGTCCCTCTCATATTGAATTCCTTCGCAGGTTTCCCCACTTCGGAATGTGCATCCATTGTCCTCCGGTATAAATCTCCCTTCACAGTGGACACTACAACAAGCTATGTTTTACAGCTTAAGGCTTCTGCACAACATTCACTTTGCCCGTTTTGTGCTCCATGCTAAAGTTGAATTATGCAAGGAAGTCCTGTCATTGTGCTTGCTTTCCGAACAACTTCTTTTGAGCTTAGAAATAACTTCATTAGCTTGTCATAATGTTGTCCATCATATGGCTTTAACATGCTCGCATGGAATACCAGATGAATCATTGTGTTAGGTGGACACGAATGTGATTGGAAACATTGTCAGCCTTAACAACAATCTCAAATGGCCCTTCGTACCTCCTCAACAGTTTTTTGTGCGTCCCCGCGGAATCTTGAATTATTGTGGTAGAGGTTTGACCATCACTTTGTCTCCAGTATTACACTCTTGTTGCCTTCTTTTCGCACCAGGAATCCTAAGAGGGGTATATGGTCAGAAGGCTCCTGGACGAGGTATTAAATGATTCCTCGCCAGTGCGGTGCTCACTCAAATAATCACTCGAGATATCGGTAGTAAGGTATGGACTCTGCCATATACAATGTGAGTGATGGAATGAACTCCTGATTTATGAAGAGTGTCGACCCTCTACTGACTCACTTTATAGTGGCTCACAATCGATGAATTCCGAAGAAGACAAGAAGTGGTAGTTCTTTAGGGAATGTATCAATGGTGGGATGACCCTCTATTGATGATAGTTGTTCTCTAGGGAATGCATCAATGGTCGAATTTATCATCGTTGATACTGGTGTCCTTAGGTAATGGAGGGGTAATCATTATATAATTTACCCTAGACTAGGGTCCTCGCTCGAAGATTGACTAAGAAATATAAGATGCAGTGGCTTTGGCATACCTGTTCCCAAGGACGTGTCCGACTTCTGACCCCGGTTCTAATTATTATTTTGAGAGGGGTCGAGGACAAAGTGATTTTATGACTTATCATAGACACAAAAATGTTTGATTGCCCGAAGCTAGCAACATCGCGACCCTATAATCAAGATCGTCCTAATAATACGTGGACAACGTTCAAGGCGAGGGCATCACAACATACATGGTACGTGACCTGTAAAGTTGTCTTGTCAACCCAAACCACATAGTAAGGTGTAGGTGAGGTCCAATCATCAATCTCGTATGCTCAATACCATTGTCTACAACTACATTAATATAACTTCCATTTCAATGGACAACTTGCACGGACTAAAGGAGAAGAAGGAAATGGGCCTATATTGGAGGTCCGTGCAAGTTGTCCATTGAAATGGAAGTTATATTAATGTAGTTGTAGACAATGGTATTGAGCATACGAGATTGATGATTGGACCTCACCTACACCTTACTATGTGGTTTGGGTTGACAAGACAACTTTACAGGTCACGTACCATGTATGTTGTGATGCCCTCGCCTTGAACGTTGTCCACGTATTATTAGGACGATCTTGATTATAGGGTCGCGATGTTGCTAGCTTCGGGCAATCAAACATTTTTGAAACATGTAAGCCGCTCAAAAAAGCTCAGATATCGAGCAAAATCGAAATTTGTTACTGTTAGATGACATAGGAAAGATAATTGTAAAGGCCCAATTATAGGCCCATTTCCTTCTTCTCCTTTAGTCCCACATCTCTTGTATAGGTTTGTTCTCCTACTCTCCCCTATATATTTGTATTCTCTCTTGGATTTCATACATGAAGAAGTATATGCAAGGTTTGCCCATTCCTTTCTACATGGTATCAGAGGAACCAGTCTCCTCCTTGGGTATTCCGTCTTCTGTTCGCGGCTACTCGCGGTCTCATTTTTCCTAACCGCCCGAGCTCGGTTAGCTGGCCTATCCGTTTGCAAACCGCCTGTTCTCCCGGCTGACCGCACGAATTTCCCTTCTCCTGCTTAGCCGCAGTATCGAGCGACCTGTCTTTTTTTTCTAGCCGCTGTCTCCTTTACTCTGTTTCCCTCGTGGCTTCCTCATCTCCTCCTCCTACCTACCCTTTTTATAAACTTTTCTCACACGTGGGGTCCACCCACTCTTGCTCCTTTTTGACCGCCCGGTCTCTTGCTTGTCGCGACCTCTCTCAATTCGCCGCGGTCTCTCCCCTCTAGCTGTACGTAGCGTCTCTTGCTCGCTGCGGTTTCTTCCTCTTTTCTCTTTCTCGCTTCAGTCCGCATCTAGGTCGTGGCATCTCTCCTTGCCACTGGTGGCCTCACCTTGACCGTGCAGACTCCTCCTCTAACCGCTTCCCGTTAGTCGCTGCGACCTGTCTTGTCGCTAGCGGTCTCTCATCTTCCCTTAGCCGCATCCTGGTCGCGACTTTCCTTGTCGCTGGTGTGTCCGCCGTGACCGTGCGACTACTTCCTCTGCCGACTTCTCTACCAAACCGCTCGGCCTTCTTTGCCTAGCCGCCCGGTTTCTCCTGATAGAATCCCGGCCTCTTCTGTTAGCCGTTGCCCTGGCATTGTGCGCCTTCTCGCACGGCTTGCCTTGCTGCTCTCTGCGGCCTTCTTCTCTGCCCGGTTCTTGCTTCTTTTCTCCCTGCTCGCCGCGACTTCACCTAGTCGCTGCGACTTCTGTGCGACTTCTCTTGTTGTCACGGCTTCTCTTCGCTTCTCCTCTTCTCTTCTCGCCGCGAATTATTCCTCAACCGCTGCGATCTCCGCATCTGGGTCGTGGCATATTCTCTTGCCGCTGGTGTGATCACCGTGACCGTGCGGACTTTTCGTGCGGCCTCTTCTCTGGCTAGTCGCTGCGACTAGTCTCATCGCGTGCGGCTTCTCCTCTTCTCTGCTCCTTCTCAGGTTGCGGTTTGTTCTCTTCCCAAGCGGCTTGTTCTCGCCGATGTCCCTTTTCTCGCGGCTACCTCTTCTCGCACAACTTGTTCTTGCCGTTGCGGCCTGTTCTCGCTGTTCTCAGTGCTTCCTCCGTTCGAGTCGCTGGATCTGTCCGACTAGCCGCGTGCCTTCTTGCCGCCTGGTTGTCGTGCCTCGCCGCTGATCAGGATTATGGCCTCCAACTCGATCACTGTTGGTGGGGTTGCTGCGTTGCGTCCTCAACTACATCAGCTTCAAGGGGTGATTAGTCGCTCTTCTGGCTCCGTAGATTCAATCTTCAAGGAAGATATATCATGTCTCTCACACAACACTCACTGGATTGTGGACTCGGGTGCTACACATCATATCTCTCCGCAGCAGCAGCCCAAATACTTAGATACTATTTACCCCAAACACATCACTGTGGCCAATGGTGACACGCTCCCGGTTTCTGGCACTGCTAATCTGTCTCTTACTCCTTCCCTTTCCTTATCCTCGGTTCTTCATGTTCCGGGCTCTCCTTTTAACCTTCTTTCTGTTAGCCGTCTTACACAAGACCTTGATTGTTATGTTACTTTCTCACGCTCTTCCTTTGTGGTGCAGGATCGGCTGACGCAGACTATACTTGGTAGAGGGCAACTGTCTAATGGGCTATATCTTCTCGACGTTCCTCCCACTGCTCTCACCTCTGTTCTCACATCTGTCTCCACCACTGATTGACATCGTCGTCTTGGACATGTCCCTCTCCCAATTCTCAAGAAAGCTCTTCCGTTTGTCTCTCTCCAAGAGTTCTTTTGTGAATCATGTATTTTCGGTAAACAACACCGTGTCTCCTTTTCTCTTTCATGTACTCAGAGCGATTCTCCTTTATCCCTAGTACATTCTGATATCTGGGGACCCTATAAGGTCCCTAGTGTCTTGGGATATCGGTACTTTGTTACCTTTATCGATGATTACTCGCGAGTTAGCTGATTGTATTTACTTTGTGATCGTACCGAACTCACAACTATGTTCCGTGCATTTCTTACGGAAACGCGCACTCAATTTTCTACCTGTGTCAAAATTCTTCGTACGGACAATGCTCAGGAATATACTGGTCGCACCTTCTCCAATCTGTGCGCTGAGTTCGGTATTATACATCAGACTTCTTGTGCTTATACGCCTCAACAAAATTGCATAGCAGAGCGGAAAAATCGCCACCTCCTTGATGTGGCTCGATCTCTCATGATCCAAATGCAGGTTCCTCCCCTCTACTGGAACTTTGCTGTCTCTACTGTCTGTCACTTAATCAATTGCATGCCTTCGTCTGTCCTCAACTTTGTGGCACTCATTACTCTCCTTTACCCATCAACAACTCTCTTCTCTCTCACACCTCGTGTGTTTGGATGTACCTGTTATGTCCACCACCTTGGTCCTTCCAATGACAAACTCGCCCCTCGTGCTACCAAAGCTATGTTTGTTGGGTACTCCCACACTCATAAGGGGTATGTCTGTTTTTATCCTACCACTGGTAAGGTAATTGTTTCTGCTGATGTCTCATTTCATGAAAACCAACCATATCGCACCAGTCCTTCTGATCCCCTTCTTCCTCCTCCGCTACCTCGGCCCATCATATCCGTGACGTCTCAACTTCCACCGCTTCTCCCTACTCCTCCACCAGTTCGGATTCCCACACCACCACCAGTTCGGATTCCCACACCACCACCAGTTCCTACCAAACCTCCTATCATACAGGTATACACTCGTCGTCATCCACGTCCAGATGCCCTACAGCAGCTTCCTCCTACCGGTGTGCTCTCGCGGCCTGTTGATATGGCAACCTCCTCAACAGCACATCCAATGACCAATTATATCTCTCTACATCGGCTCTCTCCGCCTCTTCTTCACTTTGCTCTCTCTCCCATCTATCTCTATCCCTAATTCTGTGTAGGAAGCCCTCCAACATCCACAGTGGCGTGTCGCCATGGACGAAAAAATGACTGCACTATGGGGTAATCACACCTGGGATCTTGTCTCTCTTCCTTCTGGTCACAGCTGTGTTTGATGCAAGTGGATCTTTACTATCAAACATGCTACGGATGGGACGATTGATCGCTTAAAGGCTCGGTTGGTGGCTCGGGGCTTTACCCAATAGTATAGTGTTGATTATGAGGAAACCTTTTCTCCAGTTGCAAAATTGAACTCCGTTCGGGTTCTGCTCTCCTTAGCAGTTCACCGCCGATGGACTCTTCAACAGCTTGATGTCAAGAATGCTTTCTTGAATGATGATCTTCTTGAAACCGTTTACATGCATCAACCACCCGGGTTTGAGACCACGGGGGAGTCTCGTGTATGCTTCGCAAATCTATATATGGTCTCAAACAGTCTCCTCGGGCATGATTTGGAAAATTCAGCAAGGCCGTTTGTGAGGTGGGCTTAAACAGAGCTCTGCAGATTCCTCTCTCTTCACTCGTCACCAGTCAACTGGGACCATAATACTGCTGGTTTATGTAGACGATATTCTGATCACTGGTGATGACTCAACCGGGATACAACATGTTAAGCAACATCTATATCTTCCAAATCAAAGACCTGGGAAATCTTCGATACTTTCTTGGACTGGAGGTAGCTCGACGACCTGATGACCTAGTCTTATCTCAGCGTAAGTATTGCATTGACCTTCTACAAGATGCCAGCCTCTCGGGGTGTAAACCTATGGATACCCCGATGGAAGTCAACCACATGCTGTATGCGCAGAGATCTGAGGAGGACTCTTTACTTCCAAATCCAGAATACTATTGTCGTCTTGTGGGAAAACTGATCTACCTAACCGTCACAAGACCAGATATATCATTTGCGGTTTGTGTGGTAAGTCGGTTTATGCATACCCCACGGGTCTCTCACCTTCAGGCTGTGGAGCGCATTCTCAGGTATCAGAAGACTTCTCCGGGGCAAGGACTTGTGTACAAGTCATCCTCTTCTCTTTATCTTATTGCATACTCAGATGCGGATTACGCGGGCTCGTTGGATGATCGACGGTCTACAACTGGGTTCTGTACTTACTTTGGAGGAAATCTTATCACATGGCGAAGTAAGAAACAGACAGTTGTTGCTCGCTCGTCTGCTGAGGCTGAGTACCGTGCAATGACGGCTGTTACTTCTGAACTAACCTGTCTGGGAAGTCTCCTAGGAGATTTGAGAGTCAAATTGTCCTCACCTTCAACTCTGTTTTGTGACAGTCAAGCTGCAATACACATTGCAAAGAATTCGGTGTTCCATGAGCGGACTAAACATATTGAGGTTTATTGTCACTTCGTTCGAGAGAAGGTTCAATCAAAGGAGCTGAAACTTGAACATGTTCCTGCATCTGGGCAAGTTGCTGACGTCCTCACCAAGGCTTTACCTCACAAGTTGTATTACCAGTTCTTGTCCAAGCTTGATGCCTACGATTTGTACGCTCCAGCTTGCGGGGGAGTGTTAGATGACATAGGAAAGATAATTGTAAAGGCTCAATTATAGGCCCATTTCCTTCTTCTCCTTTAGTCCCACATCTCTTGTATAGGTTTGTTCTCCTACTCTTCTCCTATATATTTGTATTCTCTCTTGGATTTCATACATGAAGAAGTTTATGCAAGGTTTGACCATTCCTTTCTACAGTTACAAATGTTTTGACTCCTCTTGAGTCGATTCAATTTGACTCAACACACATTTCGAATCGATTTAGAGCTTGACCCGAATCACTCGAAATGTGACTTGTATCAACTCGAATTGATTAAAATATTAAGTACTTATTTGACATATTATTATTTTAAAATAAAAAACCTTCAAGTCTAAACCTCTAACCTAAACAAGTAAAGTCATAACAGGCTTCATTTGCTCACTTTTGAGCCAGCTCCGATAAAGGAAAAAAACTCAGGGATTGTTTTAGACTCAAAATAAATTTAGCTCGCTCATGCCGATGAATTTTAGAAAACCACACTCGTGTCTCATCTTTTTATCTCGTTCCAAAGAAAGTAATAATTCATATGCAAGAACAAATCACTAAAAGCTTTCAGATCTAAGAAACCATCAAAGGACATAGCACTGATGCAGATGCATCGAGTGTTATCATCATCTCCAATGTGACCTCTATGAGATTCTTTTTTCTAGTACAATCGAACCATGCATGTGGGATAACATGATCTCTATGGTAAGGGTATTGAGGCTGATGTTGCTCATCGTGAGGGAAGGGGTCAGCAAAAGACTGTGCCTTTACGATGGTCGTATGTTTGCTCTGGTCCTCCCTATAAGGGCGGGTGAGGAGCATGGACAAGGAGATTTGTTAATTTACGTTTGTGTTGCTGATCTACATCATGGACTCCTTCATGATGAACAACTTATGGCCTAACGACTTTTTGTGGATGGTGTGTAGCGTGACCGGGATTCCTAAGAGGATCTAGGTCATCAACTCTAGTAGTGAGGACTCCTAGTTATTCTCTAAAGTTATTGAATTGAGCGTCCATTTGGTTGAAATCATAATTTTTTGGAATTCGACCATAGATATGCTGGTATTGGAACAGGTCGCTTGACCATCCAAGGAAATGGGTCTTATCATAATGCTTTTTTATCACTATGCATCATGCAAATAACCAAAGTTTGGACTATGATGCAAATAACCAAAGTTTGGACTATGATACCAAATTTGACGTATGGCAAGATGAAGTAACCGTGCCCTAAGCCATAATGAAGTTATTAAAATTAGCATTGAAATTATTAAAATCATCCATAAGCAATTACACTTAAGATTGAAGATATAAATAAACCAACAAATTTTGGGTTATGCCAAAGTAAGAGAGATTCAATTAAACTTTAAGCAAATAAAGCATTTAAGTAGAATGAATCAAGGGTAACACCATACAATCCAACATCTGCATATGTTTTTCAACAAATAAACAGCGAATAAAAAATGAGAATTAGATAATATACACAAATCTACATAAAAATAAGAGGCCACGGAGGGGGAGGGGGAGGGGGAATTTTTTTGGGGGGTGAGGGGTGGAGTGTTGATGAAGTGGAGTCTGGACAGACCCTCTACACCAAAATTGCACAAATTTCAGGGTGCTGGGGTAGGGAAATGGTGGAAGAGAAATATTGGAGAGGTCGTGATGGGGATCGACCGCATGTTCGTGATCGAAGAAGATCGGGCCACCACTTGGCGGGACCCATTTTTGCAGATTTGCTGGAGATGTGTTGATCGGATCGGCGATCCGATACCGCGAGCACGTCAGGGGCGTCGTTTTACATTTTATGTTTATTTTATTTTATTTTATTTTGGGCTTGAACTTAGCGTTTTATGACACTAGGCGTAACAGACGATCATAGCCGTTCACGCCGGGTGCCCAACCTCCCCCTTTTGTTACAAATAGAGGTTGGCGCTGCAGTTTACATTCATTGCTGATTTTGTGAGAGATTCCAGAATTCCGGCAATCATCGTGGTGCGACGCTGCGAGCCCGAGGTGTGAAGTTCCGGTTTTATTTATCAGTTTTTATTTATTTTTGTTTACTGTTTCCCTTATTCCGGTGAAAACCCCTTTGTTATTTCCTTGTAGCCCATGATTTTGGTCTTAACCGCTACTGTTCATCTTCCTAAAACCCACGACCTATTCATCCAGGAAGAAGAAAACCGCAAAGTTCTTGTTCATCATCGTCATCCCTGCGACTGTTCATCGTCCCCTCCGCATGACCCCTGCCGGACTTCCCTCCTCCCGTAGCTTCCCCATCAGCCAGCCGCACGCTTGCACGCCATCCATCTCCTTTCCTCTTCCGATCCCGCCATTTCCACTGTCCCAGCAACTGAAAGCCGCACGCGAGAAACCACCTCCCCTTCATCTACTTCCTCCTGATGGGAACGGGAACCAATGAGAATCAGCGACCAGTCGACGTTCTCCCTCTGTGATATTTCCTTCCGCCCCATTCCTCGTCGCATATAACCTAGCCAGCCACAGACAGTCGCCCGACTTCCCTCTCCAATTTTCCCCTCTCCCATGTTAACCGCATCTCTGAGTCAGCCCAGGAACAACCATTAAAAAAAATCCTGTTGGCTGAAATATTATCCCAGCAGGCCAGCCCTCCTTATTCTGGCCCTGGAACTCCTAGCCGCTGAACTCACACTCTTCCCCAACATTTACTTATTCCTTACTGTGGAGCCACTTTTAATCCTTCACGCTGCCCTGCTACTGCAATGTTATGGGTCTTTGAATGTTGCCGGAGGAGAGGCTGGAGGTGAAGAAGATGGCGGTGGTGGAGGATACCGTGGAGACGGAACCGCGGTTGTCTAAGCGGGGTTGCTCGTTGAAGGAGAGAGCCACCAAGATCTCACAACATGGGAGAAGAATTAGAACTTCATTTCATTCTTAACTTCGTACAAGATCAAGGGTCGATATATAATAGGACCAAGGGACATAATTGTAAATACGTAAGGGACATTAATAAAATACGCGACGACTACGATTGGACTCATACGACATTAATAGCACACTCGACTCGACATAATACATATAATAATAGAGTCATAACATCTCATTCACCCTTGAAATCGAGCTTGCCCTCAAGCTCGAACTCCACGTGGTGATCGGATCATCTAGCAGCTTGATCTCCTGCCAAAACAATGCATGATATTGCGTAGCGACGGGGGCAGAGGCGTAGCGCTGCTCCATTGGAAAAACAAGCGGCGAAAGTAATGGCTACGTCAAGGTTGATGGAGCGGTGTTGAGTAGCAACAACAAGTAGGTCGGAAGAGCAAAGTCCGGCAGAAGGAACGGATCTGAAGGCGGTGAGGTGGCCGAAGAGATTGGTGGAGCAGACATCAGCGAAGCAAGAGCCGACAAAGGAGGCAATGATGCGGCCGGGGTTGGCGGAGCAATTGCGAGCAAAAGATGCGTTGACATGGCCGGAGGAACAATCACTGCGAAAAGTGGTGGTGCGTCAATGGCCGACGAAGATGGCGACTGCAAGAGGAGAGTCGGCGGCAACGGATGTGAAATCTTCGGCGGAAGAGCAGCTATTATATTATCGAGTTTGTGGAGGAGCGAGATCATGGTGTCCTAACAACGTGCTTCGGCGTCCTAAAGACGTGCGTCCCAAGCAATCATCATTTCCTCTATCGAACGGAGGGCAACAATCTCCGCGATATTGAGGTTACGGTCCATAATAAGTAAATAATTACCTAATTAATTCAAAGAAGAATTAATTCAAATAATTAACATAGTAAGGAATCTAGACCGAATAGGGCTGCACGTACTCAGCCGGACAGGATAGAGAGCGTCCAAATAAGGAGAGGGTGGGGCCCGATGGATGGTTGTTTGTTGACCTTGATGTGAATAGGCAACAATATGTAGGAGTAGAAAAATAAAAGTAAGGAGAAGGCACAAAAAATGCCCGCCGAAAGGCTCTGCCGCTTTTATTGGCGTAGGGCTCGCGAGAAAAAAGAAACGACATCGCAAGAGGCCGAGAAAAGCGGTCAGCGGTCGTCTGATGCGTCGAGTGCGTCGATTGGTCACAGAGAAGCCTCGATTGACGTCGATCAGCGGAGACGAAGCAGAAGAGGGTGTCAACTGGTCACATATGAAGCGGCGTGGTCTTCTGCAGGGGAAGAAGCTGGAGAAGCTCTGTCGGGCTTGACAACGACCTGTTGGAGTCGGGCGGGTGGTTTGCCCAGCGCTAGAAGGAGGAATCAGAAGTGGCGTTGAGACGATGTTGTCGAGGCAGATGCGGTTTGCTGTTGCAGACGAAGCTGATCGAGAACGGAGGTGCAGATGCGGTTTGCTATTGCAAATGCGACAAAGATGCAGATGACGCTGGCGCAATGTTGGCGTGTGTCCGAGGAAGAGGACCAAGTCCCTCGTTATGGGTCTTTGAATTTTGCCGGAGAAGAGCCCGGAGGTGGAGAAGATGGCGGTGGTAAAGGATACCATGGAGCCAGAACCACGACTGCCTAGGCGGGGTTGCTTGTTGGAGGAGAGAGCCGCCAAGATCTCACAACAAGGGACGAGAACTAGAATTTCATTTCATTCCTAACTTCATATAAGATCAAGGGTCTATATATAATAAAACTCAGGGGCATAATTGTAAATACGCAAGGGACATTAATAAAATACGCGACGGCTACGATTGGACTCATACGATATTAATATCACACTGCTACTGCCACTAACCACGACGTGGTTGTTTCCCACCGCCAAGATCGCAGCATTCCGCCAACGTCGGATCTAGTGTTTGCGAGTATTATCGTTCGTGTTACTTATTTTTGTATTGAATATTTGGGGTGAACCTTGCATATTTTCAGTGAAAATATTATCTTGTTTGTGCTATTTGTTTCATTACTTTGTTCTCCTATAATCAATGTGTAAAATTTGTAGTTGAAAGCATCACTTGTGAAAAGAACGTGATTACTTGTTTTCACGCGCAAAAATTATAGTGAACATTATGTTGATTTGCTAGCCGTGTATAAATTTATTGCTAACGTTTAATTCTGGACTAATTTTAAAACATGCATACATAAATTACATCGGGTTCAATTGCATCCATTAAACACATCCACGTAGAATTGCATTAGTGTGTCGGTACATCCTATTTACACACCAGCCCAGTATTGCGTCCAGTAGGTTTGTAGGGCTACTTGAGTTTTGTAGTGGTTGGACAGGTTGGAGAAGCAGAGTATATGCTGCAGGTGCTGGAGAATGTGGCTGGCATGGGTGTCGGTTTGCTGGCAGGGAGGGAAGGAGTGCACTGGTGGGGGGTTGTTGGGGGCATTGGCAGTGGGAAAAGGGTGGGGTGATAGGGCTGTAGGTTGACTGGAAGAGGAGGAGAGGAGTGCTGGGAGGGGAAAAGTTGCAGGAGGGCAGTCTGGTTTGCTGGGAGAGGATGTTAAGAGTGCTGGGAAGGGGATGAAGTTGAAGGAAATGGGAACCAAGGTCTTGGTTAGGCTAAGGACGGGGTGACGGGGGATGTAGTGGGATGGTGATGGGTGTGTAGTAGTTATGGGTGCTTGTTAGTGGGGAAGAGGTAGTTATTGGGTGGCCATGTGAAGGGGGTGGGGGGTTTGAGTAGTGTCTGAGGCAGTTATATGGGAATTGTCTTGAAAATGAAGATTAACAACAACACTCAAGCCTTTATCCCGTTATAGTGGGGCCGGCTCTTAAAAAGCGAAGATTAAAAGGAAAAAAAATCAAGGCAAAAACACGCAGATTTACGCGATTCAGCAATATACCTACGTCACGACCGCACTAGGGTTTCTTACTATCTTTTTTCAGGGCAAAATGCAAAGTAAGCCATTTATATTTGAAGTCTAAGGCTACCGTAATTTTGGTGACTAAGGGAGGGATTTAGGTGATGTTGAAGGAGTGTAAGAGTGCAGATAAGGAAGTGTGGTGGAAGGCACAATTTTAGTAGTCATGTGCCAGGATGGCTTTGGGCTAAAGGTTGCGCTTGGAGGACAAGAGGTGTGATACACACGCACGCGCAACATCTTGTTGTATTTTGTATCTTTAACTTATAGGGCATTAGGGTAAATTGTATGTGGGCCCCCCATCCCTGTATAAGGAGGTGGTTTGAGAGTTTTAGTTATCTTGATGTTTTAGGGTTTTGAGATCTCTCATTTGCAGGGAGACTTCTAGGAGGAACCAACCTCCTGAAGTTAGGCACGAGCATGTCTTGTGATTGTATCCAAGTTCAATCAAGTTTATTGCAAGTAATCTCGCCACGGTAACATTGGTTCGATACCTGCAGGACCCGCCTGCTCATCGCGTGCCTCCTTCGGGTTTCGTTTTCGCAAGAAGCGCTCGTCGCGTTGTTCACCGTCGCGCCTCACAAACCGATCATCCATGTTCATCTTCCGCCAATCTACTGCACCAACCGTTATCGTTCATGTTCGTCTTCCGCCAATCTCCAGCGCCAGCAACCGCGCAATCGTCCTGATTTGTCGTTCGCCGTCACGCCTCACGCGCCAATCATCCCTGTTGTCTTCCGCATTTCTTCTCTCGCAACAACAGGCCACCCGCGCTAGTATGCCTTCTGCCGCTCGTCATGGATCGCTCGTGTCACTGCCAGCAAGATCATTCCGCCAATCGTCGACCCTTCTCCGCCGGCTCCTGGCGCCCCACCGAAGCGACTTACCATCGACAACACCAACTCCTGCGCTCTCTCTCGACCCTCCATCTCCTACGCCCTCGTCCACCTCAACTCCTGCAACCGTCACAACTCTAGCTCTTGCAGCTTATGCACACACCCTTCCCGCGGGTGAGCTTCCCCCCTTGCTGCACCTCGTCCACGTCCTTCTTCTCCGCCTCCGCCCGTGCCCTCTTCTTCATATGCCAAAGGGTCATCACTCGATGTAATCCCGTGTGGAGGCCCTTGAACACGCCCTCACCACCATCAACTCTGGTATCGAGGTCCAAGCCGAACAATTCACTTCATTTATGGCCATGCTCCACAACTTGCAACCCGACAAACACTGCGGGCCTAACACCGCCTCTGCCTTGGAATCCCCCAACACATTGTCCCCTGAAGAACCCGACCTGGCGGGATTGCCTCCACATCTTCCCCGCCTCGACATTCCTATATTCAACGAGACTGACCCCTGGGTTGGATTGCCTCCACATCTTCCCCGCCTGCGCCGAGCAGTATTTTGACATTCACCAGACTCATCGGGCGCAAAAGGATTCAACAGCTCTTATCGACATAGAAGGGTCAGACCTTCATTAGATCAGCTAACTCCGGCAGTCCACTCCCGACCTCACCTGGACAGCTCTCACTGAGGTTCTAATTCAACGGTATGATCACCGCTACTACGACACCATGACCGAGCACCTTTGTGGGGTCCGCCAGACCGGCTCCATTGACTTGCACGTTGATAAATTTATCGAGTTGATCACCCACGTTCTAGGCCTCCCACCCGACCATTACTTGGGTTATTTCATGCACGGCTTACAACCACATATCCAAGCTCACCCCAGCACCCTCCATCTGTCAACCATCAAGCGTCAATCAAGCCATGGAGCTCTCCCTTCTCGTAGAGGACGAATTCCTGGCGACATCTGGGGACCCTCTTTCAACATCACCTCCCCCTAAACCTCCTCACCAACCATACTCCCACCGCCACCCACCCATGCCCCCCCCCCCCCCCCCCCCCCCCCCCCGCCCCCAGTCTAAACCTCCACCCCCGCCACCTCCTCTACCTCTCCCAACCATTATGGGCCCACACAACAACCATCCTATCCCTACTTACTGCCTTCCCAACCAAGAGTATCATGACTTGCGGAGTAAGGGTTTGTGATCCCATTGCAAGCATCCTTGCCTACTCATGATTGTTTTGTCAAAGGAGTTCCAGGCCCTCAATGGGGATGACTTAGAGGGGATCATTATTGTTGACTTTGACGTCCTTATTATCATGCTTGTACCGTCGAAAGGAGCCCCAGGAACCTCTGCAACAGCTCATTCCCGAGCATATCACTACTAGACGACTTAGTTATTAAAGGCGCAAGGCGCACCAAGACGCAAAAGAGTTTTGGATCCTAGGCGCAAGGCTCAAAGGAGACAAAGCGCAACCACAATCTTTTTAAAAAATAAGCATCAAACATCAATTCATCTTCTTGATCAGATTTTTCATCTATTTTATTCATTAATCATTCATTACTATTACTTATATTTCTTAAAAAATACAATTAATGTGCTCGCTTGCGCTAAGTCAACTCACAAACACATCATGTAAAAATTATTGTTCTTATATTATTTCTTTCTTCCTTTTGGGAAAAAAGGTCTGAAACAAAAATCACACCCAAACATCTCTTTTATGCTCCAAAGGCGCCAAAAAAGGCGCACACTTCTGAGCCTGTTGAGCCCAGAGCCTTAGGCGCGCCTTTAATAACATAGCTAGACGGTGGGCGGCACCTCGACCTTGGGGTCAAGATCGATTTTCTGGCGGGATATATTGTTACACGCGCGTGTGACATCTTATTGTAATTTGTATCTTTAATTTGAAGGACATTAAAGTAAATTGCATGCATGTGATCCCCACCTGTATAAGGAGGTGGCTTGCGAGTTTTAGTTATGTTGGATGTTTTAGGGTTTTGAGATCTCTCATTAGGGCTCCGTTTGGGGGAACTTATTTTCACCGGCAAAGCGGTTACGACCGCATGTATCAGACCGTAATTAAGGTCCGATTCATGCGGTCGTAGCCGCTTGACCGGTGAAAATAAGTTCCCCCAAACAGCGCCTAGGAGAGGGACTTCTAGGAGGAAACAGCCTCCTAAGGTTAGGCACATGAGCATACCTCGTGATTTTATTTAAGTTTATTCGAGTTTATTGCAAGTAATTTTGCCACGGTAACAAGGTGGCAGTGAATGTGTGCTGCAAAGGAGAGCATGTCGGGGTTGCGGGCTGAAGTGACTAGCAAGTGGTAGCAAACGAGTTGTGGGGATAGGAGATACAAATGCTTAGGAGGGTTGCTCTGTGGTTGCATGTAGAGGTTGTGGTGGATTACATAGGGACTATCGGCAACTGCTCGGGAGTCGAGCAACGACAATAGGGGATGTGGATGGCGACAGTTCTTGGAATCGGTTACAGGGTCTGAATCAGCAAATGGCTTCGCACGCGCATGGGTCTCAATTTCACATAGAGAGTAGTGACCTAACGATTGATTCTTCTGCCAAATTCCTCAATGACCTAAACTTAGTCTAATGCAATATATATGTAGATAATCAATTTTAGATTAAATGTAGCGAAGGGCCAGAACGCCTGATCTCAATATTTATCTTTAAACTCAAAATACGATTCAAAAAATAATAAATAAAATAAAAAAACATAAAACTATGAAAAAAACGAGCTAATCACATTTACAGACTCCGTTTTTTCAGATGATGGCTGTTTAACTTTCAATAGTGGGAATCGACCAGGAATCAGTCCAGATGTGCAAGTTTGGAGTGATGCGGCAGATTCCTATTAGCTCCACATGACAAGTCGATCGTTTAATTTTAATGAAAATTGGTTTCATTTGAGTTCTTGATACAACTGCAATGATTTTAAACTATAGGAACTTGATTGAGACATTTGATATTGTAGGGATCAAGGTGGAAGTAGAGCTACACCATAAGGATAACATGTGATTTACACAATATTTTTTATTTAATCAATTAGGTATGCGTAGATTAGTGGCGCCACATAAGTTCAGCGTTTATAGATCATCATCAATATGGATAGCTACTAGTAACCAGAATAACTTACATTTTTCCATCCCATGCTTTGAAGAATTTTTCTGGCATAACTTCCAGGGCCAAAAGAGGCATTTGTGGCTTCATATAGAGCCTCCTCCTCGGATATTTCAGATTCTGCTGATCCACAATTTCTATCTAGAACATTTTTCTGTCCTGGACCAATACCGAAACCACCATGCAGGGCTCTCCTCTCAGCAGCTCTATCTCTGTAAGTTGAATTGCTTTTCTGTGATTGGAATATGATATTTTACCGAGTTAGTGAGGGTGAACAAATTTAAATCAAGCCAGTATTTATTATGGGATTAAAGAATGAGTTGGCATTGTTAAAGCAAGCTGGATATTCAAATGGAGTAATAAAAGGACCAATATATTTAAGCTGCTATAGAAGCAACTTCTCCGCAGGGTCAAAAATGAACAAATGTAAGTAGCAACTAGGAGATGTGCACGGGTCTCCCTGTGCATAGTGTTCGATGGCAGCAATATTCATCTGTGACTTCAGCGAGGGTCAAGTACTATGGCCACCACAAACTGCAAATGGGGGACCCCATGCATGGCCGCTAGTCATCTATAAGGTTATAAGTAACATATATATAAGGCTAATTACCGGTACCTCCCCTGGGAGTTTGCATAATTATAGATTGCACCCTTTTATCTTTCGAAATTACATTTACCTCCCCCTCTAAGTTTTATAATACAAAGGGTAAAATGTAACATACCTTTTTCAATGTAGAGTTATTAAAATAAATTAGAATATTATATTCATCTATATTTTTTTTAAAAAAAAGATCACACCTTTCAATGTAGAGTCATTACAGAGGGTAAAATTAGATATCATAAATAAATAAATAATTTGGCTGATTTTATCATTTTCCATCCATATTTATAGGGGAGGTAAATGCAATTTCGAATGATAGAGGGGTGCAACCTGTAATCATGCAAACTTCCCGAGGAGGTCCCAGTAATTAACCCTATATATAAAATAAAAATATATATATATATATATATATATATATATATATATATAATATATATATATATATATATTGATTTTATGCTAGTCATAGGCATTAACAAAATCACTTGTTCTATTAAATCAGGGAAATTGAAATTATACAGCTCAGAATTAGCTGGTCTTATTTGAGGATCATAACCAACTGAAAATTTTCTTTTTAATATAGTAAATTATAAATAACAGTATTTTACCAGGGCAGGGAGAAACATAAGGATTACATCAATTGAAAGCATAATGAAATCATTATTATATGAAGTATTAAAATTACAAATACTAAATAGATAACAGTGAGGAAAATTGATTCATTGCAAAATTGGAAAAATACTTTGGCGCCACGTAAAATCCAATGAGTTGGTGTGCCTACCATCAAAGAGTTGCATTTAGGATCATAATCAATACGATTTCGGAGAGGAATCCGACAAGGGGAAGGGCTGGCGGAGGTGAGGAAGAGGAAGAAACGAGAAGAAAATCTAGGGAGCAACCCTAAATTCCATATATCCAAACATAATGAAAAAGAATACAACACAACCCCTTATAGGTGTGGGGTGCAGATAACAAAAAACAATGTGAATAATAAAACATACACATAGCAGAATATAACATAACAAAATGCAATTATGATAATCAGTGTCGGCGACGCGTCTTTGGTCTCTCCTCCTCCAGCCGGACCCGTCATCGTCGTCCTCCACATGAGGACTTGCCACGACGTCTCGTCGACGGTTGTGTGTCTCACCGGTAAAGTTGCATATGCCGGGTTCATGTTGGTTTGAATTTGAAATGTCGTATGTCATATTGTGGGGGATATATCAGAGTTATTTTACAATGTCAAATTTTAAAAGTTAAATTAATTTATTCATATATATAATCATTTTTGTAAATACATGCAGTTACATACATAATATATTTTTATAAATTACACAATAAACATATATACACACAATATATATTTATAAATTATACAATAACATATATACACATATAGCATGTTTATAAATTACACAAAAAAGTGTTGACGATAGTAAACGACATAAAAAGCACCAAATGAGAGTGAGACGAGAAAGAAGTCAAATATTGGCTCAATGAGATGCACAAAATGCAACACAAAATAAAATATTACCGTTTGGACGCTTAAAAGAAATGAAAAACATATATTTTTAGTAGTCGTCATATATCGTCCGCGAGATATTGTCTGATATATCGGGGCCTGAAGACTGATATATCAAGAATATTTTCTAAACGACTTTTTTGCTTAAAATATCGATGTCATGACATTTTCTATCCAAAACCTTTATGTCGGTCGACATGTCGGACATGTCGACCGACATCTACAACACCTGCTCGTCGACATACGCAACCGTAACAATACAACCGTCTGGAAAATATGTCATATCCCCAAGGCAGTAGTCAGAGGACTGACGGTCGAAGTGATCCTGGGGCAGCCACGTAGGTTCAGACTCCAGGCGGTAAGACACAACAACAGGGACCTCCTGCGAGCCAAAGTCCCCCTTAAGGTGGTAGCAACGATCAAGTAGTTTGGTTGGGTAGTATGGCGCGAACTGTCGTGTTTCTTCCTGACCAAAAGAGTCAGGCTAGAAAATAGGCTTGCACCAAAACGGTAAGGCCCCCCATCAGCATCCCCTGCGTCAGAGGCTCGAGCTCATCCTTTCGCTCACGGTCAGAATGAAATAGTTGTGCCAAGGTTGTTGTGGTCCTAGGCTGGAGGAAATTGGCATGGTTGGTTGGCCGGGCTGGTAGCAATCCTGCTGGAGGATGGATGACGTCGGCGATCGCGGTAGAAAGTTCTTGGGGGTCCGTCGGAGAAGGGAAAGGCACCTCAGACGGGCCCGAGAGGGCCCACAGCCCCACGGAGATGACAACGTTCGTGGTCCGCTGGACCGTACAGAGGAATACCGAAGAGCGGAGTCACCGTCGAGGCGACATGGCTGGCACCCGTGTAGGAACTGCATGGTCCTAGTCGCCAAGCTGACGCGTATATTGTCGAGCGTACGGAGCCAAACCAACCCAAAAATGGCATCAATACCGCCTAGGCCAAATGCGTAGAAGACTGCGGTCATGGAACAGGACCCCACAAAGAGAGACATCACAGTGCAACGATGCTTAGTCGGTCGGCGACGCCCATCACCCAGGCGGACCGCAACATCCGGAGAGGGAACCGAGGGAAGACGGAGCTGCTGCACCAGGCGCTCAAAGATGAGGTTATGGCTTGGGCCGCTGTCCACCATGATGATGATCGGGGGATCCCGCAGCGAGACCTTCACGATCCTGCAGGTGAGGAAGAGGAAGGAGGGAACGAGAAGAAAACATAGGGAGCAACCATAAATTTCATATATCCAAGCATAATGAAAAAGAGTACAACACAACTTCTTATAGGTGTGGGGTGCGAATAACAAAAAGCAATGCGAATAATAAAGCGTATGCATAACAAAATATAACATAATTGCTGGGAACAATGCTCGCAATATTCCTGATTTGAAGAATTCCTCACAATATAGATAATCACACTTGTATTTGATGGATGTGTATTCTTGTTATGATGCAAACATGTACATAATAGTACAAGCTTAACATAAGGCTAAATTTAGTGTTATCAGACATAGTCTTGCCAATGTAATCCCTTATTATGCTAGACAACATATCGACCTAAGTTCTAGACTAGGTTGGACTTGCTACTTACTCTGAAAAATATCAGTTAATCAAGTTCAAGAAGTATCGGGTTGAGCAAAGGAACAAATTTCAAAAGATTGAATTTCGGTTAAGTCAAAATTCGACTGGATATCAAGTCGATCAGTTAGACGATCTAGTTGAATGGTTATATTAATCAAGTCGAATCGTGCTCATCATCAGCACATTGGAATTCCTGTCAAACACTGATTCGACTAGACAGTCAAACCGATTGAACACATGTTAGAAGTCTTATGTGAAAATCTCAGTGAATTGGCTAAGTATAAAATCGACTAGAAAATCAAATCACTCATTCAGAAAAGTTGAAGTCGATTCATGATGAAGGATCGTGAAGGTCAAAATCATTTTTAAGTACAGATTCGAGCAGAGATCAAGTCGATCGTATTGAATGATCAAGTCGATCATGCTGAATTATCAAGTTGACTCTTGCTGATGTTCACGAAAGAAGGTCTGAGAAGGTTCAAAGGACTCATGTAGATATGTTAAGACGAATCGAGCTGAAGAAAGATTTGATATGCTAACTATGCATCCAGTTTTTCGACTTAAGTATGAGAAGAAGAAACTATTCGACCAGATATCGAAGAATCAGCCAGATGGAGATAAGGAGGATTTCGACTGATCAAGCTCAATTTGGCTTGACAAGAGTAATTCGACTTAACAAAGCTTAATTACGCCAAATTTTCCAGAAAAGACAAATTTGAATTACGCGGAAATTTGTCCTTTTGCATTTAATGTCGTCGCATAAAGGGACAATCAAATCTATCCTTTATGGAAAAAAAATTCTTACAACTACAATCCGAGAAACGACCGTTACACATCGATCCTATAGTTAGAAAATGATGAGATCTGTAACTCTAACGACAAGAAGAACAAGAATAATATCTATCGAACGAATCAAAGAATAAGCAAAGTTTTTATGTCGGAACTTTTCAAAAGCTTAAAGTTGGAGAACATAATTCAAAGAACACGTCTCAGATTCTCCATAAAAAGCAGCAGAAGGATTTTCAGCGGTACTGAGCAGGTTACTTGAAGAAATCTATAATTCTCAGGCTGAAGATCAAAGAAGAAGTTGTGCCGAGGCTAGCTAAATGCTAGATAGACAGAGGGGGAAGTGAATATACCCAAATCGGGGAACCACTATATTTGTTTGTGCTTGTGCTATGATTTCTGTGTGATTTGTGGTCGTCGTTCTCAATCTTATTATTCCGCAAAAAATCTTCGAAAAAGACATCACCTATTCACCCCCCTAAGTGAAGTGACATCTCACGACTCACAAGTGGTATCAGAGGTTAAGCTGAGGGGGAGTCCCTCAATGAGCTCCATACTTAAGAAATGGGAAGTGTTGAAGCTAATGCGGTTGAGGTAACAACAGACACTAGGTTGGTTGTCCAGTAATATCACAGAAACACACACATGAAACATATCTGTAGTGGAGTGTTCATTGATCCTGATGAAGTTGGTATCTGCACTGTTACACCTCGATCCTATAAATATAAAAGGATAAGATCTATAACCCTAACAACAAGAAGAACAAGAACAATATATATCGAACGAATCAAAGAATAAACAGAGCATTTATGCCGAACTTTTCGAAAGCTTAAAGTTGGAGAACATTATTCGAAGAACACATCTCAGATTCTCCAAAAAAAAATCGGTTGATTCACCGTTGCTTTCATACAATCAGATTCATCCATAAAAGCAACAAAAGGATCTTCAGCGGTACTGAGCAGGTTACTTGAAGAAATCTATATTTCTCAGACTGAAGATCAAGGAAGAAGCTGTGCCACATCAAAGCTTCAAGAAGACTCTCGTACTATCAAATTGTGTCAAACAGAATCTATAGAAAGTTGTTATTTGTCTGTAAATTTTATCAACTATAGGATCTCTTGTGGATTTGAGTGATAGGATTCCTTGCGGGGGATCTGAGCTGTAGGGTTCTGGAGTAAATCAAAGTTGTAGGTTCGACTGCGGCCTGAGGTAGGAAGCCAGTCAGCGCTTCTGAGATAGGATTCCTTGCGGGGAATCTGAGTTGTAGGATTTCATGTGTAGAATCTGAGGTAGGATCCTCTGTGTATCTGAGGTAGGAGACATGGTCTCTGAGTTGTAGGATCTGCATATCTGAGTTATTAGAGGGATTTGCAGAGGCTAGCTAGCTGCTAGACAGACGGAGGGAGAAAGTGGACGTACCCAACTCGGAGAGCCACTATAGTTGCTTGTGTTTGCGGCTTTGTGCTGTGATTTCTGTTTGAGTTGTGGTTGTCACTCTTAATCTGCTATTTTGCATAAAACCTTCAAAAAAGACGACATCACCTATTCACCCCCCTCTAGGTGATGTGACATCCCACGACTTACAATAACAAAATGCAATTAAGATAACCATATCAGTGACGCGTCTTCGATCTTTCCCCCTCCAGACGGACCCATCATCATCGTCCTCCGCGTGTGGACTCTTCACGACGTCTCGTCGGCGGTTGCATGTCTCGTCGGCATGCGCAACCGTAACATAATGTTTAACTAAGGAGGGTTTAGAATTGTTTGATTCTCATTTAGGGAAGTGAGTAACATTGAAGTGAGTCATGATATCTATGTTAGAACCTAAGAAAAAAATTAAAACCAATTGGTTGGAGGTAAAGAGAACCACAATCCACATTAAGTGCACTAGCTATGTTAGTTTTTCAATATGGGACTATCCCCAACACACCCCTCACGGGCAAGGTCTTTGACAAGAATCACACTTCAAGCGCAGGGCCCATCACAAAATAGGGACCACACTCGTCAATTTTAGCAGGAAGCATTGATCAGATAGTCATCTGGACGATCCAAGTTCGCGGTTGTATCCGGAATGCCGTTTGAGATTTTATATATATTTAATATTTTTGAAGTTTTAATTAGAGAGATTGGACAACTATTGTGCACGGTCAATCATAACCACCCACGATGGTTGCCCCTAATCATGTTTTATTATAAATAGAGGAGGGAGTAGGTTTGACGGCTATTACTGATTTTGGAATTTGACAATCACATGGTGCGGACTCCACAAAACTCTAAAGTTCCACTCCTAGGGCTTGTATTTTTTGTTTCCTTGTATTCCTTGAAATGCCACGCCGAAACCGATTCCGGAGAGAGGAGGAAAAAGCCATGATAAGCTATTACGGGGGGGGGGGGGGGGGGGGGGTGGGGGGGTGGCGGGGGTAGTTTTTCTAGCAGCCGGCCAGCGACGGAATCGACAACAACGAGTTTCAGGATTGAGACTTAATGAAACGACGAGGAATGGGTTCTTACAAGGAGTTCATTGGAGGCGAGTTTGGGCTAATGTTGTGTTATCAAGGCACGTGCCTAGACGCACCTGAGGCATCAGGCGCACTCCGAGGAGCCTCAGCAAGGCTGAGGCAAGCAAAGTGCCTCAAGCGCGCGCCTTATGTGCCATTCAGGCGTGCATTAGGCGTGCATTAGTTTTTCTAGCAGCCGGCCAACGACGGAATCGACAACGAGTTTCAGGATTGAGACTTAATGGAACGACGAGGAATGGGTTCTTACAAGGAGTTCATTGGAGGCGAGTTTGGGCTAATGTTGTGTTATCAAGGCACGTGCCTAGACGCACCTGAGGCATCAGGCGCACTCCGAGGAGCCTCAGCAAGGCTGAGGCAAGCAAAGTGCCTCAGGCGCGCGCCTTATGTGCCATTCAGGCGTGCATTAGGTGAGCCTGGGGAATTTTTGGTCTAAATAGACTCCTGGACCCGGCTCAGTTTAATTAGGGTTTAGGTATTGCTTCTTGATGTAGGGTAGGCTAAGGGGTACACAAAACATAGAGCTCTAGGTGGAAATGCAAAGGTGACTCACTAGTATGCCCCTAAGTGCAATGCGACCGTCAGTGACAGCGACAAATAAATTTGAGCAATGAAATTTTCTAACACCACACAAATATTTAAAATTGAAAACAATTATTTAATTCGACAATTTTATAACGGCTTTCTTCCGCTCGGAGGGCCAAGGTCAAGCACGTGACGAATAACTCCTCATGCAAGTTAGTAGTTTATCGAAACAATTTTCCACTAGCAAGAATCAAAGCGATGTATATTAATTCACTAATGAAAAATGTCAAATCACATAAACCAATACCACAAGAGAACTCACAGAGTAGAGAGCAGAACTGAAGCATTGAAGATTATGGATTCAGACGTGTAGATCTGCGATCGAAGATGGACCCAGCGGCGCGAAAATGGTGGCGGTGGCTGTACTCGGCGGTGAGTGGGGAGATCGGGCCGAAAATGGAAAGATCCGGCCACTAGTAGGGAGATCCGGGTGGGGAGACTAGATTCGATATTTTGGGATCGAATCCGGGTGGAGGGGTGATGAACGGAAGGTGAAAATAACAGATCGGGACTGAAATTCTTAGATTTGAATTGATCCAATAAATTAGAGCTAAAGGGGAGTGGATCCACGGGAGGGAAGAAGTGGAGGGTCGGTGTGAACAGTGGTGACAGCGTGAACAGTACCCCCGTGGACAGTAACCGGTGGGCATTTCCCAGTGAATGGTAGTTGGGCTTCCTGGATAGAAGTAGTGGGTTGGAATTTGGGGTTGTAGGGGCAGCAGATGAAGGCTATGGATGGGTAGTACCTTGGGGGGAAGTTTGAGCGCCTAAGAGTCGTCACCTAGTGTTCCACGACATCGGCACCGAGGGGTGATCGCGGAGTTCCGGGAATAATCTCTCCAAAACCAGCAATGCCTTGGTTTAGCCTCTCAGACCATTATTTATAATAAAACAAGACACTAGGGCATCCCTATCAAGATCCAAACATGAACAAAGATAATTGTCAAGGGGAGCACATCTAAGATGAGAGCTCCCACTCCTGCAATCCTTACACATGATGTCGAGGATGAAGAAGTCGAGTACAATGAAAAAGAAAAATATTATAGTGAAGAAGATGAAGTCATAATTGAATCAGAGGATGAATAATTAATATTTAATGGTGACGAGCCCAAGGATTCACATTTTGATAATCTTTAGAAAAAAAATTGAAAAACAAATTTATAATCTTTAGATACATTAATTCACTACCATTGACATTCATGTTTATTGTGCTTCTATGATAGGCGATACTATGTTAAGATGACATGTTAGCTTACATACTATGCGATGTTAAGTTATTGTCATTATGTTGATAGTGCTTTAGTAATAAACTTATTTTATCCACTAATAGTATATAGCAGTGCATAGTAGAACATGGTATTATAATGGCAGGTGCGGCAGTAAGTATCTAACGTTGAATTCCAGTTAACATCTGCCACGTTATTGTTATGAAGCAGCGAATGAAGGTGCTATCTGATCGGTTGATATCAGTCTCTAAAGCAGAGAGGCAAGAATCAAGGATAAAAATAAGGCAAGAATCTCTGAGGTTCGGGACAGTTGGTATTGTGAGGTAGATTCCTAACATTTTCAATTTTATTTATTTATTTTGTCATAACAATCACAATGGGATAACCAAATGTCTATTCTTAGTCCATTTCATAGTTCAAGTCGAGAAATTTAAAACTATGCAAGCATTTGATTGTTCATTTGAACTTCTGTTAAGTGGGAGTTCTGGTTATGCCCAACATATGGCTTATATAATTTTGCAAAAACTGAAAGAAGCGCAGTGCGGTGTACTGCAGAAAGTTTCGCATTGCTTACAAAGAAGCATCTTAAATTATGAAGCACAATCAACACATTGAAATGCAGATCAGATGTTGAAATTTACTAGCCCAACATGCCAGTCTAGATTTGGTATTTAATAAATAATATTTAGTCATTTATTTCTTCTTTGCGCCTCACGTGCCTCAGGCGCGCGCCTCACGTGCCTCAGGCGCGCGCCTCACGTGCCTCAGGCGCGCGCCTCACGTGCCTCAGGCGCGCGCCTGCGTCTAGCCTCCAAAACCCCTACGCGCCTTGGTGCACCTTGTGCCTTTGATAACATAGCTAATGTCATAATTAAATCACCTAAGATTTCATAACAAATAAGTTGAAGTTCCCCAAATCTCTAATCCCTAAATCATGGAAGTTCCTTTTTTAATTGCTAGCACTACAATTGCAATTAAAGACAGCTTACCTGATTTATAAGGAAACTACCATTTGTAAATAACATAACCACTATTTATAGTTTTCACATATTTTCTACTTTCTCTCTCTCTCTCACTTTTTATTATTATTATTTTATTTTTATGTTATATTATTTATTTAATTTTACTATATTTTCTTTATCTTAAACTATATATTTATGTGATGGCTTATATACATAAGAAAAATATATATTATATTGGCAATCATGATTAATTTGATGGTGTAGAAAATGTCTCTTATTAATAATATTGGCATAAACCTATGTATCATGGGGACGGAAACGAGATACGGTTCACGATACGAAACGGATACGAGAAACATGTTTTTTCAAAAAATAAAGATACAGGGAAACGTTTTTATTTTTTTATTATTTTAATGTAAGTATTAATTAATATAAAAATAAGATAACTGTCAAACTAAGTGTACATATCCTGAATTGTAACGAAAAAAATTTAATAAGACTACAACATCGACCATACGTATGATAAGTTCTAAATAATGTGTTGTGCAATGATTGACCATGTTTAGAGATAGTATGCAAGATAATTATAATGTGTTATGCAACGCAATTGGCCTATTTACAACTGAAATCAAACCAATACTAGATGCATTGATTGGCCATGTGGAGACATTTTGTATAGTTATGACATGATAAAGTTGCATTTGATGGATTGAAACTTAGGCATTATGCCTTGGCATGCCGGAATACTCATCTAAAGTTTTAGATCATCAAAATATAACTTGGAGGCACTTTAAACAAACATACGTTATAAGTTAAGCTCTATGGAAGCTTGACATAACCTAAGCCAATGACAAGAATAACAACTACACAAATATACCATGAAATTACAGTAATAGACAGTTTCTATAAGAATAAATCTTGGGTATCTTTCTAAAAAAACAAGTTATTGGAAATAACAATGATCAAAACCCGAAAGAAGAAGAAGAAAAGGAAGAAGAAGAAGAAGAAGAAAAGGAGGAAGAAGAAGAAGAAGAAGAGGAGGAAGAAGAGGGGGGGCGTAGAAGGAGGAAGAAGAAGAATAGGAGGAAGAAGAGGAGGAGGAAGAGCATACGAGTAGGGCAGGAATGCAGGATTGAGAATCGGGAGCGGGGTCTGGAGAGGCAGTGGAGAAAAAACAAGAGTGGGGAGAGCTTCGACGGGCGTGATGTCGGAGAGCTTCGACGGGCGTGATGTCGGAGATCTTCAACACAGAGATCTCTCCTCTCAACAACGGCGTGATGCGGGAGAACTTCGGGCGCACGATGAATCGCGCAAACCTAAAGCTAAGTCGTGAAATGAATAAGCAACAAGATTTTTACCGCACGGGAATCGCGTATCCCACAAGTGGGATACGTGATTCCGAATTACAAACGTCTTTTACTTAAAAATGAGTTTCCTAGAGTTTCGGAAACGTGTTTCCGGGCATTTCCCGTATCCGATACGATTTTGAGCCGATACACAGAGCATTTTTAAGTATCCGTGCTTCGTAGGCATAAACCTTACAAGAACAAGCACAAATCAGTTACCTTTTTATCCATGCAAGGAAGTTCATTAATAGTAGTGGAAGAAGTTGTGTGGTCGACCCAATCTAAACTGTGGTCTTGATCATGAAGAACTCCACCATACTGAAGATCACTAGCAAAAATATCAGGGAAGTCCCAATCTTTTGTAGGATTGGAAGAATCATATGCTGATAAGGAAACTAAGTATTTTATATTTGGGCTCCTTAACCGGTAAACTCTCCCTGAACAAGAAGAATGAAACCTGTCATTAATATCTAGAAATGGTGATAAAAAGTCAAGAAAACAAATTATGAAATCATTTAAGAAAGCTCAATTGCACTTGAATGTACGAAATTTGTCCTCACAGTTTAAGATAAGGAACAAACTCCTTAAATCTGATATGTAGGAAGCAAATTATGAAAACAAATTTCAATTAAAAACAAAATCAGCAGGAGTCTGCATATCATTCATATAACTATCCTAACACAATCTGTCACAATATTGATGTTTATTAGTTTTGCACAATGTAATTTTAGCATATAGTTAACAAAAGACGCCAAAGAAGAAACTGTTTGAGCCTATCAACATTGCAATCATAGACTTCATTGTTTCTTATACAAATATGAAGTAGCAACCTACTGATAATGCTTATTTAAAATTTAAAGACATATAATGGTACATAGTCCACTAATATGACTGAATATAAAATAAAGCCTCCTCTAATCCTCCAGGGTCAAGACCAGCATTGCTCAGCTGATGTCCCAATTTCAAAAATCTTAATTTTTTTTCTATCGATTGTAATATTACATTGTCAAAACTTCAAAATGCGTTTTTTTTTCAGATTGGTGGATACAAAATATTTGAATAGAATCAGGAGGTTACCACTGTTACAACTCAGAAAGTACTTCCATAAGTTCTGATATTTAGCATATGTATCATATCAATCGAACGATCATATCTCTAATCAGAAAAAAAAGTAATCAGAACAGAATACATGCCTGATGCAACACGGACTAAATTCAGATGAACCTCACGAACAGTTGCTGTTTTAAGAAGACCACCAATAGCAGACACAGAGGGATGCGGCTTACTAGACCGTTTGCTCAACCTTCCTATCAACCTCGCCACATGATTCTTCTTTGTGGTTTCCATAACCATTTCCCAATCCCAAAGATCCACTGCAGAGAAAGGTGGAAATTCCTCATCTGCTATCTGGGTTACCTGGCCATACTGAGCTTGCCATTTTTCTTCTGAAATATATTTGAATAAGTGTCAATCTTTATTCGAGCTTACAGAGACATGCATAAACAAAAACAAAAACAAGCAGTCATGCACGGGAGCCCAGTGCGCCGAAAACATTAGTACTCCATTAGTCACAATCCCCGAAAAATTATGGTTCGCCGACTACAAACATGGGATGGAGAGCAGGGGAGATAATTTTGCTGCCAGTACACTGTGGGATGCCGTGCAAGACTGCTCGCACTAATTTAAATATTTAGTTTTACTAATTAATAAAATAATGCAATTAACATTAATAAATATTTAGTTAGCAATAATAAATATTCAATTGCTTCAATTTATAAAAAATATGTACATAGCGGCTTGACGATAGTACATCCACTAGACAATCGTCGAGCATGTCAAGCACAACCCGATGATTGTCTAGCGGGGAGCGATATTTTGGACTAAGTAGCAGGCGATCACTCGTTCGATGATGGCCCGCTCGTCCATAACCCGCTCAATGATAGAGCGCTCAACTATCTAGATCGTCAAGTAGACTACCCACACGAAAATCAAACACCAGACCGGACCAGCATCATTCCATGATCTCATCTGTTAGATGGTGTTACAGAGGCTTCCCTTTTAAATAGTATGGACGAGAAGAATTCAAATTAACCCGGTTACCAACCATGTTACCTTTTCCTGTTAGGTCAAGCCGATGATAGTTAGCACACCATATGAACCCAGTTCTTTTATATGTAGCGCATCAAACACCCCCCCCCCCCCCAACTCAAATTCACAGGGGATCATACACCGAGAATTTGGAGAGAATAAACTCCTGCTGAGCGCAAGTCTGAGGCTTAGTGAGCAAATCGGCAAGCTGGCAATCGGTGGAAACATAATGAGGAATATGAGTACCTTAGTTGATCACGAAGAAAGAAGACATCAACACCAATGTGCTTGGAGAGCGAGTGCTTGGTTGGATTCAGGGTAATCTGGATGACTCTGGTGTTGTCACGGTAAAGAGTGATAAGACCAGAAGGAGCAGGAACTAGATGACGGTATCGTGTCGGATCAAAAAGAGGAGAGCCCTCATCCGGATGCAGCTGAAGGTGAAGTTCCATATGAGTAACAACAGTGCGAGTGACGGACAGAGCAGCATGGGCCAATAAGTCTGAGGTGTAGCGTTACTGAGATAACTGGTAGCCAGTAAGAGTGGCAGATAACTCAATGCTTAAGAAGTAATGCAGTGTACCAAGATCAGTCATCTGGAATTGCTACTGAAGGTGATGCTTGACAAACTCAATATTAAAGGCATCGTCACCGATAATAATCATGTCGTCCACATACAACAGGAGAAGAGTCTGACCTCGTGATGAGAAGTAAACAAACAAAGCGGGATCATAATGACTAGGCTGAAAACCAGTTGCAAGAACTGCCGAACTAAAGCGCTCAAACCAGGCTCGAGGAGCCTGCTTGAGACCATAAAGTGATCGACGGAGGCGATAAACAAGACTAGGAGCGGTAGAGAGACCTGGGGGTAGAAGCATGTACACCTCCACCTGCAAGTCACCGTGAAGAAAAACATTCTTCACACTCAACTGAAATAAGGACCACTGACGGATGGCTGTGACGGCAATGAGGGTCTGGATATTAGTCATGTGAGCCACAGGAGTGAAGATCTCATCATAGTCTCGACCGTGCTCCTGCTAAAAACTACATGGCACCAATCGGGCCTTGTATCTCTCCACTGTGCCATCCGAGTGAGTCTTCACTTTGAAGACCCACTTGCACGTAATGAGGGTTGTACCATTAGGTAAAGGAACTAGATCCCAAGTAGAGGTGCGCTCCAAAGCACCCAACTCATCAGACATGACGGCTTGCCACTCAGGAATCAAGACAGCCTCCCTGTAGGTACTAGGCTCTGTAACACCACAAGTAGACGTTAGAAGGGCTGATAGGTCAAGGACTGATACATCAAGCAGCTGAGTAGCAAGGTTGAGCCGATCTAATGGGTACCGATCACGAGTGGGGTAGCGTCGTGCTGGGGGATCGTCCACGGGTAGCTCACTGGAAGAGATCGGGAACAGAGGGGCAAATGACGCATCTGTAGGACAAGACCGTCGAACATAGTGCCAAGCATAGTGCTGAGGAAAAGGTGGGGCACGAATCTGGACAGAAGGATCAGGAGACTGTGGAGATGACTCAGGAAGAATAGGAGAACGAACCTGGACAGGGAGGTCAGGAGACTGTGAAGATGACTCAGGAAGAAGGACAAGAGACAGTGACCCCAGTGGAGACTGGGTGTGAGGTAACTCAGAGGAATGTGACACAGGCAGTGGTATGGAGAGAAAAAGAACGTCATCAACTATAGTAAAAATACGAGTAGAGGAAGAAGAAGACGAATGCGAGGATGAAACAAAAAAGGGGCGGGTCCTCAACAAATGTAACATCACGAGAGATACGAACACGACGAGCTACATGGTCATAACACCTATAACCCTTGTGCTCAAGGCTATAACCAAGGAAAACACAAGCGGTGGACTGAGCAGATAATTTGGCGCGCTCACGAGGAGGAAAAAAAACATAACATAAACAACCAAACACACGTAGGTGATCATAAAGAGGAGGACGATCAAACAGTCGCTCACCAAGACTGCTACCCTATAGGAAAGTAGATGGTTGGAGGTTGATAAGATAGACCGCAGTGGATATGACCTCAACCCAGAAGTGTGGAGGCATATGAGAGGTAATAAGAAGAGTACGGGCCGTCTCAATGATATGACGATGCTTCCTTTTGGCAGTTCCATTATGAGAATAAGTACCAAGACAGGAGAGATGAGGTAGAGTACCATGAGAGACCAAAAGATCATGAAAAACATGTGATAGGTATCCCCCCAAATCGGAGCCAAACGTGCGGATAGACATATAAACTCATGTATAACGAGAGAAATCATTAACAAATATAACATAATAACGATGACCACCTTTTGAAATAAAGGGGGCAAGTACCCATATATCAGAGTGAACTAAAACAAAAGGATGATCGAGACTCGCTGGATCGATAATGGAGTTGTAGTTGTTTAGCAAGCTTACAACCCGTACATGAGTGCGGACGATCAACAGACACACGACCTAAGAGACCCTGGTGAACAAGATAGGATAGTCAAGCTCCACTGAGATGCTCAAGACGGTGATGCCACTGCGGAAAGCTGACCAACGAAAGACAAATGGAAACTGCAACAGAGGAAGCTGGTAGTGAAGTGGATGAGGGAAGCAGGAGATGGTCAAACACATAAACCCCGCTACGGCGACGACCAGTTCCAATGAGTGTCCCTGTGTGACAATCCTGCACATTACACAAAAAAACGCATCAAAAATAACAAGACAACCTTGAGAAGAAAGTTGACTAACTAATATGAGGTTCATGGAAAGTTTAAGAACATAGACACATCAAAAATGTGAAAATGAGTGGTATGCAGGGTACCACAGCTAGCAATAGACAAGGTTGTGCCATCAACAGTGATGAAACATAGGTCAGAAGAAACAAACCGGCATGAATGTAAGGGAGCTGCATCAAAGGGCATATGAAAAGATGCAGCAGAATCATGGCTGACAACAGATGCCAAGGACGATGAGGCACGACTCTAAGAGAGCTGTTGAACGAGTTGTATGATCTGATCGGGAACAAAGGTAGGACTGTCGCGAGGAAGTGGAAGGATAGGAGCAGCTCGATGAGGTGCCCATGTTGGCTTTGTGCACACTGTAATTTGCGGCACTCCGAACGAATGGGTCCCAAATTGTGACAGTAATGACAACGGGGAACACGACGATGTGATGGCCCGAAGCCTGGGGGTTCACCTGGCAAAGTACTGGTTAAAGTCGTTGAAGACGGGCGATACAGAGCAGGTGCACTAAAACTAGAAGGAAGAGGTAAGACTGGTGTATCAGGTATCGAGAAGCCGTGTTGAGCAACGAGAACTAAGTGCGGCGAGGAGGCTGGGTGCATGCCCTCCAAAGAGTGAAGATGGGTCTCCTCAGCAACAACAACAGCAAGACAGTCACGCAGGGATGAAGGAGCAATCTGGTACATCAACTGAGCATGAAAAAACTCGAACTCAGATCGAAGACACATGAGGAACTCATACATGCGTAGGTGATCCCTCTCCTCAGTAATTGTGGTGCAACAAGCACACATGGGAGCACACGTGGGGCAACCGGAGGTAGACATCCCATCCAACTGGCTCCATAAGTCTTTGAGTTCCGCAAAGAAGGTCTGAATGGAGCGGTCGTGATAAGCTGAAGCAAGTGTTTGCACAAAGTAGTACTTCTGCGCCTGACTGGAAGACAGATGGAGCCGGCGTAGATGATCCCAGAGCTCAACGGGAATGGGTCGCGCTATTGATAGAAGGAGATGACGCATCTCTCCCACTAGTTGCAGAAGGAGAGGAAGCATTGTCAACGGGAATGGGTGTTGGAGCCAGAGTGGATTCATCAAGATGACCCCAAAGTTACAATGCTCGAAGAAGTACTCGAATTGTAGAAGACCATTGCTTGTAGTTTATTCCATTAAGGTTGATATCGGATTTCGGAAGGTACAAAATCTGAGATGAGGCCATCGGGGCAAGCAGAGGTAGCGAGAAGAAAGGGCCTCACAGGAGTAGAAGAGCGTCGGAGAGGAGGAAGACAGTAGCAAGGGCGACAGACAAGTTGATGTAGCAAAGACAAGGGAGAACACAACGAGCTCGAACGAGAGTAGATTTGGTAGCGATAACCTAGAAGGAGATTCCGGCGATGATCAGAAACCAGCGCCTCTGCAGGCAGCGGATGGGATGGAGCAACACGGTCAGGATCGAAAAGCAACCAGTGCAGCCAGCGCAGGCGGTCAGGATGGAAAAGAAACCGGCGGGATGGAGCCGCAGTCGGGCAGAGGACTGCGATCGATCGATCGGCGGGATCGAGCGAAAAACGCGACAGTCGGCACAGGAGGCGGGAACGGCGAAGACCTACCGCTCTAATACCACATTACCTTTTTCCTGTTAGGCCAAGCCAATGATAGTTAACACTCCATATGAACCCGGTTCTTTTATATGTAGCGCATCTAACAATGTTGGCATGTTGCAAGGGATTCCATTTTAAACTAGTATAGATATGAGCATATGAGTCAGTATCAATTCCATGAACCAAAGTTGCAAAATTTCTCATCAAATACCTTAACCACAAAGCTCCAACAATGACAAATTAATAAAAAAGAGATAGAACATGTTAATGTTATTTTATACCACACACCGTTGCTCGAGATTATGTCAGTTAACACATCCATTTTTTGTTCAATGGTTGGATCCCACTCATCACTTTGCTGATTCTCTGTGCCATTTGGACAAACAGGTAGCTCATCTGAATCTAAATGATCAGTTAGCCCTCTGCACTGGACCCAATAACTCTGTTCTGGTCAATAGAGGAAAAACTTGCTTGGTGACGGCTTTCTCACAATATCCAGAAAACTAAAAGAATCATATAATGTAAACAAATTTTAACACTCGCCATTTTTTGGGGAAACTGTTAAGCTATCAGGGGCAACTGCTGCACTGTTATATCCTGATAAATAAAGGTCAATCAGTGTCTCTTCAATCCTGTAATAGATAATTATGATGTTACAAGGGCATCAACAAATTACTATTTGGTATGAGATAAATAGTGAGAGCACTTCACAAACCATTGTGAAGGTGGTGGTTCACTGGTAGTTCCATCATTTGGAGAATGCTGTGGGAAGCCTACTACAGAAAATTACTCTTACTTTCTGCTTTACAAAAAAAACAGATACTTGCCCCATTGATAATGCATGCATACCGTTTAACAATTAAAAAACATAGAATGACTCTATGTATTGAAGTAAAAAAGAGATTATAAGATGTTATGCCAGTAACTGATTGTGGAGACTAGGGCCATTAAGAATACAAACGAGAATGAAGTAGACAATGGATCATGCAAAGAAATAGAAGATGGAAACAAGGGCATATGACGTATCTCAACTAAAATAGCATGCATAATGATACAAATACGCACTTCTTAGAGTGTCTCCTCTATATAAGGGAGAGTTGAGGAGAATTAGCTCATCTTGTCATGTCTTTAATAAACTCTCACTTGGAGAGTGAACCTTGGGGGTGTAGCCCCTAACTCCCTAAGAGATTTGTGCAAGCATATCTTGTGAAATTGTATCCTGCTTTCGATTATAGTGCAGCCAGTTGTTTTTTTATTGGTACGTAAACATTAATGTTTTCTCATTTTTTTTAAATGGCCTAAAGGCCAAGTAACACAGATTACAGAGAGGGAAGATGCAATATCATGATTCTTCCTTAGTAAATTATTCTAAAAAAATATATGGTATTTGTCTTGTAGCAGAGAGCACATACATGAATAATCTTGTGCGGTTTCACTTGACAAAGAACTTGTGCATTTAGGAACAGCGCATTTCTCTTCCTGAAAAATTAAACCATTAAACATAAATTTGGGGTAAAATTTGATTTTAACCACGAAACTGTTGCGGCAAGTAGAGAAAGTACCTTATTATATGGAAGAGGAACATAAGTTCCATTCTCAAATGTGTAATAAAGGCCATCACTGCAGCTGTAATACCATCCAGCGTATGGGTCATGGTAGAATCCAGTACTGTGAGAAGGGAAATGAAACAAATAAAAGGGCAGCCCGGTGCACAAAGCATCCCCACACAGCGAGGGTCCAGAAAAGGGTCCCACCACATGGGTGAAATGTAGGCAAACCTTACCCTGCATTTTTGCAAGAAGGTGCTTCCAAGATTCGAACCCATGACCTCATGGTCACACAACAATACCTCAACCAGTGCGCCAAGACTCCGCTTCAAGAGAAATGAAACAAATAAAATTAAAAATTAAGTGGCTGTTAATCCTCAATGATTGTCTTAGACTCCGTTTATTTAGGTATTTTAACTCCACTTCGGTGCGATAAAACATGACCAAAAAATTTGAAGTATTCGGTAAATCTTCATTTCAGAGCTCCAGTGCGGTGGGAAATGCCAAAAAAACTATTTTTTTGCTTCACTGCCCACCGAATAGTGGGACTCCATTTCCCAAAGGAGAAATTGGCAACAGTCTCCCAAACGGTTCCTTATTCTACAGGAATCATCATTTCTTGAGAGTACATGAGCCCCTTCTTTTTGGAGAAGGGACCCTAACTATTATATTACATGTAAGGTATGCATGAGAGAAAATAAAATAAAATTACACTTAAGAGCCTCATTAAAATTAGACACAGTATGACAACCATATGGCACATTATAAGATTGCAAAAACAGCATGATGTTGATGATGGAATGCGCAAGGAAATGGAAAAGAATAATTTATTCAATCATAAATTGTGGAACAAATGAAGCAAACTTAAAAGAGGGAAAAAAATCCCAATCAACAATAGATATACTTCCAACTCTTGAATGTATTATGGGACCTCATTCATTCACACATTAGCTCTCTCTTTTTACACATCCTAAGACCCCTACATGCAATTTCTAACTCCTTCACATGACTCTCTCTCTCTCTCTCTCATAACTGGTATATTTCACTCTCTTCCCCGGTAGAATAACGGTCTGTTTGGATGGGTGGTGGCAGTTGGAAATGAAGATAAAAAGAGTCCTTGAATGAAACTCTCTCCTTGCGTTGGAAGCAGGCCTAAAACGGCGGTTTGGAGGATTTGTAGTTCATTATGGAAGTTATTCAAACGGTCAAAAAAATAGCATTTGCTTGGCAAAAAAGACCCAAACAAACGGAGCATAAGCCTGGCAATAACCGCCTCTCCCTCTCCATCAATCCAATTAACTAATTTTGCTTATTTTAATAGTGTCTCCATTATTACACTATAAGAGTACACGAGATTAAGGTCGTCGATAAGCTCTTCTCTTAAAGGAAACAATATGTTAAGTAGTGTTGAAACCGAAAACTCGGTCTCTGTGGAGTTCACCCTTGGGGAAGGGGTGATCGCACACTTACTTCTCTCTCGCGAGCCAAAAGACGAAGGAGGAAGAACAGGGGACATACCCAAGGGCTCGGTGTGGAGGTCCCACCACACACCCGGAAGATCTTAGAGCGCTTCCCCTCCCTAGTCAGATGCCGAGCTAATGATACCTCAGAAAGCGCAAGAAGACCGGGGCACCAGCAAGCATGCCTTCTGAGCTACCCCCTTGGGTCTATTTATAGATTTCTGGGAACGACCTGCAAATAGCCAACCCCCGCTGTTCTGAACAGCTATGGGCAGACCAACAGGGGCAAAATAGTAAAAAAAACATCATAGATCACTTGGGCGAGTAGTCCTAGAGATCTCTACTCGCCCGGGGCGGCGAGTTCGGGCCCGGCTGGCCCTATTCGTCGGCTGCTTGTCGATCTCCTCTGGGGCGAGTGCGAGCCTGCCTGCTCCACTCGCCCCTCAGACGGTACGACCCCGCCTGGGCGAGTCAGGGGCTGCCGAGCTCCCCCTCCCCCCCCCCCCCCCCCCGGGTGCACGCCCGGGGCTTGGACTACTAGATATGGCCCACCTGGCCCATGTCGGGCCCACCTGGCCCATGTCGGGCCCACTCGCCGTATACGGGTTGTACACAATCCCTGCTCTTTGCGAGGTTGGAACAAACTCGGAAATAATCATCCAACCCCGCAGGATTCAGCGAGTGCAGCAGGGAATCTTCGGGTGGGGTCCACCTGCGGATATATATATACTCCAGCGTACCTGGGTGACCTTTACCATTCTTTTTGCTCTAAACCTGTCGAGATGCCTATCCCCAAAGAGATCCAAGAGAGGCTTACCCGAGCTCGCGAGGCTGCCACCGCTCGCGTTGTCGGCTTGACCGACGTGTCCCTTAGCAAACCGCTGAGCACCCTGACAGAAACCAACCCCGCCAAGAAAACTAAACAACTTCCAAAGGCGACCAAGCCCATCTACCAGGAGCTGAATATCGTCCTGGATGACGGGGCCGACTCCTCTACTAGGCTTCCCCCTGAGCAAAAGGGTAAAGAAAACGTTGATCTCTCCGCCGACACGGACAGCCAACGGAATGACGGCGAGTCCTCCCTGCCGCGAATAGACACCCTTCATGACAACTCGCGGCCTCAAACTCCGGACACTCGCCTGCGGGACCTCCCCCCCCCCCCCCCCCCCCCGGGGCTGGACTCGCAGAAGCCGAAATCACCAGCTCACACCTCTTCTCGGGCAATCTTCTCCCGCTCCTGATCTTGCGGGGAGAACCGCTGGAACCATCCCGGTCCCGGGCTTTGGCCTTCTTCCCCCGGGAACTCATCGCCCGGGTCGTGGCAAGAACCCGGGGTTGATCCCTCTTCGTACCTCGCTGGGGGAGCCGAGCTCGCCAGGTAGATTTCTGCTTATGTTACTCTGTCCTGCCCAATTTCCTTCAAGTACTCGCCCCTCATGTAAGGTTGATTAAACTTCCTACAGATGCCCCCAGCCAGCCTGATGCCAAGGCTCTTCGGAGTCAGCTCGTTACTCGCCCCTTCCTTCCCCCAGCTCGATAGAGGCCTTCCTGGGCCCTTTGGTGGAGAATGACGAGCTGACGAGGCGAGGGATCGTGTTCTTCAAGAAGTTGGTGTGTGGGCTGCGCGCGGTCCAGGAGGACAATGAGAGGCTGCAGCGAGACTATGCACGGCTTGCGGACGAGGTGAGGGGCTCCCCGACAGGCGAGGTGGAGGGCAGTCTGGCGGACGAGGCGGCGTCTCCAACTCCACTTATGGATGAGATCGGCGAGAATCTCCGGGCTGCCCAGAAGAACCTGGAGCTGATACGCGAGCTCCACAAATCGCACCGACCTGCGGGGAAAGGGACGCGAGGCCGGGGTAGGTAGAAACGACTCCCCTACTGAGCCTACTGATACTCGCACCCGGCCCCCACAGCTCGCGCGCATGTGAGATATCCCCTTCTTCTGCATTTGATTTCTTTGATCTGTATTCGCCCCCTGTCTGTAATAACTTGGAATATTCTTTAGATTTTCAGTGTTTGCCATTTGAATAAGATATTGGTCTTTAGGCCCAGCTCGGCGTGTAATTGAATAGGCTTCAGAAGTCAGCGAGCTGGGGTTGGCGAGCTGGGGCAGGCGAGCCGGACTGATCGGTCGGCTCGGCCTCAGATTTCTTTTTCTATAAATAGGCTCCCTCACCAACCCCGGTCCACCGCCTTTATTGCTTTCGCATCCTCCTTTTAGCCTTTCCACTACCTGTACTTGCGCCTCGATAACCCTGCGAGCATGGGCAAGACAAACCCTGATGTCGACGGTCGCTCCAAGTGCGCTCGGCATTTTGCCGAGTACCTCTTTTTCGAGGGAAACACTTCGGAGGAAGAGCTCGCGGAGTCCGTCAATGGCTACGTGCCCCCAAGCTTCGAGGCGCGCCGACCCAGGGAGGGCGAGTCCATCAACTCCTTTTACCCCGACGAGCTCGTCTTCCCCATCTCGCATTTTGAGGTGGGGTTGCGTACACCCCTCTGGTCGGAAATCCGCCAGATCTTCAAGTATTACGGCGCGGTGCCCGCGCAGCTGAACTTGAACGCCATCACCATGATGGTCGCGTTCGCGTGCTTCCTCCGCAGGAAGCGGATCGTGTTCAACTTGACCGTCTTCAGGAAGCTTTTCACCTACAAGGCGACTCCCGACGACGTCGCCTACTTCGGGGGCTCATTTATCAACTTTCGCGAGATCGCGAACAAACACCACAACTGGATGTCCAAGATCATCTTCATCAAGGGCGACCTCGGCAACGTCCCATACTCGCCGCTGCAGAAGGGCGAGGAGGTGTACCCCCCCCCCCCCCCCCACCGTGTCCGGCAACGATACCGAGCTCCAAAAAATCTTCCTCCACAAGGATTTTGAGGTCGCCTTCCTCCGAAGGGGCCTCGACTCACTCCTCCTCGTCCTTCCCAGCGAAGGTATACCTCGCACACTTCTCTCCTTGCCGAACTCTCCAGATCCATATGATTTCTAATCAAGTTTTTTCATGCAGTAGAGAGACAGATTCCCGAGAACCCGCCTTTTGCGGTCTCGGGACTCCACCCCGACACACTCGCACGCGAGAAGGCAGCCGCTGCAGCTTGCCGAGATGAGCTGGCGTCCTCCTAGCCCTCATCCAGCAAGAAGCGACCGGCTCCTGCGGGGTCCAGCTCGCCTCGCCGCCCACCGTCGCCAAAGAAGATGAAGAAGGGGGCGGTGATCCCCAGGGCGAGACAACAACAACAAAGCCCAAAATATATGAGCTCGCCTGAGCCCTCTGCCGACGGATCGCCGGAGAGCCCGCTGAAGGAGGTGTCAGAGAAAGGGGAGGAAGGTAGCGAGCCCTCCGCTCCTGCTGCAGAGGAGATCGCGGCCCACGAGCTGCGCCCGCCGAAGAGCCACCCCCTCTCCGGTTTCAGGGGAAAGGTGAAGGACCCGGCTGGCGAGCCGATGGTCCAATGGGATGAGCAGACCCACAGGGTCTCCATCTCATCCCTCCACCACTCCTGGTCAGACCGCCAACCCTCCTTCGGTCATGCCTATGCCCTCGGCTTCGGCCTGTACGACCGCGAGGATGTCGAGGCCTACAAGGGCGCGACCCTGCGCCAGCTCGGCCATGAGGGCATGCAAGCCCAATTGCGGGCCCTGGAGCTGCACCATATGGTGATCCGCCGAGGCTTCAACCTCAGCCACCTCCTGCTAAAGGCCGAGCAGGAGCGCGACCTGGCCAAGGATAAGGCTGCCGATCTGGCGAGGCAACTCGGCATTGCCGAGAGCTTACTCGCCAAAGCCGTCGGCGGGTTGGTAAGTCCCGGTCACCTCCTTTTTTACTTGAGATTTTTCGTAGTGGAAATTGCTGACCTTTTCGTCTTACAGGACGCCGAGGCTGCTAGCGAGCTGCGGGCTCGCGCCACCGGGTTGGAGGAAGAGAACAACCAGCTGCGCGCCCGCGCCGCCGAGCTAGAGGCGGACAACGAAAGGTTGAATGATCAAATCAAAGGACTCCACAACGAGATCATCCGCCAGGCGGATGTCTTTCTTCCCTCGGGTGGCAGCGACCCCTCTCTCCCGTACAAGAGGCCGAGAATCTTTGGCGAGGCTGAGGTCGCGGAGCGGCTGCAGGTCAACTCGATCGAGTCCGCCGAATGCACCCTGCATATCATGAAGGAGACAAGGGTGCTGCTGGAGGGTTGCGAGGAGATCTCGGTCTGGGATCTCATGCCGAGCCTGTTCCCTCCGTCTCTGCCCGGCGAGAGGGAGGAGAGCTTTGGCTAGCTCTTCAAGACGTCCAAGGATTTCGAGGGTGGGCACAAGTCCGGGGGCGAGGAAGACCGCCGGTCTGGGGGAGGAGGCGAGAGCTGACGCGCACCCCCTTCTTTTTGTAATTCTTTAATTTTCTCTTCCCCCCCCCCCCCCCCCCCCCGCGCTTTTTGTAACCTCGCAGAGGCGGGCTCCCCCTTGTAATATCATTTTGCTTAATGAAGAAAGGATTTAACATGAATTTTTCTCTCTTCTTCCTTTGTTTTTGAACTTACTGTATTTGCCTGCGAACTTTCCCCGGGGGCGTCCTCGCTAGGATAGAACTCGCCGCTAGAATGCATGTATTAAGATTCGCACCCGTGAGTTGATCTTGAGAGCTCGCCAGCCCTAGGCAATCCGGAGGCGGACCAATCGCCGTGCCGGACTCGCTGCTACCCAACTCGCCAGCGGGCTGCCACTTTTCTTGCCCATGCTAGACTGAAATTGTCCAAAATTCCCAAGTAATATCTGAAGGGGGTTGGAATGCCTTTGCCAAACGTTACCCGGCTTGCTGCTTACCGAGCTGCGCCCGCGAGTCCCATCTCGCCGAGAGCACCCCCAGCTCGCCTATTGCCTCTTTCCAACGCCATCCTCCGGGTGCTACCACCGACCCAATCAGCTAAGTGAAAGTCTGATGGCGGGTGTTGAACATCCTCCGGGCTCAGCCCTCCAGGGTCATAACGACGTCACTCGAGGCCCGGGCCCTGCCAGCTAGGTGGGAGCCTGACAGCGGGAGCGTCTCGGGACCTAACCCCAGAGCGAGAATACTTGCCTTTACTCAACCCCGGGTGCTACCACTGGCCCAATCAGCTCAGTGAAAGCCTGATGCGGGTGTTGAACATCCTCCAGGCTCAGCCCTCCAGGGTCATAACGACGTCACTCGAGGCCCGGGCCCTGCCAGCTAGGTGGGAGCCTGACAGCAGGAGCGTCTCGGGACCTAACCCCAGAGCGAGAATACTTGCCTTCACTCAACCCCCGGGTGCTACCACCGGCCCAATCAGCTAAGTGAAATCCTGATGGCGGGTGTTGAACATCCTCCGGGCTCAGCCCTCCAGGGTCATAACGACGTCACTCGAGGCCCGAGCCCTGCCAGCTAGGTGGGAGCCTGACAGCGGGAGCGTCTCGGGACCTAACCCCAGAGCGAGAATACTTGTCTTCACTCAACCTCTGGGTGCTACCACCGGCCCAATCAGCTAAGTGAAAGCCTGATGATGGGTGTTAAACATCCCCCGAGCTCAGCCCTCCATGGTCATAACGACGTCACTCGATGTCCGAGCTCTGCCAGCTAGGTGGGAGCCTGACAGCGGGAGTGTCTCGAGACCTAACCCCAGAGCGAGAATATTTGTCTTCACTCAACCCCCGGGTGCTACCATCGGCCCAATCAGCTCAGTGAAAGCTTGATGGCGGGTGTTGAACATCCTCCGGGCTCAGCCCTCCAGGGTCATAACGACGTCACTCGAGGCCCGGACCCTGCCAGCTAGGTGTGATACTGATAGCGGGAGCGTCTCGGGACCTAACCCCAGAGCGAGAATACTTGTCTTCACTCAAACTAAGGGTGCTACCACCGGCCCAATCAGCTAAGTGAAAGCCTGATGGCGGGTGTTGAACATCCTCCGGGCTCAGCCCTCCAGGGTCATAATGACATCACTCGAGGCCCGGGCCCGGCCAGCTAGGTGGGAGCCTGACAGCGGGAGCGCCTCGGGACCTAACCCCAGAGTGAGAATACTTGTCTTCACTCAACCTTCGGTCCTGCCAGCTAGGTGGAAGCCCTGGCAGCGGGAGCTTCCTGAACTTAGCCTCACAAATAACAAGTTTGATCTGCAAAAGAGTTGGAGCATCAAAAGATTTCATGTTTATTGAAAAAATGGACGTACACATTTTCACGGATAGAAACATTTTAAGTCATCACGTCACTCCAGGTGTGACTTAAGGGTCTCGCCCTCCACAATTCGGAGACGGTACCCCCGACCTTAGAGCTTCCTGGACAATATACGGGCCTTCCCAGCTGGGGTTGAGCTTCCCCACAGCTGCTGACCTTCCTGCTGCATTCACCTTCTTCAGGACCAAGTCTCCTTCCGTGAACTGTTTGACTCTGACGTGCTTGTCAAAATACTTAGTCATTCGCCGTTTGACCTCTTCTTGCCGGATGATGACGGACAGATCACGTTGTTCTTCCACCATATTAAGGGAGAGTCGCAGCTGCTCCTCATTCTCAGTTCTCCACTCCTCCCTGCCTTCCCGGGCCTCTGCCAACCGAGGTATCTGGACTTCAAATTCTATGGGAAGTACTGCCTCGCAGTCATGGGAGAGCTTGAAGGGGATCTCCCTGTGGCTGTGTTGGGGGTGGTCCTCAGAGCCCAGAGGACCGAGGGAAGCTGCTCCACCCAGCTCCCCTTCAAATTTTCAACTTTCTTTCTTCAAGAGGTTCACAATGATCTTGTTGGCCGTCTCCGACCCGCCTCGTTGCTCCTGGGGTGATGGACGCGAACCTGAGATCAATCACGATCTGCCCACAGAAACTGATGAACTCGGCGCTGACAAATTGAGGCTCGTTGTCCGTGACAATGGCCTGGGGTAATCCGTGCCTACAGATGGTCTCCCCCCACACAAAGTTTCTGATTACTTGGGAGGTCACCTTGGCCAGCGCCTTCACTTTTAACCACTTAGAGAAATAGTCGATCATTACTAACAGGAACCTCCTCTGTCCGCTGACCTGGGGGAAGGGTCCTTACCAAATTCATTCCCCAGATGACAAAGGGTCAGGGGGCTGTGATGCTTCTGAGGTGTTGCGTTGGTTGCAGTTGGAGGGGGGCAAATAACTGACACTTGTTGGCACTTCTTCGCGAACTCTGCAGCGTCGTGGCCCATGGTAGGCCAGAAGTACCCTTGCCTGACAATCCTTCCTTCCAGGGTCCGACTCCCTGGAGTGACTCCCACACTCCCGGAGTGGAACCTCTTCCAAATTCTTTGGACCTCCCTCTCGGCCACACAACGAGCCAACATCCCCGAGAGAGTCTTCCTGATACAATTTCCCGTCACGGATGAGATAGTATGCTGACTTGTTCTTGAACTTCTTTTTGCCCATCCCCTCCGGATATTTCCTTGTGGAAAGGAACGTTGTGAAAGGGTTCATCCACGAGGGGTGTTGGTCCACCTCCATCAGCTCTCCCTCTTCGATGGAAGGGCGGAATATGTCAGTAATGGTACCCCCCCCCCCACCCGGGGACCATGTTTTGCTCAGCTGATCAACCTGTTCGTTTTCCTCCCTAGCACGTGTTCGAATAGAGAAGGTCTGGAAAATGTCAATGACCCCCTTCACATTCGCTAAGTACAACTGAAGGGTAGACTCCCCTGCCTCAAACTCCCCATTGATCTGGGAAGCCACCACCATGGAGTTAGTGAGGACATCCACGTCCAACACTCCCAGTTCCCTAGCCAGAAGTAGCCCTGCAATCACCGCCTCGTACTCGGCCTGATTGTTAGTAATAGGAAAATGAACAACTATTGTTAGCTCTATCTTTGTTCCTGGGGGGCTTTCCAAGATCAACCCCACCCAAGTTTGTCAGGATCGCGATCCGGATCATAAGATCTTACGATCCTACGATCCAGATTTTGTAAATCGATCCTGATTTTGTAAAGCGATCATCGATCCGACCTTACCATCTGATCTGATCCTACATCAAAACGATCTCATCTAGGATCTCGATCCTAACAACCTTGCCCCCACCCCCAAGAAATGCTTAACTGAGGCACCATCCACCATTACCGTCCAACGAACTGGGCGGGTGAGTTCCTCCTCCGCCACCTCAACCACATAATCGGCCAGAAAGTATGTCAACGCTTGGGCCTTGATCGAGAGGCGGGGGACAAAAGAAATATTGAACTCGCTCAGCTCCACCGACCACTTAGCCAACCTGCCTGAGTGCTCCACCCCCTCGAAGATGTTGCGGAGGGGATGATCAGTCACCACTCGGATGGAGTGTGCTTGGAAATAGGGTCGGAGCCTCCGAGCCGAGATGACCAGGGCGAAGGCCAGCTCTCCAAGATGGGATATCGGAGCTCCGCCTTTCTCAGTACCCTGCTTACGTAGTAGACGGGCAACTACTTCTTCCCCTCTTCTCGAACTAGGATGGAGTTCAGGGCCTCGGCTCCCACTACAAGGTATAGGGACAGGTCTTCCCCTTCCTTTGGCCCTTGGAGGAGCGGAACCTGGGTCAACTGCCACTTCAAGGCTTGGAACGCCTCCTCGCACTCCTCGGTCCACTCGAACTTCGGGCCCCCTCTCAATGTTTTGAAGAAGGGGGAAGCACTTCTCCCCTACCCGGGAAAGGAACCTGCTCAACCCTGCCAGCTTGCCCGTCAGCCGCTGCACCTCTTTAGCATTCTGAGGCGACCCTAGCTCCATGATCGTCTTGACTTTGTTAGGATTTGGCTCCACTCCTGCGGGGGTGAGGAGATGTCCCAATAATTTTCCCCTGCTAGCCCTGAAAACACACTTCAAGGGGTTCAGCCTCATCTTGTACTCGCGCAAGGTGGTGAAGGTTTCCTCCAAGTCCCGGAGGTGAGAGTCAACGTCTCGACTCTTGATCATAAGATCGTCTACATATACCTTCAGGTTCCTTCCCTTTTGTTCTCGGAAGACCCTGTCCATCATCTTTTGCTACGTTGCTCTTGCGTTCTTCAGCCCTTTTGTAGCAGTAGCATTCGTCCCCTGTGATGAAGGAGACATCTTTTATGTCGGGAGGGTGCATCCTGATTTGGTGGTAACCTGAAAACGCATCCAAAAAACTCATTACAGGAAAACCGACGGCTGAGTCAACCAGCGCGTCGATCCGAGGCAAGGGATAACAATTCTTAGAGCATGATTTATTAAGCAAATAAAAATCAACACACATACGTCATCGGCCGTCTCCTTTTTTAACCATGACTACATTGCAGACCCAGCCGGGGTACTGTATTTCGGATACAAAACCAGCCTTGAGGAGCTTGACCACCTCCTCCCTGATGGGCTCGGCCAGCTTGTCCGCCACGGACCTCTTCCTCTGCTGCATGGGGCGGGCTTCTGGATCCAGGTTGAGGCGGTGTCAGGCTACGTCTGCATCGATCTCTGGCATCTCTGCAGCGCTCCATGCGAAGATGTCCACATTTTTATGGATGCACACCAGCATCCTGCCTTATTCCTCCGGGGTCAGTCCCCCACTGATGCGAACCTTCTTCACCCTTCCCCCGAGGGTGAGAACTTTCATCTCCACCACCTCCTCCGCAGCCTCCAAGAGGGACTGCTCCCCCCATTCTCCAACGTCCCCTTCCCTTGGGACAAGGACCTCCTCCTCAGCCTCCTCCACGGTCATTGCCTCGGACGGCTCTTGGACTTCCTCCGCCACCTCCACCCGGGTGCGGTTATCCTCCACTTCCATCTCCACTCTGCCTTCTTACTGCTCCTCCACCACCATCCTCCGCTCCATCTCCTCGCCCCCCTCCTGCCAAGAAATGAAGTTCACCGCGGTGACGTAGCACTCCCTCGCCACCTTTGGGTCTCCCTGACCAGGACCTGGATCTCCTCGGCGTTGAACTTCAAGCACTGATGGAAGGGCGAGGGGACACAGCGGAAGGCGCTGATGAGGGGCCGCCTGAAGATGGCATTGTAGCTGCTGGGGGCGGTCCACGATAACGAACCTGCAAATGCGGGGACTCCCCCCCCCCCCCCCCCCCAGGATAACATGGAGTCTCACTCCTCCTTCCACTTCCTCTCCCCGGAAAATCCGAACAGAGGCTCATCCTAGGCCAGCACCCTCTTGGCCACTACCTTCATCGCGTCGAACGTCTTCTTGAAAATGACGTTGACCGAGCTCCCGTTATCGATGAAGATCCGGGAGACAGTAAAATTTTCGATGCCTGTTGTTAACCCAGAAATCGGCGATCCTTCCCAAGATAGCCAGCTGGCTAGTCACGATCCTCAGTTTCTCCCTTTTTGATCGCGACAAGCCCCAGCGTAGGCGGACAGTTTTCCCTGTCCGTTTAGGTCCCTTGCAACCGCGTGCCCTGCGGGACGGCGGGCTGTTCCATAGCTCACCCTCGCAGGCCACCGCGGTTAGGCCCGCTAACCGTGTAATGCTTTTCCTTGCAGGAGTCCGCCAACAGCACTACCAGAGGGGCCTCCCAGTCTGCCCAAGGGGCGGCGGCCTCCTGCCGCCGTCCGCCGAGGCCGCCTACCCGAGGCGGCCTCCCTGCCGTTCGAAGAGCGGCGGCCTCCTGCCGCCGTCCGCCGAAGCCGCCCACCAGGGGCGGCCTCCGCCTGCTAGGCCGCCCACCCGGGGCGGCCTCTGCCCGCCAGTCGGCGCGGTTTCCCCCCGGAATCCACCCAGGCCGCCCGCTAGGGGGCGACCTCGGCCTCTGCCGGGCGGATTCCACCCGGAATCCGCCCAGGCCGCCCGCTAGGGGGGCGGGCCCCGGCTGCTGCCGGGCGGACTCCACCCGGAGTCCGCCCAGGCCGCCCGTAGGGGGCGGACCCGGCCTCTGCCGGGCGGATTCCACCCGAAATCCGCCCAGGCCGCCCGCTAGGGGGCGGCCCCGGCTGCTGTCGGGCGGACTCCACCCGGGTGGAATCGGAGTCCGCCCAGGCCGCCCGCTAGGGGGCGGCCTCCGGCCTTGCCGGGCGGATTCCACCCGGAATCTGCCCAGACCACCCGCTAGGGAGCGGCCTACGGCCTCTTGCCGGGCGGACTCCTCCCGGAGTCCGCCCAGGCCGCCCGCAAGGGGGCGGCCTCCGTTCTCTCCAGGGGCATCCTTCCGCTTGCTTCACCGGCCATGTTGGCGGACCCGATTTTCCAGTCCGCGGAGTCCGCGCAGGTCGTCATGCTGACGTCACTGGGCCCCGCTTCTTGAAGATCTTCCCCGGCCTATAAATAGCCCCAGGTGCCTCTCATTCTGCAGGTCCGGAGGAGGAAACAAGGCTTGCCAGCAGACTCTGCGGACTCCGTTTTCCAGTCCGCACAGTCCTCCAGCAGTGGATCCAGCAGACTCTGCGGACTCCGTTTTCCAGTCCGCACAGTCCTCCAGCAGTTGATCCAGCAGCCTCTGCGGACTCAGTTTTCCTGTCCGCACAGTCCTCCTGCAGCTTGCCAGCAGACTCTGCAGACTCAGTTTTCCAGCCCTCCACAGCTCAAGCAGACTCTTTTACTTAGTCTCTGGCAGCTTCTTTTCCCTGGCAGCTTCTCTCCTCTAGTTTCTGGCAACTTCTTCTCCTTTAGCCGCCAACTTCTCCTTGTACCCCTTTAATGTTTTGTTGTGAAGGTGTATTAGTAAGCTTGTAACTCGCTATTAATTAAAGGAAATCCCGTCGCAAGAGTGACATTTAGGCCGCGACGGGCGAAGTGTGTTGTTGTTGCGCTTAGCGGCCCCTTCTCCTTGCTCTCTGCCCAGCAAGCTTCTTCTGCCTGCTCAGCTCTTTCTCGGCAACCCACCTGCAAGCACAGCCGTCACATTAGCCGTCTGCTCGACAGCTCCTGATTAACCTCTTCTCCTCTCTTGATCAACCCGCTCTGTTGATCAAGCTTCTCCTCTCCTCTATCCCCGCAACCCTCTTTGACAAGCCGCTTGCTCCACTCTCGAGCACTCAGAGGCTTCCTTCCTTCCCTCCTCTCTTCCTCTCCTAGCTTGTGAGACCGAACACCCCCTCCGTGTTAGCTGGCTGGTGCCCCGCGACGTTTCCGCGCATCAACAGTTAACACGCGACCTTCAGATCCGATCAGACGGTGAACAGCGACAGTTAGCCATGTCAGATAACCAACCAGCCGAGAACTTTACTCCAAGTCCCAGTGAAGATCCTCTCCGGGAAGCTTTTGAGCAGTCGCGCCGTGAGAATGCTCAACAATTCCAAGCCATCAACAAAGTCCTTGCTGCAATCACGCAGCAATTAGACGCTCATCCAGCAACTGCTCCAGCTGCTCCAGCTGCTCCAATCAATCCAACACCAACATCGGAGCATCAACAAGCTTATTCTCAAGCTTGCCCGCCGTTCTATCCGCCTTACACCCCAACCTTCCCGCAAGGTCCTGCAGCTCCTCTGCGAACTCAAGATGAAGAGTTTGCCGCTCGCCAAAACTTCTTCCGGGGAGTAGCCCGGGGAAGTCCTGCAAGATTTCTTAACTTTCAAGGAAGTCATCCTTGCCCCCCAGCTCCTGCCTCTGCTCCTCCTGCAGCAACTTTTCCTTTCTACCCTCCTGCTTCTTTTGCAGTTGCAGCCTATGCTCCCTTTAATCCCTATGTTGTGGGAGAGCAGGAAGAGCCATCGCCCTTTACCGAGAGCGTTCGCCTTGAACCTACTCCAGCAAACTTCAGAGAGCCTCGACTGCCAATCTATACTGGAGAGACTGATCCGGTCAAGCATCTTCAAGCTTTTGAATCAGCCGTTGCTCTCAAGACTCTGTCAGATGCAACAAAGTGCAAGCTCTTTGTGACAACCTTTGATGGGCAAGTGAGGGACTGGTTCTATGGCCTCCGTCCTCACTCCATCACTTCCTTCGTCGATCTACGTAGAGAGTTCCTTCTCAGATTCTCTACCTCCTCCAAGAGAAAGGGTGGTCCTGAAGCCCTCTTTGAGATCAGACAGCGCAGTGATGAAACTTGGTCTCAATTTGTGATCGATTCCAGAGAGAGATTCTGGACATCGAAATCGTCGATCAAGAGATGTACAGAGTGGCTCTTATCCACGGTCTTCGTGAAGGGCCTCTCAAATTTGAAAGCCAATGTCCGTGCTCCAAGGACATACCAAGAGCTGATTGCTTAGCCAACTCGTACATCCGAGGCGAGAGAAGAGCAATCCAGACTTCGTCTCCAAGCTCATATCAGAGAAAATCCGTTTCGCAAGCAGCTTCCGAGGTCTCCTTACAATCATTTCCCAACTCACTCAAGGAAGGAGAGAAGGATCATCGCCATCGATACTCCTTCCCGAGCCGCGATCATGCTCAAGATTCATTGCTACCACTAGCTCCTCCTCAAGCAGCAGCAGTTCATCAGCAGCAAGACGATGACTTGCATGAGTCTGATCTCGATGAAATCATGCTTCAAGTGAGCCAAATCATGAAAGACAGGGCCAACTACAAGAAGCCCTATCGGCCAGCCGATCAAAGATCTAGAGGTTCAGAACCTTACTGCGAATTCCACAAAGAGTCAGGCCATCGAACAGAAGACTGCCGAGCATTCCGTCGGCTTGTGCACAGGATGCTTCGGCAGGGAAAGATGCGTGACCTGCTTCCTGAAGAAGATCGCCCTGATCCATCAACTTCAAAGGGCAAAGAAGTCGCAGACGTTCCTTGCTCCTCAAGAGTGAACCAAGTCGCAGAGCCTCCTCTCCTCGTTGTTAACCCAACTGTCGAGTGTTTCGATGCCAATGACGAGGGTGTGCTTGAGAGGCTATTCTAAGCAAGCGACGGACTTCACAGTCCTCCAAGGCTCTTCGCAACCTTCATGGGTTATCTCAACCCTTGCTCTCTCTTTTCATACATTTTCATTACCAAACACTTCTCAGTGTTCTTTTCTTGCTTTTCAACAAATCTTTTTATCAGGGATCTTATACTGACACAGTTCTCTTCTTGTGATGCCCCTTCCTCTCTTCCTCCTCTTTGAGATCACTACGCCAATGAGATATCGCCGAGTCTGAAACGTTCCCTCCGTAGATTGTTCTTGCACAACCGCTTCGACCACATATGGCGGGAGTATACCCATATGTGTAGTGGGAGTAGCTCAATCGCGATAATGGGCTTCAGACTTAGGATCCTAGCCGGCATCTGACACAGAGTGTGTGCTAGGGGAGCCCCATGTGTTAGCTCTGTTGTGCCTCGCAAAGGATACATTACAGTTACGGTGATCTTTGCTTGACAAGCAATGGCGATCAAGCGTAGCCTTGTATCTTTGATCATCTCACAGCTGTGATGGCCGAACACTCTCTGGTACTCTCGATCCGTGCCTTCGCGGGTTCCCACAACTCCATTGATCAATCCACAGACAAGCAATAGGTCACTTGGCGCAACTAGTCTCATTGATCAGTGATGTTTGTGCCCCAGGGCAAGAGAGCAGTGCATCTAGCGGTCCTTCTCAGGACTTTCCCTTTCTTTTCTCTTTGTGCCCTCCTTGAGATGCGCGGCCAGCCCGCTTTGAGTAGGACTGTACTCGGGATGATTTTCTCAGGCAAGTGATGCATAAGGCCCACGGGGAACACCTGTGGCAGCATTCAACCTTCTTTAGTCATCCGAGTATAGACCTCTTTTTGTCTATTGTCTTCTTTCACAGGTGAACAGGTTATTCTGACCTACCAAAAGGATTTCCAGCAATCACTTTGCTCAGCATCCTATATGAATTGCTTGTTCAAAGCTCTATCGGATGATGACTCGTACCCCCTACTTATATCAATTTATTGCTCTCATCTTCTATACATTGCTTGCTCAAGCGGCTATCAGCCATGCTATTGCAATCAGTCATATCTGTCAAACAATTAACACTCAGTTTATGATCTGGGCTTCATAACAGTGTTCATCAGGCATTTTCCTACTATTTGGTCATGTCAGCCTTATCTCATCAACAGTTAACACCTGCAAGGCTCATTCAGGTACTTGCAGTTTGATTCATTATGATATGCATGCTGCTCACTATTTTCTCTTTGCAGAGAACATCAAACACTTGCAAGCCTTCTCATACAGGTACTTGCAAGTTATTTTCATGTCTTGTTTGCCTCTAACTCCTCTCCTTGCAGAGCTTAGCAAACCCTTGCAAGACCTCTCCACAGGTACTTGCAAGCTCCCTTCGTATATATATTGTCTGCTGATAACTCTTCTCTTTGTAGAGAACAGTAGATACCTGCAGGCCACATTCAGGTACTTGCGAGTTGTTATGCCTTTCTGTTTTTCCTCACTTTTGTTTTGCAGAACTTAACGGAAGACACACCTTCGTTTTGCAAGAGCAAACTCAGGTAAACACTCGATGTACCGCCCATACATGCTTATCCTAACTTTCCTTTGTCAGGAAAATAGACAGGAAGCACCAAGTTTATAAGGAGAGTCTTCAGTTCCTGTCTCTCCTTGCTCCTTCTCTTCTTCCGTTGGGGTGGATCACGATTTTGGTGGGTCTCCAACTTTTTTGAAGTTCTTTTCGGAACTTGAAAAAGTGCGGGGATTATGTTAACCCAGAAATCGGCGATCCTTCCCAAGGTAGCCAGCTTGCTAGTCGCGATCCTCAGTTCTCCCTTTTTGATCGCGACAAGCCCAGCGTAGGCGGACAGTTTTCCCTGTCCGTCTAGGTCCCATGCAACCGCGTGCCCTGCGGGACGGCGGGCTTGTTCCCATAGCTCACCTCGCAGGCCACGCGGTTAGGCCCGCTAACCATGTAATGCTTTTCCTTGCAGGAGTCCGCCAACAGCACTACCAGAGGCGGCCTCCCAGTCTGCCCAGGGGCGGCGGCCTCCTGCCGCCGTCCGCCGAGGCCGCCTACCCGAGGCGGCCTCCCTTGCCGTTCGAAGAGCGGCGGCCTCCTGCCGCCGTCCGCCGAAGCCGCCACCAGGGGCGGCCTCCGCCTGCCAGGCCGCCCACCGGGGCGGCCTCTGCCCGCCAGTCGGGCGGATTCCCCCGGAATCCGCTCAGGCCGCCCGCTAGGGGGCGGCCCCGGCCTCTGCCGGGCGGTTCCACCCGGAATCCGCCCAGGCCGCCCGCTAGGGGGCAGCCCCGGCTGCTGCCGGGCGGACTCCACCCGGAGTCCTCCCAGGCCGCCCGCTAGGGGGCGGCCTCCGGCCTCTGCCGGGCGGATTCCACCCGGAATCCGCCCAGGCCGCCGCTAGGGGGCGGCCTCCGGCGTCTTGCCGGGCGGACTCCTCCCGGAGTCCGCCCAGGCCGCCCGCAAGGGGGCGGCCTCCGTTCTCTCCAGGGACATCCTTCCGCTTGCTTCACCGCCATGGTTGGCGGACCCGATTTTCCAGTCTGCGGAGTTCCGCGCAGTCGTCATGCTGACGTCACTGGGCCCGCTTCTTGAAGATCTTCCCCGGCCTATAAATAGCCCCAGGTGCCTCTCATTCTGCAGGTCCGGAGGAGGAAACAAGGCTTGCCAGCAGACTCTGCGGACTCCGTTTTCCAGTCCGCACAGTCCTCCAGCAGTGGATCCAGCAGACTCTGCGGACTCCGTTTTCCAGTCCGCGCAGTCCTCCAGCAGTTGATCCAGCAGCCTCTGCGGACTCAGTTTTCCTGTCCGCACAGTCCTCCTGCAGCTTGTCAGCGACTCTGCAGACTCAGTTTTCCAGCCCTCCACAGCTCAAGCAGCCTCTTTTACTCTAGTCTCTGGCAGCTTCTTTCCCTGCAGCCTCTCTCCTCTAGTTTCTGGCAACTTCTTCTCTTTAGCCGCCAACTTCCTTGTACCTCTTTAATGTTTTGTTGTGAAGGTGTATTAGTAAGCTTGTAACTCTCGCTATTAATTAAAGGAAAGCCCGTCGCAAGAGTGGCATTTAGGCCGCGGCGGGCGAAGTGTGTTGTTGTCGCTGCTAGCGGCCCCTTCTCCTTGCTCTCTGCCCAGCAAGCTTCTTCTCTGCTCAGCTCTTCTCGGCAACCAACCTGCAAGCACAGCCGTTCACATAGCCGTCTGCTGACAGCTCCTGATCAACCTCCTTAACTCTCTTGATCAACGCTCTGTTGATCAAGCTTCTCCTCTCCTCTATCCCGCACCCTCTTGACAAGCCCTTGCTCCGCCTCGAGCACTCAAGAGGCCTCCTTCCTTCCCTCCTCTCCTCCTCTCCAAGCTTGCGAGATGAAACACCCCCTCCGTGTTAGCTGATGGTGCCCCGCGACGTTTCCGCGCATCAACAGCTGTCTAGATGACCAGCGCATCGCAAAAGGGATCCTCATGAACCGGCGTGTCCTTTCTCAAGAAGGTAATCTTCTCATCGGGGGTGGAGTTTGGAACGTGGAGCCAATACTCCGGCGATACATGGTGTGGATGCTCGCCTTTCGAGAAGCCTCGACTCCACCCACCCCCCCATGGATCACTCTGATCTCTCCTCGGGATCCAACATCAACCCGGTCCTCGCACCTGTCTTCCTCTGCCCGAGGCAAGACTTCCTCGATCCGCACCCCTGGCGGTCTTGTTGTTGTTGTCGTCCCCTGGCTTCCCTCATCGAGGAACTCGGGGCACGTGGCAGTTGCATGCCCCTCTTCTTGGTGGAACTCACAATAGGGGAGCTCCACCCTGGCTTCCTGCCTTCTCCTCCGCCCTGCTCTCCTCCTCTCCCCCATGGCTATTGTCATAGCCAGATTCTGATCGGTGAGAGGTGGTCTCTGGCCTTGCCTCCCACCTGGAGGGTAAAACTGACCCTGGCCTCCCTGGCAGTTGTCTCCTCCATGGAAACCTCTCCGCGGCCCCTGCTCCTGCCATTCCGGCCTCCAACCTAGGCGATGGTTCGGCTCCTGGCGCCCCCACCTGGGCTGCTGCTGCTGCTGTTCCCTCTGTCGGAGTTCAGGTCTCCTCTCCTCCTGCCCTCTTCCACCTCTTGGCTTCTCTTCCTCTGTGGCCCACCTGTCCAGCTTCCGGGCAAAGTCCTGGTTCGACGCCTCCATGTCGACCTCCCTTGCCGCTCTCTCCATCAGTGCCTCAAAGGACACTGGAGGCGTCCTTTTCAGCTCCATTCCAAAGAACCCTGGATGAAGCCCAAGGGTGAAGGCCACCATCATGGTATGCCCCGGCATCTCCTGTACCTGGAGAACCGCCTCCAGGAACCTGTTCAAGTAGCTTCTCAAGGTCTCGTTCACTCCCTGCTTAATGCGGAACAGGGACTCGGACTCCTTCCTTTTTTTTTGAAGTGGTGAATCTCAACATGAACCCCCGGCGCAGGTCCTCAAAACAGAAGACGAAGCCGGCCGGGAGCTGGTGGAACCAATCTCTTGTCTTCTCCTTGAGGGTGATGACGAAGAGTCTGCACTTGGACCCGTCCGACATCTGTCGGGTCGAGACCACGTCCTCAAACCACTGGACATGCTGAACCGGGTCGCCTTTCCTGGTGTATTAGGACATCTCCGGCTCCCGGAACCCCTCTGGAACTGGGGCTGATGAAACAAACTCGCTGAAGGGGCTGCCCCCCTCTGCTGGGCGAGTAGGGGGATCTCTCCACCCCATCTCACCGAACCGGCCTTCAGATGCCGAGCTGGGGAAGACCACGCGCCCCTGCAGCTCGCGTTCGCCTCCTCCATCTGCTACCTCCTTCCCGGCTCGCCTGTCGGGTGCGTCCTCGCCCAGGGCTGGGACGACAACTACTGGAACCGCTGACGTCAAGCACTCGGCGCGAGTGCCGAGTGCGAACATGATGAGACTCTGCATCTCCTGCCTGAACTCGTCCAACATGCCGACAGTGGCGAGAGGGGGAGGTGGGGGTGGCGAGTTGGCTCCGCCTGAACCTTTCCCTTCTCCTCCAGTCATCGAGCTTGCTGAAGATTTTTGGTGCTAACCACGCTCCACTCTCACCGCACCAAAATGTTGAAACCAGAAACTCGGTCTCTGTGGAGTTCACCCTTGCGGAAGGGGTGATCGCACACTTACTTCTCTCTTGCGAGCCAAAATACGAAAGAGGAAGAACAAGGGACAGACTCAAGGGCTCGACGTGGAGGTCCCACCACACAACCGAAAAATCTTAGAGCGCTTCCCCTCACTAGCCAGATGTCGGGCTAAGGATGCCTCAGAAAGCGCAAGAAGACCGAGACACCAGTAAGCATGCCTTTTGAGGTACCCCATTGGGTCTATTTATAGATTTCTGGGAACGGTCTGCAAATAGTCAACCCCCGTTGTTCTGAACAGCTATGTGTAGGCCAACGGAGGCAAAATAGTAAAAAACATCATAAATCACTTGGGCGAGTAGTACTTGAGATCTCTACTCGCCGGGGGCGGCGAGTACGGGCCCGGCTGGCCCTATTCGTCGGCTGCTTGCCGAGCTCCTCTGGGGCGAGTGCGAGCTCGTCTGCTCCACTCGCCCCTCAGACAGTGTGACCCCGCCCGGGGGAGTCAGGGGCTGCCGAGCTCCCCCCCCCCCCCCCCCCCCCCCCCGGGTGCACGCCCGGGGCTTGGACTACTAGATATGGCCCACCTGGCGCCGTCGGGCCCACTCACCGGATACGAGGTTATACAAGCAGTATGTTTTAATATTTTAAGATGTTTATTACTTTTTTTTTCATATTTTGATCTTTAAAGATATACATTTTTGAAACAAATATAATAATAAAGATCAATGACATACTTAGCTGGATGCAAGAACGAAGCAGTCACAGACGAGGATGAGGGGTTGTGATTTCCTTAAAACAGGAGGTGCGGCGTCAAGTGAGCGAGCTTTGTAGAGGGCCAATTATCACATGAGCGGAATTTAAGAACTAGGAGCATGTGATCTTCTAATTAAGATTTTTTATATAGATAAGTGCACTAAATACACAAATATTATCTTGGTTGAAATTTTTAATTAGTGCCCCTCAGGCACAGAAAATCAGCCGCTATGTGACTTCATTTAATTTTGAAAATCAAATTCCAACACCGCATTCATTGACGACTCTCTCAAACTTCTCGAACGGTTCGACCCCACCTTGTTGAAATTCCTAGATCCGCCCCTCGCCGTTCATCACCTTCGTTTAAATTTTTTCGCTCATGCGCCAGCAGATTCATGCAGTCACATTTGGTTGCTTATACCTGAAAATATTTCTTAAAAGTGATGATTATGCGTTACAAGATTCATCAAATTACAGAGAATTTTCAGAGCGTTCTTCACACAACCAAATGCTATATCTCACAAATTTCATCAATTTTGAAAACTCGATCCTCTAAACTACAGAAAATAAAAATGGTGCCTGCAAGAAATTGAACCATCGACAAAACCACAAACCCTAAAATCAACACCCAAAATTAACTTCAGCGAATAGGATTGTCTTCCACGGAAAACGAACCTCGCATGGAAATAGAGCTTCGATTCTTCGTGCCACACAAAGAAGCAATCCTCCTCGATCGCCTGCGTCTTCTCGGAATCTTCAGTCTCCTCGATTCCCGCCATTAATGGCTCCGGTGAGGTGAACTTCGCTCCACTTATCAGTTATAAGAACCGCTACGGTTTCAGAACCGGTTCGGTCCGGTTCTTCCTAAAGTGTTGGCTTAATTTTTTAATTAAAAAAAATAAAACATTTCCGCATAACAATTCTATCAAGCCCTCCAAATTAATTAATCATTTGCTGCCTCTTCTAATTCTGAATATTTGTGTAAGTTCACATTCTAATTGGAATATAAATTTTAATTTTTTTGCTTAATTTTAATTCTACATGAAAGTTTCATTCACCCAATGTTTAATTTGAGTGCTTTTTGATCTTGCATTTATAACGTTAATGTTGTTTGGCACGATGGTGGTGGTCATGAACACAGAGGTTAAATTGTCATTTATTAACGCCCACCTCAGGAACTTCATTCAGTTTTATGTTCAAACGAATTATGATTGTTAGGTGATCCTTAACAAATGACATTTTAACCCAAGCATTTACGGCTGTCACCACCGTGCCAAACAGAGCCTACGGCTGCGTTTGACGCTGCTTATTTGCTCTGGTGAGATTGATCAAAAACGCCATTGTCATAGAATGTATGTTTGGTATCACAAATGTTACTATTGTTACAAAAAAAACCTAATTTGTGTCATAAGATTTTGATATGACAATGAAACTTTTGTTCAACCTCACCAAAGCAAATAAGCGGGATAAGCCACGCCAAATGCAGCCTGAATCTCCAATGTGAATGCGAGTAGCAAGCTTTCCTACTCATTTGAATATTTTTAATTAATTCTTAATTAAATTAATTATATTCATTAATTAACTGGGATTGTCTTCAATTTTGGGAGTAATTGTCATTATTTTAAATAAAATTTATAGATGATTTTTAATAAATTTTAATGTGATACAGTCTTCATTATTCCCATGTAACAGTACTGCATCACTTGTCTTCTTCAGTGTGCAGTAACGATGACAGAGCGCGGATGAGGTCTAATCATCAACACTGCATACTGGAGAAGGCAACCGACTCACAAGGATGATCCATGTAATTACACAGACTCACAAGGATGATCCATGTAATTTCGATTACGCGAGCTCGAGAAGAATACGCCGTAGGCTAGTAATCCTTTGAGGGCCGAGATAAGTAAATACTCATTCGGAAGACAATGCATCAAGTGGGGTGCAAATAAATGAAGATCAGTGGCATTAATTAGCTCCAATCAATTGAATCTTTCAAGAATCGTCTAGTCGACTTTCTCCGAGAAAAAAAAAGAAACACAATCAACGAACTAGTTAAGCACCGACGAACGTTGCCCGCGCGCAACTTCGATCAATTAGCACAGTGAAGACTATAAATGGGGCACTTGATAAATCTCCATTAAATTTCCTCTGCATGATATTTGTAATTTGATGTTCAGGATTCCAAGCCCATGGTCACCAATGGCATCAATCAATACAAGAACAGGCACCTGTGTGGACTAGAATTTGGTTCTTTATCAGCGGGGCGGCGTCAAAGGGAGGTTTCACCGCTTTGTTGTGTGCGTATGTACTCCGGGCACGGCGCGGAATTATTCCGGGGAATTCACGGCCTGCGAGATCTTGATGTCTGGAAAACCCACCAGCCGCCCAGGATTCCGATCACATCCATGTTGAAATCTCTCACCTCGACTCGGGCCATGCATAAGATCTTGTAATCTTCGACTTCGACTTTCTTCACATACAGAAACTGCAGATGGAATTTATGGAATTAGAATGAAGTTGCAGACTTGCAGGGCAAGCAGCTATGCATTCAGGTTAATACCAAAGAAGAAGATGAGAATACTGGTGATGGAACCTGGAAACAAGGCTTTCAAGTTTGGCATCCATTTCATTAATTCCTATATAATTAAATACTTAAAAGGTAATGAAAAAGAAATACTGCGGTTGCAGATCGATGATATCGAGTTTCGTAGAATTTGGTAGTTCTCGACATAAGAAATGGGGTGGTCTCCGGCCTTTGAGCGACTTCCCTTGGAACCGAACCGAACCAAATGGATAGTTTCGGTTTACGGGGTTTACAAAAAATAAAACATAAATACAGAATCTAAGGCCGGGAAAAAAATTAAACCACACACATGATGTTTATCCAAGTAAAAAATAGAAACATAAATACAATTTTATATTATTTGAAATGAAAATCATTTATATAAATAATAATAGCCCTAGACTCACAGATGCCCTAGAAGGGAGTGGAGAGGAATGCTTTCGGTCAAAAATTTCAAGGCGGCGCCTTGAAATTTTAAGGAAAAATCTCTTCCTCCTTTGATACCATATTGGAAATAAAAAAAGTAAATACTTGATGTCTTTTATTCATTCCACAAGAGGGCATTATATATAACATACAAAGACAATTAAACATAAAACTAAGTTGCGGGACAAAACCCCAAATCCGCAATCACACATAAAGACACAATACTAATAACTTCAATAAAGCGAAATAGAGTGGGGAAACTTGCTCACAACTATCCAACCTGCAATTAGCCGATCATAAGGACTACTCATATGCATCTAATATCGGTTAGGTCATGCATGTAATAAACAAGCAACAATATTTAATAAAATGCAAGTTTTGGGCTGACCATAAGTGAGATTTACCACTATTCTAGTCCACCTCTCTTCAGAGAGCTTATCCATTGGACATGATGGTTCTTTGTTGATGAGATACATAATAGTTTTCACAGTCCGCGAATCCATGGTACCCTAGTTTACCGGTAACCATGACTTAGTGGTGTTGAAAGAAAAAACTTAAATAAAATCTCATTCTATAATATCAAGTTTTGTACAATATAAACACCTATTCACATAGCAAGATACCAAGAGCCTCAAACTAAACCAATATCTATCAATACTTTATACTAACATGAGTTACCTAAACTCAATGCCATAAATACACATGCCTAATTATACATTTTTGCTTAAATTACAGTGCATTTTGTTTATATCATATACTCATGCCAACAGAAGAGCAGATACAACAACAACAGCACTCAAGCCTTATCCCACTATAGTGGGGTCGGCTATATGGATCCTTTGTCCCCATTGTGCCCTATCTTTTGTCATAATCTCAATAATGCCTAAGTACATCATGTTTTTCCTTACAGTTTCATTCCAAGTCTTTATTGGTCTACCCCTCACTCGTTTAACATGCCTGGTGACTAGACTCTCACAACGCCTAATAGGTGCCTCTAGTGGTCTCCTTTATATCATATACGCTAAACCCTAAGTGGAAGAGCAGAAATTAGCAAAAAAAATATTACCAAATAAATGTGCATACAAAGAGAGACAATGAAACAAAAAGAAACGTTAACCCGGCTTGACTAGCAGAAGAGAAGATGTAGAAGAATGGTGTCACCTTCGCCTTCCGCAGGCTAGGATCCTGACGCATATCTCTTTGACGCAGCTGAGACATTTAAATTATAAGTTAGACCAAGACAAACAATTCACAGTGTAACATCTAATCAAGACACTAAATTTATAGATTTGGTAAAATCTTAAGTGTGAGCCTGAACTCTTTTACCAGTTCAAGAGGCAAACAAAAGTGCATTAACAAGCATCACATTCTCAATTCTTAACAGCATCGGTCATAAAAGGAATCCCGACTATAAGATAGAAATCAAAACTTTGAGACAATAGATGCACTAAGAAATCTGTATTATTTTTGAACTCTGCAAATAAAGAAGCCCTCACTTTCTAAAACTTTGTATTAGAAAGTCTACGAGAAACCAAATGAATCATCGAGAGGACTTTATGAACTGCATCTTAATTCTTTAGACTGAAAAAAAAAACTTTGGGGCTAATTAATGGGGCTCATAATTTGCGTCCGGGCCGACTTTTATCAAAGACTGCTGGGTATACACTCGTAGGAGTTAAGGTTGTCGTACCGAAGATTCGTGTCTGCAGTCGAGTGCAAAGCAACAACGTAATATTTTTACGTATTTGTATGTAATTTATTCAAGCACATTTCATATATGTTTTGTATCGTCAATCATTGTCATTCAATGTACATTTTGATGGGGATCCATCAGATCGTGCACCAGGAGGGGTTCGCCACAAGGTGGGACCCACGTTTGTGTATTCGCGCAGGAAGGTTTGATCGGATCGGCGATCCGACTCGGCGGATGTGTCCGGATTCGCATCGCGAGTCAAAATCATATGTTACTTTATGTTTTTTGGTTTATTTTAGTGTGTTTGAGTAGCCCCACCTCCGTCCAATGCAGGTTTTGGAGAATTCTATCCCGGAATTTTAGTGTGTTTTGAGTGGCCCCACCTCCGACCAATCATAGTCGTTGAAGGTGGGATGCCCTAGTTTTTTATTTCATTATAAATAGTCTAGTAGTGTATTGTGCAAGGCCAATGCTCTGAATGCTGAATGAAGGAAGCATGGTTATGTGCACATAAATCAAAATGGATTCTTGGGTCTGCCCTCTCTGATGTCTTTGGCTTTGATTTGCGGGTATGATTCCGCAGCAAACGTGACGGTATAGGGGGTCACTATTTCAGTGGTATCTGTGAGCAACCACTTTGTGCATTTAATGTCAAAGGTTAGGTCTTTCTCCTCTGAGAGAAGTCACTTTGTGCATAGTGCCAAAGGTTAAGTCTATTTCCAATCTTCCCACGCCCATACCCCCAATGATTGGGGACTATATGGGTTCTGTTGTTGTTGTTGTATAAATAGGCTAGTAGTGGGCTGGTTTTAGGTCATTGCAGGTTTTGGATAATTCTATCTTGGAACCCCGCGATCACACCACGGTGCCGACTCCGTGGAACCCTAGGTGACAACTCCTAGGCACTCAATCTTCTCCCCAAGGTACTACCCATCCATGACCTTCTCTACCCCACCATAAACCCTCCATCCACCGCCCCTGTCCCTCTACAGTAGCCTGGAATCTGTCCAGCAACCCCCCTCCCCCTATCATCTGCCCATCCACCTCCAGCAAACCACGGTCGCCCCTCCCAAGCCCTCCCCACTGCTCGAACTCCTCCCTTTGCCACTGCTACAGGCTGGCACATCCTCCACCGCCACCACAGCCCTTCCCCCTCCTCTCTACAGTCGTCCATCCCCTCTCAGACCACCGCCACCTCCTCTAAAACCTCTCCCTGCACCCGACCAGCAGTACAGTCGCTGGTTCCTATTTTCCCAGCCCCTATTTCCTGTGGATCCACTTTCCTACAACCCTAATTCTCTAGATCAGTCCAGATCTGAGAATTTCAGCCCCCGATCTGTCATTCCCTCCACCCGTACTCCATCCTTTAGTCCAGATCCGCTACCAAATATCAGATCCATCCATCACCCTGATCTATACCTACGTGGTCGGATCTACCCATTTCGGCCCGATCCCACCATCCACTGCCGAGGACAATCACCACCATCATTTCCACGCTACTGGTATCACGTTCGATCGCCGATCCTCGCATCCGGTTCTGAAATCTTCAGTGTCTCGGTCAGTCTGATACTTTGGGGAGTCCCTTGTTGTATTGGTTTATTTGATTTGACATTATTATTGGATTGACTACTGTATTTGCTAGGGATCGCGCTTGTAGAAATTTGCTTGCAATACGCTTATAATTTGCAAGGGAATCTATTCGCCGCGCGCTTAGATTGACCCTCTGAGCGGAGAAAAACCATTAAATAATTGTTGAATTGAATGCTTGTTTTTCTTGTTCTTTCAATTAACTGCGTGGGTTGGAATTTCATTGTTTTAATTATTTTATCGTCGTCACCGACGGTTTTCATTGCATTTAGATTTGGATTAGTGCGTCGCATCCACATCCCCCCTAGAAGTCTAGGTTTTGTGCACCTCATAGCCTACCCTACATCACATTTCTAACCTACATATAGGATTTTAGGGCACCTTTTAGATCATTGCAGAATTTGGGCAGATTTTTTCGGCTCCCTATATCCCCCCACAGTGCTAATTCCATGGACCCTTAGTGTTGAAGCCAAGGCACTACCTTTCCTCATCATCCCACTAACCATAACAACTTTCTCAATTCATAAAACCACCATAACTTTTCCCACCGCTCAATAAATACCAACTACCGAAACTACTCATAACCACCGCAACACCTATCCCAAAACCACCATAACTTCCTCTCACTACTCACAACTACCATATAACCACTCTCCCACTAAACGACCACTTCCCTAGTAAAAACTGTGCATAGCTGCCCAAAACTGATCAAGGTGGGCGTAAATCAGGGTGGGCGTAAATACCATATTGAATCTGATGAGGGCAGTTCAATGAGGGAGAGAAGTGTATTTGGGACAATGTAGCCCAAACAAAGCAACTCCTCTCAAGCTTCTAGAATGACAGACTTATCTGCGAAAGGAGATGCACGAATGAACTAAATCACATATCAGAATCGAGGGGAAGTTGTTGGGTCATAATAATTCAGAACCCTAAATATCAGAGACGCATTTTCGGAGTAACTGATGGAGTTGTGATGAAAACTTCATAGCTATGCGTACTCCTATGGGAGTAGTCCTAGGCTAAGTGACCTGAGAAATGCTCGTAGGTCATCTAAGAGAAGTATAAAACTATGTGATTCAACTCAGAGGAGGGGAGTGTCTTTATGAGCAGTATAGCTCTGGAAAGCAACTCTTGACAGGCTTCTAGGATAGCGGACTTATAGGTGAAGGATGATGCAAGAATAAACCGAATCTCATATCGAAAATGGAGGAAATTTTGTGAGTCTTAAATAATAATTCAACACCCTAAATATCAGAGATGCCTTTTAAGAGCAACGAATAGAGTTGTGATGAAAATATTATAGTTAAGCATGCTTCAATGAGAGTAGTTTTGGGATAAGTGACCTCTTAGGAAGTGCTCATAGACCACCTATGGGAAGGGACAAAACTTTGCGATTCAATTCAATATGGGTTGGATTGAACTACATCGGACAATATTTTTACTACTGTGGGGGTTGGATAGTTACAGATATTGTGGGGGTTGGGTTGTTACAAAAGATAGCAGAGTCAGACCCCCTACAGTACAAAGTGTGGTTCAAGAACGAACCATGTATAAGCTGGTGGGCATGTAACATCTTAAATTCGATGAGGATAAGAAGTTTCTTTGGGGCGGTATAGTCTAGGCTAGGCAAGGTTACTGTTGACCGATTTCTAGAATAACATGCTTGTAAATGAAAAGACATGCATGATTGAAACAAATCTTACCTCAAAGTTATAGGATAAATTGTCGAGCTTAAGTATTAATTCAGAATTGTAATATCAGAGGCGCCTTTTCGGAGCAACTGGTGTTGTGTTGGACACTTCATAGTTAAGTGTGTTTCGGTGGGAGTAGTCCTGAGATGGGTCACCTCTTCTTGGGAACTGCTAGTAGGTCACCTATAAAAAATGGCAAAATTATGCGGTTCAGCTCAGCATGGGCTGAGAAGCCTGAGATGAAATTAAAAGGACAATACTTTTGATATTGTGTGTACTGATTTGTTACAACTTTGACATGATATAATTCGTTAGCACGCACCGACAAGAGTCGAGGTAGTTGTTATTGGTGAGGATGGAGTATATGCCACTCTTGGCATTGTCTCTTATAAAAGAACATTCCTAGATAGGTCGATGTTTCAATTATAAACAGGTCGATTGATGTTGCGGTGTTCTATCCTGTATTGGACTCTGAAGTTACTTAGGTGATACTTGTCGAAGTTATTTACATAATCTTATGTCAATATGTAACATTCTGAATCCGATGAGGATGGAGAGTGTCTTTGACACGATGAAGCTCAGAGAAAGATAGGTCCTGGCTCCTGACAGTTTTTCAGGATGACATAATTTTAGGTGAAAGTAAGTGCAAAAATGAACTAAATTTCACATCAAAATTGAAGAAAATTTATAGGCTTAAATAATAATTTAGACACTAAAATATCAAAGGTGCCCTTTCAGAGAAAGTGATGGAGTTGTGTTCTAAACTCCTAGTTAAATGTGCCCTGAGGGGAGTACTCTTGAGATGGGAGATCTATTGGGAAGTATTCATAGGTCGGCAAAAGGATTAAATCATGTGGTTAAGCTTAGTATGACTTGTGTTGAACCAAAGCAGACAATACATCTGATATTATGGGTTGGGTTGCTACATATGGTATCAAAGTCAAACCTCCAGCAGTATAATGGGTTACTCAAGGACGAACCAAGCAAAAGCTGGTGGGTATGTAACATGCTAAATTTGAAGAGGTCAAAATGCACCTTTGAGGCAATGAAATCTAGATAAAGACAACTCCTAACAAGCTTTTAGTATGATAAAATTCTAAGTGAAAGAAGGTACAGGAATGAAATAAATCTTACATCGAAATTGAAGGGACGATTATTAAGCTCAAGTATAAAAATTGGCCCATAAAATATCAGACACTCTTTCAGAGTAAGTGTTGGATTTGTGTTGGAAATTATGTAGTTAAGCGTGCTCTGGTGGAAGTAGTCCTGAGATAGGTGGCCTTCTAGAAAGTATTCATATATCACCTGTGAAAAAGGACAAGATTGTGTGGTTCAGCTCATATAGGTTGTGTTGAACTAAAGCGGGTAATACCTCTGATATTATGGGTTGGATTGTTGCACATTACAGTTCTTTTTATAGAAGGTCAACGCTTAATGAATTCATGATGAAACATCAGAAGATGAGGCACACATGATAGGTTTTGTTAGAGAATATAGGAAAAGCAATGTAAATGCCCAATAATTTGGCCCATTTATATCTTTCTGTTTGTCCCACATCTTCTGTATAGGATGCTTTCTCTCTCTTCTCTCCTATATATTTGTACTCTTACTTGTATTTGATCAATTCAAGAAGTATATACAAGGTTTGGATCTTTCTCTTCATGGTATCAGAGGATATGGTCCGACCTGTCGTTTTCTAACCGCCTGGTCCTCCTGTTAACTAGGTGGCTTGTTCTCCTCCTTAACCGCGTTGTCCTGCGGTCTCCTCTCTTTCTAACCGCGGCTTCCCGCGCGGTTAAGTTTTCTTACCCGCTTCTCTTCCTCTCTCTCGTGGCTTCCACCTCCTCTTCCCCTCTTGCCCCCCTCACTTTAATAAATCCCTCGGTCAGGTGGGGCCCTCTCCCTCTACTCGTGCGGTTGCTTCCCGGCTAATCCGCTTCATGTCTACTCGTCGTTTGCTACTCACCTTCTCGTCTCTCTCCTCTCTTCTCACTCCACTTTTACTCTTAGTCGCTGCGACTTCTCTTCTCGCTGCGGCTTTCCTAACCGCTGCGAGCACCGCATCTTGGTCGCGGCATCTTTCCTTGTCGCTGGTGTGCTCACCGTAACCGTGCGGTCTTCTCTACTTAGTCACTGTTGCTTCCTTACCTGTTGCGGCTTCCCTTCCCGCCACAACTTCCCTACCCGCTGCGGTTTCACCAGTCTCTGCGGGCTTCTCGCGCAGACTTCTCTTAGCTGTCACGACCTCTCTACCTGCTCTGAGCTCCGCATCTTGGCCGCGGCCTCTTGCTGTTGATGTGTTGACACCGAGACCGTGCGGCTTCTCCTGTTCTCTTGTCAAGGCGGCTTCTCATGTTCTCTTGTCAAGGGGTCTTCTCTTATCTAACCGCTACGGGTTTCGGATTGCGGTCTGCCTCTAACTGCCGCTGCTTATTTCTATCCGCTGCGGGCTCTCTTCTATCTGTTGGTCGTGGCCTTTCTTGCCGCCGGTGCGTTATCACCGTGACCGCTAAAGATTGTTCCTTACCGGGCGAGGTCACTCTTCCTTGCCGCTTGGACACTTGGTGTATGTTCGCTACGGATTGTTCTGTTCGCCGCAGTTTGGTCTGCTTGCCGCGCGGTTTGTCGCTGCTGCTGCTGCGATCTCTCCTTGTCCTGTGACCTATGCGGTCTGTCTCTCGGACTGCTTCTACCGATCTTGTTGCGGCCTGCTTCTAACCGCACGGTCTGGTGTCTGGTCGTCGTTTTTGATCTTGGCACGGTCTTTTCTTCTGCCGTTGCGGGCAGTATTGCCTTATTGTGCATGTCAGCCTTCTATTCTCGCCCGGCTAGTCTCCGGCTCTTGCTGTGCGGTCCACGGTACCCTATTTCCCCTCTCCCGACCCGACGCTCCCTGGTGCTCCCCCAACGCTCCCTGGTGCTCCAGCCCCAACGGATCAGGTCTTCTTCTTCTTCTTCCAAATTTCTGGATGATTTCTGCCCAGAAATCATCCATAAAATTTGATGATTTCTGGGCATAAATCTGACCAGAAATCTGGACTGATTTCTGCCCAGAAATCTGGACTGATTTCTGCCCAGAAATTTATCCAGTTTTATGGATGATTTCTGGGCAGAAATCATCCAGAATTCTGATTTCTGGACTGATTTCTGGGCAGAAATCAGAATTCTAATTTCTGGACTGATTTCTGCCCAGAAATCAGTCCAGATTCCTGGATGATTTCTGAAAAATTATGTTTATGCTTATTTGGTTTCTGTTTATGTATGCTTATATTTTTAAAATACTTACTTGGCTTTGTAGATGTCTGCCTCTGGGTCGGTCAAAGCCAGAGTTGGAAAAAAGTCCCGAAAGAATGCATCAGATTCGAGAGGTGATCCGGGTTGGGAGCATGGGATTGAAATTGATAGTACAACCAAAAAAGTACAATGTAAGTACTGTTTAGTGATTATATCTGGTGGGATATATAGATTGAAACATCACCTAGCCGGAACTAAATTTAACGTAGAACCTTACACTAAAGTATCTGAAAATGTTAGAATACAATTTTTGAATATTCTTCAAGTTCATGGGGAGGAGATTGTTAAAAAGAAAAGAAATATTGAGGAGGCTATTCATTATGATGAAGAAGTAAAAGTGGGTATAGGAACCAAGCAAAAAGGAAAAGAAACAATGTATCTTTTTTTTAGAAAATCAAGTCAAGCAACTATTAGTCATATTTTCAAGAAAGATGCACGTGAAAAAGTCTGTCAACAAATTGCTCGTTTTTTTATACAAGCACAATTCTATTCAATTGTGTTAAGAACCCAGAATTTATAAGCATGATTGAAGCAATCGGACAACACGGCCCGGAATGAAACACCATCTTACAATAATATTAGGGTAAAATACCTAAAGCAAGAGGTGAGCAGAACTCTTGAGTTGCTAGAGGATTACAAGTTGGAATGGAAGAAAGTTGGTTGTACTATTATGTCAGACGGATGGTCTGACAGAAAAAGGAGATCCATATGTAACTTCTTGGTAAATAGCCCAAAAGGTACCGTGTTTTTATCATCAATAGATACATTTGATTTCTCCAAAACTGCAGATAAGGTTTTTCAAATGCTAGATGAAGTTGTGGAGAAAATTGGAGAAGAGAATGTAGTGCAAGTGATAACCGATAATGTCTCAAACTGCAAGGCGGCGGACAAATGTTAATGGAGAAAAGAAAACATCAATATTGGACACCCCGTGCTGCGCATTGCATTGACTTAATTTTAGAAGATTTTGAAAAAAAAAATTTGAATTGCATAAATTAATAACAAAAGGTAGAAAAATAACATCATACATCTACTTCAGAATTTTGCTTGATTTTACAAATGGTAGATAGTTGATCCGCCCTGCAGTTACCCGATTTGCCACAGCTTACTTGACATTGGGATGTCTTTCTGAGAATAAGGATGGTTTGATGACGATGTTTACGTCTGCCAAATGGAAGTCTAGTAGGTTGTCGGTTCAAAGGAGGGGGAAATCAATTCAAAAAATTATTTTAAATACAACTAGATTTTGGTCTCATGTCATTTCATGTTTAAAAGCAACATTTCCACTCATCAAAGTGCTTAGAATAGTTGATTCGAAGGCCCCTATGATGAGATTTATATATGAGCAGATGGATCGAGCTAAGGAGAAAATTCAAAGTAATTTTGAAAACATCAAGAGAAAGTAAGTAGATATGGTTACTTATTATTTTAATTTTCATTGTGTTTGGATTTATATCATAAACATGCAATTATTATTTTTATGTGTTATGTTGTAGATATGAACCAATAGGGTCATCATTGATGAGAGATGGGCAAGTCAAATCATAGGCCCTTACATGTTGCAACTTATTATTTGAATCCCATTACCACTTTAGCTCATCATTTAGGGCAGATGCTGAAGTAAAATTGGCGATTACAGTTGTCTCCAACGGATGATTCCAAATGAAAAGGAGAGAAACGAAATAGATATTCAAATGGATGATTTAAAACATGCAAAAGGGTATTTGGGTTTAG